>JAZKJV010003061.1:0-411146 GCA_037367405.1 Ottelia alismoides | reverse complement strand
TTACCATGATGCATGCATTTTTGTATATATTTTTATGCAAGTTAAAGTGATGCATGAGCAAATAATGCAAAGGAACATGCATGATGAATAAAATGCCAGAATTATACCCTAAAATGTGAGCAATGTAACGTAGAATGAAGTTAGAGTCTAATTGAACACATCATTAAAAATCGGTCATCAAATCCAGCAAGACAGATAGAGCATGGTCCCATTTTTGACATAAAAATTCACTTAATTTAAAACAGTGTCAAATGAGACTAAGTATGCTAGATTGAAGAGGACAAAACAAGGATCAAAACGACACTAAAATCATGCAATTTGGACCTACGATGCTCAAGTTATGCTAAAAACAGTGCAAGGGCATAAATGTAATAAAAATGCAAGCAAAATAAAGGATAAATATTGCATTTAGGTCCCTGGAGGGACCTAAATGCAAATATAGAAAACCGCCTGGCCCAGATGTAAATTTTCCAGTGCGCGGGGACCTTTCTGCAAATCTTCAAACTCTGGAGGGCTTCCCTGTAAAATACCCAGGCACGCACGTGAGGCACGTGCCTGGGGACCAAATTGTAATTCCATAAACTTCCGGGTCTTTCTAGGCAATTTACCCAGCACCTCACGTGCTCCGCACGTGAGGGACTAGGCTCGGGTCACACCCGCTGCTTCGGGACACGTGGCATCTTATGGCGGTCTGTCGGGAGGCTCGGACGACCCGAGCCTGTAGGTTGGGGAAGCTGCTCGGGTACACCACGTGTCTTCATCAGGACCGCCCGATCAGGAGGATCAGACGGTGCCTGTACCTTCGTGCCCCTCCGCTGTCACCGGAGGGACGGAGGAGGCTAGGGTAAAGGCCAAGAATGGTGGACGACTGGCTCCGGTGGCTGGGGAGGGGGTTTTATAGGTGGAGGTGGAGGCGTGCAGGTGGTGATGGGGACGGTTTCGAAGGAGGAGTTTTGAATGTGGGAGTAATGGAGGGGGGGTCCTGAGAGTTACGCGGGGATGGCGGATGTACGGGGAACGCGGAGGTGCGTTATGAGCGGAAGGAGGTGGTCGGAGATCCTTCCTAAAATAGGAAGGGGCGGTGGTGTAACGACTGCAGATCGGGGCGGCTTGAGGTTGACGATGCATCGGAGCCGTTGGATCTTGTGATCCAACGCCCGGAATCGAGTCGTGACTGGAGAGCTCAGATCAGACCTAAGATCTGATCGAGTGGTGGATAGTTGGGTGATAATGGGCGGCTAGGATGAGAAGCGGAGGTCTATCCAATGGTGGGAGGTGAAGGGGCGACGTGGAGCGTCGGCCACCGTAGGATGAAAGTGGAATCGTGCGGCTCTGGAGGAGTGGAGACATGGCGCAAGGAGGAGCGTTGGATGAGGTTGATCCAACGGTCGTAGATGAGGCGGGTTTAGGTGGTTGAGATCAGATCTGACCATCAGATCTGACGGCTGTGAGGGAGGCGAGGATGGACGGCGGAGATTGGGGCGGGGGATGGAGTGATCCGATGGCTCAGGAGGCTGCCGGGTGGCGGAATGGGAAGCGGGCCACGTGGGCGGCCCAGAGGGCGCCACGTGGCCCAATCAGAATAATTTAAAAATAAATACAAAGGAAAATATAAAAGAATTAGTTAGAGGCCGAATTTGGAAAAAGTCAAAACATGAAAGTTGCTTGTCTCGACGAGATCTACAACTTTCATGTTGGGCAGAAAGCCAAATGAGGTCATCTGCACAAAAGCTATTTTTGGGGGTATTTTAAGGGGATAAAAACACCGATTTTTGTGGTTTTGAATTATTTTTTGTATTTTTTAGTGGTTTTAAAGGTCAGTGAATTATAGACAACTTATCTACCTAATTTTTAGGGGTTTTGAGTGATAAAATAATTACAGAAAAATAAGGGCAATTAAATACACAATAATTAAGGGTTAATTATACACAATATTGTACATGATAAAAATAGAGTTTTAAAGGATATTTTTATTGGCTTGTTTAAGCAGGGATTTTAATAAGGAGTTTTTAGCATGATGAATACGAGATTCATCAACATCCCAAACTATGTGAATTACATTTCCAATTAATTAACTAATGTGGATCCAATCCACATTAATAATTAACAAATGCTATTACAATATTTCTCTCTCTGATATATGATAAATCCCATTTGTAATATACATAGATATTCTGGATATCACTATCCACAATCTGCTTATCCTTGATAATTAAATCGCATTTAATTATCTGGATAATCATTCTCACAATATGAATCTTATTCATATTATACTTGATAATTAAATCTCATTTAATTATCTTGGACAATCATTCTCACAATATGAATCTTATTTATATTATACTTGATAATTAAATCTCATTTAATCATCAAGACCTTCTTGCTTGGATACTAAATTCATCATAGGAATTATTCTTGAACTCCTTCAAGAATAATGTGCTTTCTCTGCAGATACTTGGAGATAAGGACAAGGCGATTGTATTGTTCCACGTATAGTGACTTGGATGTTGAGATCTCATTTCAAATCCAGATCTAACGGACCTCCCACAGATGCTTGATTAAATCAAGTCCGTATACTTAATCTTCTCATTGCATTGAATCACATCTAGATCAATGTCCAACACCTTGGACTAAGATCAAGTTACTTCTCTACTGAGAGGAGTCACTAAAATCCAGACATGTTTCATCACTCCCTCGGACTGGAAGCGTCATGGTTATACAATCGTTTATGATCACATCACCCTCAGGTATACCCAATACCTGCACATCCTGCATACTGGAAGACCAATGATCAACCTGAAGATGAAGATCAATTTTATACTGTCTTCTCAGGGTTTGATTACCAAGTTTCTCAATCTTGGTCATTGGGATTTGGTATTGATCATATGCTTTCCCAAAGCATATATCATACCTTCAAATTCTTGTCATCCTTTAAAGCACGACGGCCATGCATGGAATTTGATCGGTCCCAATACCTCATGAGTGAGCTCATGTCTTCCGGTTCATAAGTGAACCTGTATGATCCCTTTGAGAGATCGTATTACTCATATGCCCTTACATGCACACCAGCTCGCCGGTGTATAGACCCTTGGTTAGGTCATCAACCTATTGGTCTTCCAAATGTACACACTCAGACATATAGTGACACATCTGTCTCTGGTCAGAGGATGTGTGCCTATGCCGTGACAGCATTCAACATAGGACTTAGGTTATCTCGATCTCGTTAAGTCAACCCTTTGACCTAACTAATCTAACACCTCTGAATCACTTTCCCATGCAGAGGACCTGCATCAAGAGGTCGATCAGATATCAGCCTATGCGAGAAAGGATTGCCATCTCCTACTCAGGCTGGAGATCATCTCTTAATAATCATTTGACGGTGCTTGATGAGTCCTCAATCTAACTCTTTAGATATCCATCCAAACACCAGCCTCTATGATTCAATTATTGAATCAACAGCTATATGATCATCAAGATGACCATGGTACATAATCCTAATTGTACAGAGGGACCTATTATGCAAATTATTTATTCTTCATTTCAGATCAGGGAATGATATGTGCAATAACACTTATTGCATAATGGCTCGCCGTGGGCTCGCATGTCCAACAGAGGGTTGGTGTGAGAATGTGTGAGAGAGAGAGTCGTTGATTGCGTAACTCTAAGAGCAAAGTGCGCCTCTTCTTATATAGGGTTTTAGGAGTCCATGGATCCAATCCATGGACAATACATAATCAATGGATGAGAGTGATTTGTGTTTCTTTCAACGATTAGGATGTTGTTGTAAAAATACAACATCAAATGATTTAATTGAGATTAATTTTCATGGATAAATCAACAAAATTAATTCAAATTCAAATCATCTTTGACTAGAAAAGAGATATGAGGAGACTAACCTCTTTCCCTAGAAGAGGGGGGACGGCTACTCTTCTCCTCATGGAGAGTTGTAGCCGTCCACTTCTCTTGAGTGGAATGGGTCTATCTCCTTTAATTATCATGAAATCTTATTATCTCATGATATCTCCTTAATTTACATAAATTTTATTGTAAATATTTTTCAAAAAAATAATTCACAATTATCTTGTGAAAATTTCAATCAAGCTATTGAAACTATGCGAATCTCATTCACAACCCAAAACTAAATGTAATTATGTTTTCAATTAATCATCCAATGTGAATCCAATTCACATTAACGATTAATCAACAAATATAAAACACAAAACATTCTCTCTCATATATTATAAATCACATTTATAATATACATGGATTAATTGGATAGTGCTGTCCACATTCTCCATATCCACAATAATTAAATCACATTTAATTACATTGGATAATTATTCTCATGGATTCAGATAATGTGAAATAAATTCGCATTAATCATGATAATTAAATCACATTTAATTATCCATTTCTCAATGCTTAGATATAATTCAACTTTGGTTTATTCTTGAACTCTTTCAAGAATAATGCTTTCTCCGCAGATACTTGGAGATAAGGACAAGACGATTGTATTGTTCCATGTATAGTGATTTGGATATTGAGATCACATCTCTAATCCAGATCTCATGGACCTCTCATAAATGCTTGATTTAATCAAGACCACAAATCTAATCTTCTCATTGCATCCGAATCTCATTCAGATCAATGTCCAACACTTGGACCAAGATCATATTATTTCTCTACTGAGAGGGTTACTAAAATCCAGACCTGTTTCATCACTCCTTCGGAATGGAAGCATCATGGTTATACAATCGTTTATGATCACATCACCCTTAGGTATTTCTAATACCTATACATCCTTCATACTTGAAGACCTATGATGAACCCGAAGATATAGAACAATTTTACACTGTCATATTCAGGGTTTCATCATCAAGTTTCTCTATGTTGGTCATTGGGATTTGGTATCGATCATATGCTTTCCAAAAGCATATATCATAGCTTCAAATTCTTGTCATGCTTCTAAAGCATGATGACCATGCATGGAATTTAATCGGTCCCAATACCTCATGAGTTTTCTCATGTCTTCCAGTTCAGAAATGAACTTGTATGATCCCTTTGAGAGATCGTATTACTCATATACCCTTATATGCACACCAAATCGCCGATGTATAGACCTTGGTTAGGTCATCAACCTATTGGTCTGCCAAATGTACATACTCAGACATATAGCAACACATCTGTCTCTGGTCAGAGGATGCGTGCCTGTATCGCGATAGTATACAATATAGGACTTTGGCCATCTCGATCTCGTCAAGTCAACTCTTTGACCTAACTAATTTGACATCTCCGAATCTCTATTCCCATGAAGAGGACCTGCATCAAGAGGTCGGTCAGATATCAACCTATATGAGAAAGGATTGTCATCTCCTACTCAGGTTGGAGGTCATCTCTTAACAATCATTTGACCATGCTTCGCCTCAGGCTCACATGGCTAACATTAGCTGGATCGTTTTCTGGGTTTGTTGGAGCTGATGGAGGTTATTCCTTGTCGTTAGTTAATTTACTGCAAAGATCACATTCAGTCACACTCCTATTTATCGGGACACGGGGAGTCGATGTATGCGAGCAACACTTTTCATTTGAGCTGCTTGAGGAGGGTTTCAGAGATTGCGATGAAAGGAGTCAGACCTTTTGGATCTATCTCCAGGGATGTCACAAATCGCATTGGGAATCTTTGCTCGATATTGATTTCATTTTGCAAGGAGCTTTGAGCTAGATGTGGTGGGGAGAGAGTCTTGGATCAGGGTCATGTGGCTTGAATGGACTTGTTGGAGGATTCTTGGGAGCTCACAGAGGAGGAGAAGGTGGTAAGGTTGGAGCATTACATGGTTCTCTTGGAGGATGATGGTAAGAGAGCGATGGAGTGGAGGCAAAGCTCGAGGCAGATTATGAACTCGTCACATCAATTTATTACCCAAAGAGTAGCTCAATGTCGTTGAGGCGACCAAAGCGATTCAACCAGAAAATTTGGATTTTTATTATTTTTTTGACTCCTAAACTTATGTGTATAATGACAAGTACATGAGTATCGAACTCAGGGAGACAAACTGTAGAGACTAAGGTAGTGAATAGTAGAGTTATCTAAGGTGTAGGGTTTTATGATTGTGTATTGATTTTCTAAGTGTTTAATACTTTTAGTTTGTTAATTTTGTTTTTTATTGTTTTTATTATTATTTTATATATGTATATGAGAAGAGAAGAATATGTATGGGTCTGTTGTTTTTTTGTTTGTTTTTATCTTGTAATATTTTTATTTTTCTATTTTCTGATTTGTATTTTTGGTCTAGAGTTACAAAATATAGTAATAAAGATACTTTAATTTTTCTTTGGAATTTTTAAAAGTGATTTTATATATTTTTCTTATTTTTAAAATCAAACGTGGAATACATGATCTAATTTTTTATTTTTAATAATTAGAAAAATAGAATAAAAAGCCTTCACAAAAATATCAAGACTTTATCCTAATTTTCCTTGAATTTTTAGAACATCAAAGATATTTAGCAAAAATAAAAGCAACAAAAAGAAAATACAATATTGGTAGGAGTATTTCTATAATTTAAATAAAGTTCGTATGCATTCCAAGACACCTTAAATAAGTCTAGGGGCATACATGTCAAAATCCCTTAAATATCTAATTTGCAATGGAAAGGGTAAAATTGTAATATCAAAAAAGTTACAGGGCCTGGTTGCCATTTTCACAAAAATATTACACTGAAATTTAAATTCTTTTGACCAAACAATATAAAAAACCCACAGGGGTTTAAGTACAAAATGTCCAGCCCCCTTACGTCTATGCGCATGTGAGGTGGCATGGACTGGACCTAAATGCAAATAAAATAAAGATGAGGTTCAGAATGCAAATATTACAAAAATGTTTGAACTGTAGAGGAAAGTTTATAGACTAAAAATTAAAGCAAAATGCATGGGGGAGAAGATGCAAAATACCCCTCACGTATTGATCAATGGCCGAGGACCGTTCACTTGCCACATGTCAGCCTCTTGACACCCGATGACGATTCGTTTGATGGAGGGCAGAGATTAGATCTCACCTCCATTCTAACGGCTCTTGCTCGATTAAACAGACGGCTCCTGTAGATTCTAGAGCAAAGATGTGATCGAACGGTATAGAAGAGCTTGGAAGAACAAGGAAGAACCCCGTTCCTTCCAAGCTTCGATCGACTGAAGCTTCGTCCTCTTTCCCCCTTACTACTGAGATGCTCCTGAGCTTCCTTGAAGTGATCCGCAACTGACAGTGGCCTCAGAATTGATCGAGAACCATTAGAGGGGTGTTGGTAACCGTTGACACGAGTTTTACAAGGGTCTAATGTTCCATACAAGGCGGGAACACTATCATTGAGGTGTCTGCTCACAAGAGCCGGATGTCAAACAACAATTAAGCCACAAATACCTGAAGCAATGCTAATAAAATGTAGAGTTAAAATTTATATAACTCTACAAACAATGCATATATGTGTAAGTATGTGTATACGTCGAACACATGGGGCAAGGAGAACAAAACACAAATTGGCAAAAAGACAATGAATGTTTTTATGTGTTTTAGGGATTTTTAGCCTTTTGTGGGTTTTTAATATTTAATTTTTTATTTACATTTTTTGTTTAAATTTTATAATTTTTATATTTTTATACTTTCTAATTTTTAACTTCTTTTTAATTAGTGGAATAAAGATATGTATATAAGGTATATAGATAATATAGATAATATAATAGATAAATAGGATAAAATATATATAAAATATAGAAAATGTGAGAAAATACTGTAATACAATATTTTTTAAGGGAAATAAATATATTTTTGGTATTTTTAATAATAATATAGGTAAATATAGTTATAAATATACAATATATGCTAGTACATATATAAATATACTTATAAATACTCAAAATGCTCAAAATGAAATATTTTTTATATTTTATATATTTCAATCTATTTTTTTAAGTTTTATCTTAATTTTTGCCATCTTTTATGTTTTTAATTGCATAAAAATAAAAAAAGGTGAGCAATAATATGTAGTCAGATTGTTTTGGAATTTCAAAATATCTAAATAGCTTAAAAACTTCCAAAAATAATTTTAATATTTGGTATATGTATTAGGTAAGATACATGAATAGAAAATATAAATTTTTGGATTTTTTAATAGTTTATTTTATAATTTTTATATGGTTAGAGAGATTTGCAATTTTATTTGTTTTTCTTTTTTATTATTAGTGATTTTTGGTCTGTAGGTTCAACATATAAAATAAATAACCCCTACTTTTTTTCGAAGTTTCAAAATATTTATCTATTTTTTATGACTTTTTAAAAGCAAACAAGGAATAAATACGATGTTTTTGAATTTTATATATAGAAAAATATTTTAAATGGCCTACTGAGAAAAATAAGTGTGATTTTGTAATATAACAAACATTTAAAATAAAATTCCTATAATTTTTAAATGCAAAATGGTACTTTCAATGCAATAAATGCAATAAAGAAAAATGCAACACAGGTAGGGACTGAAATTTAATTAAAGATGAATAAAAATACAATCCATAACAAAATTCCAAAGTTCAAGGGCCTCTATGTAATTTTCCAACAAATATTTAAATCATTCTATGCTAGTAGGGGTATAAATGCAATTTACAAAACATGATAGGACATACATGCAATTTTTTCCAAAAGTTTTGAACTAGAATACACAATTCATGGACTAAACAATAACACCAAATAGTAGGGGGTCCCTGCAAAAAGCCCACCAACTCATGTTTATGGGTACGTGAGGTGACGTGGCGAGGGACCAAAGTGCAAATACAAAGAGTAAAGGGGTTCTTTTATAAAATATCCATAAATTTTTAAACTACAGATAATATTTTATTTATTAAAATATTAAAAAAGCGGAGGGGTGTATATGGAAAAATTACACCCTAAAGGCGCTGGCGGGCGGTGGATCCCATTCCACTAATACACGTGTCACCCTGTGGACGACGGATGATGGTTCAGCGATGGACAGCTGGATTATATTGCTGAGGACGATCGGGCAGACAAAGCGGGGCATGATCCAATAGTCAGGACTTGATCTGGAGCGAACGGGTGATCCAACAGCCACTACTGCTCACGAAGAATAGGAAAGAACATATTGAGAGGCAAACTTCGATCTGTCCTTAATGAATACATGATTCATTAATATTCTATCTACATTTTATCTTAAAACCCTTAACAAATACATGTAAATACTCATTAAATTCCACTTTTTAACAAAACCCTACTCATGAATAACAATGCACTTTTATGCATTAAAATCATGTAAATTAATAAAAGAATAAAAATAAAGAAAATAAAAAATAAAGGCAAATTGTAAATATGTATATATGTACAATATGATTTGTAAAAATAAATATAGTTGAAAGATATATTTATAACCGAATCTCCGAGATCAAGTCAGCATGGATTGGTCGACAAATAAATAAGTAGAGGGAGATAAGGAAGAAAACAAATAAAAATAATTAACTTCACACTTCACACATTCTTCATCAATTATCCAATAAATACAAGAACTTCAAAGATTTTTAATTAATAGATATTAGCATATTTTTCACCAAACTCTTTACTAATTATTTCTAAAAATGTATAGAAAACTATAAAAATAAGTTAAAAATATTACCTTGTATATGTGCCAAGAAATCCAACTTGCAAATTATCAAAATCTCAACTTCCGAAAAATCATAACTTTCTCATATGAACTCCAAATTCACTCTACTCACCTTTAAAGTTCATAAAATAATATTCTCTAATTAATGAAGGTGATTTCACTAAAATCGGAAATTCATTTGCAAAAAGTCGGTTTTGGGACCTAACCACAACTGGGGTTCTGGACTATTTAATTTATTTAGAACACACTATTTACTGTTTTAATGATTTTATAATTTCTAATTATTTTCTTGAGCGTGTACTTTAATCCTAATTTATTTCATAAATTTTGGAGCTTATTTATTATTTTAAATAAATCAAAAATCCTAATTTATAGGTATAAATGAACTGTATAAGTGATATTTATATTTATTAATATACTTAAATTAATTTATTAAAATCTACAAAAAATCATATATACTTTATTTTTTGTCCTAATAATTAATAAAATATAAAAATAATCTACTATGTATTAATTTGTTAAATTAAGAATCTAAACCATATTTATTAAGTATTATTTATATTTATTTATTAATATAATATTTATATTCCCTAAAATATTTATTGTTTATCAAAACTAATTATACCATAATTTAGATAATTTAATTATTTATAATTTTTATTTTTATACCTATTTAAAATAACATTATTTACTATTTAATTCCCATTTATAATCTATTCATTAAACTGGCCAACCAGGTGTTGACACGTGTCAACACATGGTTCATCTTCTTCAAGAAGGTCATGTTGTTGGAGTTGTTCTAACCTCCTAACTTGAACTAATTATACCTGCTATCGTCTTCTTCCTAACTTCGATCCTAACCCTCCATCTTCTACCTCTAACAACCACCATCCATACCGGCCGTCGATTTTTCAACTAACTCTCTCCGATCACCCTATAAAAGCTCCCCAAGTCGGCCATTCCAACCAACTCTTCCTGAACAAACTCCAGTTCCAGAACTACTGACCAACTGCCCGTCTTCCAAGACTCTATCCACCTTACTCCGGCTGTAACAGAGACTAAGGTTATTCCCATGTGGAAGAAGGTAGAATGGAGGAGAGTTCCAAGGCTGAAGCTCCGCCTTGCATCGCCGCAACCGTGACGTTCAGCTCTTGGAAGCTGCCCCGTTGAGCGATGACCAATAGAATCATACATCCTGCTATCCCCAGGTACTCCTCCATCCTTTGCACTTTTATTTCTTGACATATGTGCCTTGATTAGCTACCTTAAGCGCATCATTAGAGACCTTAACCATCCAGATTGGACGCCATCGATTAATCCCTTTACGAGTTCGATTCAATTTCACTTCAAATCGATCTTCCATCTCTTGCATTTTCATTGATACACATTTTCTGGAAACAAATTGTTTTGATTTGCAAACCCTAACCTTTTTAGCCGATTCAATTGTGAATCGAGCAAATAAAACTCATTTGCAGGTCTTTATTATATCTAGAGCATCAAATCATCGATGGAGTCTCAACTATGGAAGAAATTTCAATCAAGGATCATTTCTAGGTGGTTGTTGAAGCTCCACCAAACCATCAACTTTGTCGACTATTAGCCACCGTGTTCCATCAGCCTCAGTCCCGCTCACCCACAGGCGAGCTCAAGGGATGTAGGAGACACTCCTCTATCCATGCAGAAGGCCAAAGCTAGCAACCAATCGACGGGAAGAAATCGGAGAAGGCATCGCCATCGTCAGCTGCGAGAAAGATTGAAGAACAACCAAGAACGCCCAAGTGTACAGAATTCTGACACGTGTTTAGATCAGAAGCTCGAGAATTGCTCGTACGTTCTAATCTCCGCTTTTGATTTCAAAATAGTGTGAAAATCGCGACATAACTCTAGCCAAGTCTAGATAATTCAAAGCAACTCCAAAGTTTCCAGAAATTACATTTAGTTCCTCGTGCAGGGACCTAAATGTAATAATTTTAGTTTTCTTTGCAATTCAATCTCTGCTAGGGACCCATTTGTAACAGAACAAAACTTTTTCTTCTTGCACTTATACTCCTCTACTGTAGGGTTATTTTGGACCTTATTTTTGTTGTATTTTTCCTCAAATTTTCTAGGGCACTTACACAACTTCCCTAGTGACATTTCTTGTAATTTTTCATCGATTGTCGTCGCATATTTTTATCGATTTGATTTTCTTGAGTAGCTCCAACGTTTACTGGCTTTCCTCTAAGGCACAAAATGATCTTGACGACATCCTCCAACAACTAGATGCTTCAAAAGGGTCCTCGGAGCTCGGATGAGGCCCAACGAGGTCGAGGAAGCTTGGGAGCTTTGAGACCCTTCGTCTAGAACAAAATCGATCTAGGAGGGGCCCTTAGCCTCCAGGACCTGCATGTGAAGCTTGAGTACACAAAAAAGGGAGTCTTGGGGGTCTACTCGGGGTGATATGAGGCGAGGATGAGTCGGGCGGAGGGCCTCCGGTGAGCGGTGGAGCGGAGGCCTTGATCTCTTGATCCGGGGAAGATCAAGGGGGATGTAGGTGTGTGGGGAAAAGCTGAAGCGGAGAGGAGTGAAATGGAGGTGATCTGATGGTTAGAATAAATGTGAGCAATATGAAATAGTCGCAGGAGCTCTACTCCGACAAACTACGATTTTTAAATTTCACGCAATAAAATGCAAATTTAACTACAAATGAAAGACAAACTATTCTAGTCCTAATCCAAGTAATAAAAGGGAAACTTAACCTAAGGCTCTACCTGCCAGAGAAGGGATCTGGTGGACCACCGGGCAGAGCTCGCTGACGATGGGGATCTGCAAAAGAAAACACCCCTTCCTCCATGCAAATCCTCGGGGGAGAAAGCCTCAATAGCAAGCATCCTCACGCACAAGAAGTTTGGGGATTTTGAGGATTAAAACGGGATCAAGATTCAAAAGGAACATGGCAACTTATTTTTATACATGGGATCTTTGACCGAGGTCTATGACCGCTCCAACAATCCATCAATCGAGGAATCGATGCGACATGAAAGAATGAGGATCGAGGACCAAAAATACTGAAGGAATCAACTTAAAATGATGCAAGATAAAGCGGGAAAAATCAAGGAAGTAGGCGGGTCTGTGGGTCAGACATGCCTAGGAGGCCGGCGGACCAGTTGACTGACAGGTCAACTAAGGTCGCCAGCCCAATGGGCCACATCAGCCCACTACACGCCAAAATAAAAAAATAAAAGAAGAACTAAATCGAAATAAAATGGAAAATAATTTATTTATTTTTTATTTAAACATGAAAAATATTTATTATTTCATATAGTTTTTTAATCTGATTTTTATTTTTTTCCTAAGTTATTTGTTGTGTATTACTTTTAGAGTTATTCTGTATATTTACCTATATATTAGGTATTTTATTTTCTATTTAAAATTCTTATTTTATCTACATAATTTATATAATTATAACATATTTAAATATATATAAATATATTTTTTTATGTTGTTTTTCTGAAGGAATCTGTACACTTAAATAATTAGATGTATTTATTATATATGTATATGTATATATAATTCATCTATGTATTTTTATTCACTTATTTATTTTATTTTTAATGATTTTACTTTATTCTAATTATGTAAATATATTATAAATAATATTTATAAAAATATGAAATATCAGGAATAAATAAATTGATTAGTTTATTCATGTATCATATACAATAGGGGTCCAAAACCTAACTTCTGTATCTTAACTCCAAATTGAGTGAAATCACCTTCATTAAATAGCTAATTAAATTTTATAAAAATTAAAGATGAGTTTGGTCAATTTTGATATAATATGGAGGAAATACTGGTCTGTGAAGTTTGGATTTTAGATTTTTATTCTAAGTGTATAAAGCATATTGTGCATTATTCTTATGTGATTTTTTTGTATTTCCCTATCTATTTTTATATACAACTTTTATGTACAAAGTTTATTGATTTGTTGTATAAATAATAAAGAATAAAATAGATACCAAAATGACTTATTGGAGAATTAAAAATTAGGATTTCATTGTAATTGGCACTTACTTCCCCCTAATTAATTCCTTATCGAGCCAGTCATCATGATGCCTAAGTCTTGGGGTTTAAGGTCATTCAATACCTATGATATTTCGTTTCTTTTTCTTTCTTTTCTTTATTCTTTTATTTTGGTTTTAAATAGAGTATTTTATAAAATATTTACAGTACAAATAATAGATGTTATTTTATGCAATATAATGCTATATACATGCATATATTAGGGTTTAAAGGCCAAAATGAAAGAATAAGCATGATGAAATGAAGATTCATCAGTAACTCGATGAAGAAGGAGGCACTTGGGAACCTTGTCCATGTCTAGTTTACACCCAGATGGGCTCCTATAGGCTCATACATGCACGGAAGAGGTTAGAGGTTGAGGGAAAACTGTCTCAACCTCGTTGGGCATCGAATAAAGGCAAAGCAAAGTGAGGCGACACTCTCTAACATAAGGTGGATGAAGAGCTCGATAGCTCGATCTGGAGAAAATCAAGCGGGCCTGGGTGTTTCGAAGGCTGGAGATGTGAGAAGAGATGGTGATGGGGCGGTCAGATGGTCGGAACGAGGGCTAGATGGTGGTAAATAGTGGCTAGAGTTCTAGATCTAGTGAAATACAACTTTGGAATTTTGTGGAATAAAAGAAAAAATCACGCGAAAATAAAATCCGTTGTACCTTACTGTTAATGCAAGGAACAAAAAAGGCAAATAAAAAGGAGCTCTCTTGCAGTAGGATGGCTGGGAGCACATGGAGCCTTGTAGGAGGCCCGACAAGGGATTTGATCATGTCTCATCCTCCTATTATGCACTGTAAACCCACGAGGAACTCGTTATCATTGAGTTCGACACGATCTGTTAGGGATCTGAGGGTTCAAGGGGTCGAAGAAGAATCAAGTTCAAAAGTGGAGAGGGCGATGAGTATATGTACAAACAAAGTTTGAATTGGGTCTTTGGCTCGATTTAGTGATTCTCTGACCGAGGAGAGATGTGCGCGTGAAAGGCTGTAGATCATGGAACAAAAGTCAAGAAGTCTCGACCTAAATAGTCCAAGGTGCAGTCGTGAAAATCAGGATAAATCGAGGCGCTAGGTTCTAACAAACACATGACCTTATGGGCGAGGAGTTGATCGGGGTCAACGTGGACTCGCCTCCCATTGGTCCATGCCAGCCAAATAACAACAAAATTGGAGTAAATCCCTTATCAAATCGATTTAAAATAATAAATAATTTTGTTATTTTTCAATCAAAATATGAAAAATATTTATTATTTTATGTAGTATTTTACTTTGTTTTTTTATTATTTTTTCAAGTTTATTTATTAGGTGTTAATTCTACATGTATAACTATTTGTATATTTACGTATATGTGTTGTATTTTTATCTTGTATTTTATATTTTATTATTTTGTATGCATAATTTGTTATTTATAGCTTATTTTAATATATATGTATATTCTTTATTTTATTTTTCTAAAGTTATTGATTTACTTAAATAATCAAGTATATGTAATATATAAATATACTATAGGTATTCTTTACCTATATATCAAAGTATATTATTTATCTTATTGTATTTTTGATGGTTTTATTTAATAACAATTAGATTAAAATGATATCGGTTGTAGAACTGCGGAGAAAATCTATCTATCAAACAAAAGATAGTAAAAATATGAGAGAGAGAGAGAAAGAGGAAATGAATCAGAAATAATAGGCAGCTCTCTCATATGTTTTACCGTTCCACTATTTATTTAAATGCAAAAATCCCAACTAATTTCAATATTATATACATGGAGGGGTATTTTTGCAATTAATACACAGTTCAGGTGCCAGATGTAAATATTACCGAAAATATTATGCTAATATTACAAAAACTTGAATAAAAAATAAATACAAGAATCCTACAGGGTCACAATGCAAAATACCCAAGCACCTCACGCGCATAGGCATGTGAGGTAACCTAGATAGGACATAGGTGTAATTAAACAGAATCTCGAGGGTTCACTAGCAAATAATACAAAATGGTAAAATGACAAATGAAAGATTACACACTCAACATAAATACAAAAGACGGGGTTTGGGTTCGCAAAATACCCCCTCAAGGTGCGTTAGTCGATGACTGAATTGGGGACCACATGCCTTCACTTAAGCGTGGATGCACCGGATGTGCCTGTAAAGCTTCGCAGATGTAGCGTTCAGATTTGACCTCACATCTGATCTGAAGGTTGAATGGTTGCAAGATCCAACGGCTTAAAAAGAACTGAGGCATCCTCAAGATCCAACTGTTGCTACTCTTCTCCAAGAACGGGGAAAAACAACGATAGAATGGAGCTCCTTCCTCACGCTCGATCTTTGGTCTCCAGATATATGGGAGCGTTGAACCTGGTGCAAATGGAGCTGATGCTCCTCCACAACTGTTGACACCTTCAGAAAGGTCCAAGACCCAGTGATGGGGTCCTGGTGGTTTGCTGGAGTTTCGACGACCTGGGGGCCTCTTGCTGGATCAAAATAACCTCTAACAAGGCATTTGACCTCCAAGACCTGCACTGAAAGCTTACAAACAAGAAAACAAAAGGTCCTGGGGTATTCACAAGGTGAAATGGGGCGTAGATGATTGCGACAGAGGTCACCGACAGAGATGGCGTAGTTAGAGACCTGATCTCCCAATCTAGTGCTGAACAAGGGAAATGGAATGGCTCAGGGCATAGAAGAAGTGAAGGGACAAACGATGGAGGCATCAGAAATCGAAGAACAGTAGGATACGGTGGAATGAAGGGTTGGAGCTGAATCTCCGACGAACAATTTTTTTGGATTTAACTCAAATCAAAGCAGAATTAAATGAAAGAAAATGCAAGGCTACACTATTGGCTGAGCTAAGAATCCAAAAAGGGAAAGAAATGGGGCTCACCAGATGACCAGAGGAGCTGGAGTTGGAGCTCATGGCGGAGAGGCTCCAGCGAAGGCTTGGATCATTCCAATAAACACCCTAATGGTGCGCTGAACCTTGGAGTGGCATCTTGTTGTCACAAAGAACCTCAATCGATCTTAGGGTTAAGGTTTGTAGGGGTGGAAGAGGGTTAAGGAGTGATGGAAGGAAGAGGAGGAACTATGTACAAGTCGAGGTTCGCATAGGGTTTCAGCCCGATTCAGTGGATCATCGATCGAGGAAAGGTAAGGGAGTGTATGGGTGTCGATCGAGGATGAAAAGTCAAGAAGGAACCAGCCTGAAAAAATGAATGTATTTCATGTTAAAATGAGGAAATCGAGGGCCAATGCTCTGACAGCTATAGGAAGAGGGAGGGCAGAGATTTGACTCAAGTCAACCAAGACTAGACCTTGATTGGGCCACGTCAGCCAGAAAATGACAAAATTGAAGATAAAATAGGAACAATTCAAAAAGAAATAGTAAATGATTTTATTATTTGTTCTTAAAACTTGAAAAGATTTTATTATTTTATGTAGTATTTTAATCTAATTTTTATTTATATTTTTACAAGTTAATTTATTATAGGTTACTTTTTACAAGTGTAATTATAGGTAGGATTATCTATAAAATTTATTTTTTATTTTATTTTTTTATTTTATATTCTTAATCTATGTATTTATAACTTATTTAAATGCACTTAAATATATTTCTAATGTATTTTTCCGTAGTGATATGTACACATAAATAAATATACTTATTTATTATACAGGTGTATGTTTGTATATTTCATCTATGCATTTTAGTAAACATATTTATTTTGATTTATTTTTAGTTGTTTTATTCTATTTTTATTATGTATATGTATTTCACATATTATTTACAAAATTATAAAAGTGTAGTATATGAAAAGCATAAAGAAAAAATTTAAAATGATTATTTTATTCAGGTATACTACACAATAAGGGTTCAAAGCCATCTTAACACCAGATTTAATGAAACCACCTTCATTAAATAGTTAATAAAAGTTATATATATAATAAAAGGTGATTTTGCTAAAGTTTGAGTTCATATAGAGAAGATATGGGTTGGTGAAGTTGGGATTTTGGATTTTTATTCTTGAGTGTAGAAATTACAATATGCATTATTTTTATGTGAAATAAATTTTGTATTTTTCTATATCTTTTCATCTACATCTTTCATATGCAATGCTTTTTTATTTGAGTGTAAATAGTAGATAATAAAATAAGTCCCAAATTGGTCTTATTTGAAGAATTGAAAGTTAGTGTTTATTGTATTTATTGGCCCTTATCCCCCCTACTTTATTCCATATTGACCCAATCATCATGATGTCTAGGTCTCAGGATTTAGGGTCATTCAGTACCTTTGGTATTTCCTTTATTTTTCTTTTCTTTATTCTTTTATTTTCATTTTAAATACATTATTTTATACAATATTTACGATGTAAATGATGAGTGTTATTTTGTGTAAACTAATGTTATATGCATGCATTTATCTAGGGTTTAAAGGCCAAAATGAAAGAATAAAGGTGATGAAATTGGGATTCATCATTAATCAAGTGAACCTGGGTCGAACACAAGGAGGTAGAAAGTCAAGCATTAATTTTTGAGTGAGAAAATATTTTTGTGATTTTTTAATTTCTTTTCTTATTAAAAAAATCCTTTTTTATCGATGTTTTTGTATTTTTTATTTTTAATTTCCAATTTTTTATTTTTTTTCAAAGGGATATTTTCAAACAAAGGTGATCTACAATATACTAATATATGTTAAAATATATAAAGTTATACGATATAGTAGATCCACGAAAAAGACTCGAGGAACGAGCTCAAAATCAACACAAAATAAAACCAAAACGAAGTTGAAAATAAAAGAATAAATCTCTATAAAATCGGGATTAAAATCCTAGAAATTCGACTCGAAAATAAAATTGTAAAAAAACAATGTCTATATAGTGTCCACAATTGTCCAAGAGTCTCTATCTATACAAAATACATATGAAATAAAAGATTTTTTCAAATAGGTCCCTGGTCAGGAATTATTTGTAAGAAAAACTATGGATATTGCACGTGTTGCTTGCATGTGCTTCCTGTTCTTGATGTGTTCTTCCCCATTCAGCGGTTGTTGGCAAATCTTTTGTTCTAATCGATCTCCGACGAAGATGCGGTTATGGTAGCCCTTCTGTAGGGCTAGAAGATGGTCTCCTACCCCCGTCGAGCTTGCCTCCTATGAAGATGGGTGGCGACACGATTGATGACGGGTCAGGATCTAAGAACAACCCAACGACTTAGGTCTTGAATTCAATCGAAGACACGGCGAAGAACTTGATGCTCCATATGTCTGAGTGGTGAAGATTGAAGGGCTCCAAATGATGTGGCTACTTGCAAAGGAG
Source organism: Ottelia alismoides (assembly GCA_037367405.1). Taxonomy (NCBI): domain Eukaryota; kingdom Viridiplantae; phylum Streptophyta; class Magnoliopsida; order Alismatales; family Hydrocharitaceae; genus Ottelia; species Ottelia alismoides. The sequence goes on along the minus strand of JAZKJV010003061.1, from coordinate 392,128 downwards.
ATTCGTATGCTCGAATTACGAATGAAATCGACCCAAAGTTAAGTGACAGTGCAACTGAAAGTTCCAGGAAGGTGGTTTATTAGAGGAAAAATTGTTCGAATTGAGATTGAATTAGACATGGATTCAATGTGCTAATGAAACAAGATTATTAGGGGTATCTGATTACATAATTTAGTGTGCTACTTTGTCATGAAAAATGAGAAATTGGATGAAGGAGGTCACTTGAGAGATAAGGGTTTAGGACCTTCATGGTTGTTTGCTCGATGGGTTGGTATTCCCGGAACTAGACACTACACGAGACAACGATGCAAGGTCTGGCGAGGCCATCGAATTCTCCTCCAACACACCTCCTTCCACATGGGGAGGCTATGAGGTGCTATCACCACCAGAGGTGGTCTGGGCACGGCGGGGAAGGTGGGGAGTCGGTCAGCTTGAATTGGAACTAAAGTAGTTAGGAAGAGTTAGGAGAAGTTAGTTGTGAACAGTGGAGTTTGGATGATTATATAAGGAACATGATGAAGGGTGAGATCAAATCCTATGGTTGGCGTTGAAGAAGGATGATAGGAGATGAAGCTGGAGGGTTAAGATCGAGTTTTGGTTGTGAAACGAAGCAGGGAAAATTAGGTGAAATGCAGTTGTTAGAACAAACCATCTTGATGAAGAAGGTGGTAGTGCTGACACGTGTCAGCACCACATTGGCCAATAATCAAATAAAATATAAATTAGGTATTAAGTATTAAATAGGCTTATTTTAAATAGGTATAAAAATGAAAAGTGTAAATAGTTAATTCATATAATTTATGGTTAATTTTTTTTATAAATACAATATATGTTTTATGTATAAATATAATATTATAAATTAGACATGTAATATACTTTATAATATGTTATTCATTTTTAATTAAATATTTTGATAAATAATATATTATTTTTATATTTTCTTAATTAATATAATATTAAATAAGAGTGGTGAATTTTTATGGATTTTAATAAATTAATTTATATATATATATATTAATAAATACCAATATATAGTCAACATTTCAAATTTATCTATATTTTACAGTTTTTGAATTATTTAAAATATTAAACAAAGGTTTTAATTTCTGTTTTTTATATATAAACTACAAGATTAAGGAAATAATTAAAAATTGTAAAATCTGTGATGTTATAAAACGTAATTATAGAATAAAATAAATAGCCCAGAAACTCAATTGTCGTTAGGTCCCAAAATCGACTTTTTTTGCAAACAGAATTCCATTTTAATGAAATCACCTTCGTTAATTAGAGAATATTATTTTATAAACTTTATAGGTGAGTGGAGTGAAATTAGAGTTCATGAAGAACTTCTGAGGTTCAGAAGTTGGGAATTTGATACTTTATAAATTAGATTTCTTGGTATATATGAAGATTGGAATTTTTATGATTTTTATTTTTCTATATACATTTTCATAAACATAAGGGAAAGAGTTTGGTTAAAAATATATACAAATGAATTAATTAAAAATGGTTAAAGTTTTGATAAATAATGAATAAATCGGAATTAATGTATGATGTACAATGTTCGTTATTTTTGTTGTTTTCTTCTTTATCTTCCCCTACTTTATTATTTATCGACCAATCCATGCTGGCTTGATCTCGAGGTTAGGTTATATAAACATATCATGCAGCTATATTTATATTTATTTAGTCATATTGTACAATATATACATATTTACAGTCTACCTTCTTTTTCTTTTCTTTCTTTTTATTCTTTTACTTATTTACATATTTTTGATGCATAAAAGTGCACTTTTATTCATGAATAATGTTTTGATAAAAAATGTGAATTAATGAATATTTACATGCATTTGTTAAAAGTTTTAAGGCAAAATGCACAAGAATCGTTGGTGAATCATGGATTCATCAACCCCTTATACTTAAACTTTGCTAGTCTCTTAGCAAACAATTATTTGAAAAATAAGGAAAAAGAAAGAAGGAATGAATTTGTTTTCCTAGACCAATTCATGAGAACATGCAAGGGACAGAGCTTGGTCGGGCCTTAAATATGCATTTTGTCGGAGCCTTACCTAGGATTAAGATTTTAATCTCAACAGTACTCAAGTTTCACAAATTCTTATTCATGTTCACCTCAACAACCAGCTTAGATCCACTTATCCATATTGCCAACTTCTTCAACCTTGAATTTAATTTGTATAGTTTGTGAATTGTGTTAGCTCTTCTTGTTTAAAGAAACGAAGAAACCACCCATCCCAGTAATACACTCCCATTGGTTCCTCATCCGTCTACTCTTTCCTTGAGGAGGGGGTATTTCCTTCTAAAGTCTGATCATGCTGTGTCCACAATCGAATAGAGAGAGAATGTAGAAGAATGAGAAAAGAACTGGAGTATGACTAGTGTCGTCACATATCCTTGTTAATCTTAGACGGTGTAGCTAAGTCTCCACTAAGATGTGTAGGCTTTTTGGAAGTTTAGACCATTGTGGTCATATTTGTATTTGGTGATTAGCTTCTTTCTGGGAGTATTTGTAATGTTGCTTGCACTACATCAATCTTTTGTTCCCCGATGGATATAACATCTTTTGTTTCGTTCATTTTTAGGGGTCTTGGAAAATTTGTGCCAGCAGATCCTTCCCTCATTTGAAGCTTTATTTCAACCCCATAAATCCCAACTTTAGATGTCCATGCCACTAGACAAGGATGAAAATGCACCACTAATGAATTGCTCATCGTAACCTCATGCAAGTCGAGCTAAATGCAAAGTGAATGTATCCAAAATTAGTCCACTATTGAAGAGTTAAACAGATGACACCAAGTGTTCTACTTAGGCAAGTTTAAGTTGAAGTCCGAACATGGTCTCATGGAACCCAAAGATTTAATTTAAATACTTGAAGATCTAAATTTTAGATCTTCAAGTATTTACAGTGTAGTGGTAGTACAGTGTGTCTACCATACAAAAGACCAGGGTTCAAATCCCACTCTTGCAGTGGTTGCGTTAGGTAGTCGACGGCCAGCGTAAAAAATAGTCGAATCTTTCAACATGGATTTGAGCAAGAATCCATGTAGCTGACCCTACTTATAGTGGGAGAAGGCTTAGCACTTGAAGATCTAAATTTTAGTTCCTAACTAGGCTCCTTACAATGAAAGTCAAAGGCCACAATCAAGCTCTATCCTTTATACTATTCCCAATCTTTAGATTGAGAAATCAAACTTATTCTGAAAACTGCTAATGCAAATGCAACAATGTTTTTTTGAAGTACATTTTTCTGAATTTTACTCATTTTTATGGATTTTAAAAAAATTGTAATTTTTATGAATTTTATGACTGTATTTTTTTATAAATGTTTCAATTTTTTTATAAACAAGCATATTTACAAGAATTTTCCAAGATAAATTACCCATATTTTATTTTATGTTTAATAACTAATGATTTTTATAAGTTTTATATACAAGGATTTTAAATGATGTCATTTACAAAAATTTAATAAAATATGATTTTAAATAATTATTATACATATTAAATACATATTTTAAATACCAATTTTAAATTAAGAATTCTAAATAAGTATTTTACATATATTTTATTTATTTACAAGTATTTTATAATTAATTAATTAATAGATTTTAAATTAACCCTTACCTACTTTTTATGGATTTTATAGATGTAGAAAATACATAAAAGTACGAGTTATGGACAAAAGTATGTATATATATATAATATAAGCACCCCCGATACTTAGCTTGTGTTATGTCCTCATATCATGAAAGGGAAAAAAGGAACTCATGCTGAGTAGAAGTGGGAGAAAAAGAATAAAAGAATAGAAGTCAGTCCCCCCAATACTTACGATATGGTCATCATAAGTATAGTGGAAGACAAAAAATGAGGTGACTGAGGGCAATGATTATACAAATGGAAGAAAGAAAGAAGAAGAAGAAGAAATAAAATCAATGAAATCACTCGATCCCCCATACTTAGGTTCATGCATCCTAAGTATAGAAAAGAATGTGGCCAAGAATTAGAGACGAGTGATTGGTGTAAAAGAAAGGAAAATAAAAAAGAAAAGTAAAAAGAACAAAATTCAAGAACATAAATCAATAGATAATTGGTCACCCTATACTTAGGATCTAGTATCCTAAGTATAAAGATGAGCAAAAATGAGGACAATTGGGATCTAAGAAGAATATACAAGTGGTAATGTACTCCAGGAAACCGAAGGTCTCACATGTCTCTGTATAGGATAAAATGAAGTGGAAGAGTAGTTATGAGTCCTGTACAAAATAGATCACCTCAACCTAGGTCACACGGAATCGTTTTCTATGCATGTGTGTAATGATCCCTAGCCGGTCGAGTAGAGTTGCTTTTGTAAGTGAACTCTGTATGTGGCATAGGTCTCTCTACTGAAGCAAATGTCTATGGAGTCTAAATACAGAAGGTGTCTATACATATGTCCATCACGCCATTCAACTCTATTCTGAATAGATCTCATAATCTCTAAAATGTAATTAAATGACTCTTGTGCTGGAATATATGAACTCTCAATCTGTGGCACTGAGATGTCTACAACAACTGATCGCTCCTCTTGTCTTGAAATGATCTCTGTATTTGTATGTAAACAATCATATGAACAATTAGGTACCATGTGATCAACTCCATCCTAATGTAGGATATCGTGGGTATCAAAATAAACACTCTAAAGATCAAGAGAACATTTCTCATCTATGTGCTGACAATCATCTGCTAGGCTGATGTCCTCTGAAGTGCATGACAACGTAGATCTAGGACTGCTATATCCACTCGCCATCTCAACGTGCACCTCTCAGCTTTATGTGTGAAATGATACTATCCTGGAATCATAATAAAAAAGGGCCTTCATGGTCTGCAAGAAAGGCCTCCTGGGAATGATTGGAATTAGGTGTAACTGTGTAGGGCATGTCATGTCAAGGACACTAAAGTCCACTGGAAACTGCAAACCCTGTACGGTTACGATAATGTTCCTTAACACACCTCTTGGTCTCTTTATTGATCACTCTAAAAACTAAAGTAACACTCGTGATATGTAAAGAGGGCCTAGCTCGAGTTTATCGAGTAAAGAAGATGGTATCAAATTAATTGAGGAACCATTATCTAAGAGAGTGTGATCAAAAGTTACATCTAAAATCACACATATGACATGAGCACATCAATCTCTCTTTTTCTTGGGTACCTTGTTCTTAATAGCATATGAAGTAGCCTCGATCAAAACATGTTTCTAAACTCATGACTTTCTTTTCCTACGTATGTATATTTATTCTTTAAATGCTGCTTAAGTTTAGGAAAATGATCCACGGAATCATGCAATGGAATCTTCAAAAAGATGTGATCTTTCAATAGTCATTCGTTCTCTAGAGTAACAACATTCTTTTTTGGATTTTTTCTTTCCTTTTCCATATAAAGCATCGGGAAAATGAACAATCTCAGGAACAACAAAAGTTTCCTTTATATTCAAATCATCAAAAATAGAATCAACATGTACATTGGGAGTCTCAGAAGTATATACATAATTCTCGAATACTGGGAAAGAAGTAGAATCACCGGGAGTGTTTGTAAGGCCTGGTGTGGTATCGGCATTTGAATCTCCTATATCCATATCAACTATCTCTACATCGCTCCCATGTATGTCATCCCCATGGACATCATGGTCCTCATGGTGGTCCTCCTCCTCAGCATCAGAATGTGTATCATTGACATCATGAATAGGTGCTCACTCCTCGTCATCACGTGCCCTCTCCTCCTCTAGATCAGGTGCTTGTGGTCGTCTATTGCTCATGAGATAGATGAAGTTATATAAAAATTCAGGAAAAGTGACCATGCCTGTAGTGGTGTCTACATGATCTGGATGTGGCCTCTTGTTTTTGGGTTCATCAGAGAATATGTTGGGAGAGTGGTGATGAATCTCCATTTCATCACCTTTATTCTATCAGTTTGGCCTTAAAAACCGTAGCTATTGCATGTAAATGCCCCTTATTTGTACAAATTAACATCCACTCTTGATGTATAAATACTATATCAAACACTGTTTTAATGCTAAAATTATAGAATAAAGAAAAGAAGAGAAAAAGAATAAAATGACAAAGGTATTTTATGACCCTAAACCCCGTGACCTAGGCATCTTGATGACTAGGTGGAGGGGGAGATAAGGGCCAATAACGCAATAAAATCCAATTTATTTATTCATTATTTGTGCATTTTGGGACCTGTTTTATTTTCTACTTTTTTATACCTTAAATAAAGAAACTTTGTACATGAAAGTAGTAGATAATAATATATAGAAAAATATAAAATTGATTTCACGTAAAAATAATATATAGTGTACAAATTATACAATGAATGAGATTCTAAAATCCCAATTTTTCAGACCCATATCTTTCAAATAAAAACTCAAAATGTAACAAAATCACTTTAATTGTATATAACTTTTAATGAGCTATTTAATGAAGGTGATTTCATATTTTTTGGAATTAAGATGTGAAAGTTAGGTTTTGGACCCCTATTGTATAATATACCCAAATAAAATATTCATTTTATTTATTCTTTATTACTTTTATAATTTTATATTTTTTAATTTTATAAATATTATTTATAGTATATGTAATATCAAAACTAAGATAAAACAATAAATAAAATATTAAAATAAAATAAAATACAAAAATACATAGATGAATGTACAATACACATGCCTATATACTATACACCTATATTTATTTAAGTGTATATACTATATCAGAAAAATATAATAACAAATATATTTAAGCATATAAAAATAAGTTATAATATATAAAGCAAGAAAATAAAATAATAAAATAAAATATGCATAATAAAAATAAATTATACAAAAACATAGGTAAATATACATATAATTAAAACCTAAAAAATAACTTATAATTAATAACCTCTAAAAAATAAATAAAAATACAATAAAATAATATAGAAAGTAATGAACTTTTTTTTTGCAACTTAAATTAGTAAAATCATTTAATAATTATTTTAGATTTTATAAATCTTGTTTGGGTAGGTTTTTCCTGCTTGGTCCACGTGGACCAATCAGGAGGCCCTGCTAGTTGACCTCGGTCAACTAGCTAGCCTACACCTGTGCCCTTGTCAGAACTTGCACCGGTCTGCTTTCTCAATTTTTTAGCCACTGATTCGTGGCTCGATGAGACGTAGACCCTTCATGAAGATTGACCACAATAGATCCAGGATCCACGCCTGGCTTTTTCATAGGGTCGATCTCCACAGATTCGCCCTAGACGTTGCCTCGAACCTCTCTCCTTCACATCCTGTACAAAACCATACTCGTAACCTTCCTCCATTTTTCGAGTCCCTCTTGGCCACTCTTTCTTTTCCTTCTTGTGCTCAAACAATCGAGGATGGTGACAGCATCCACGTTGTGTAGCTAGGGTGATTGAAGGGGCGGTCTTGGGTGGATTCCACGATCTCCGGCCTCCACCACCGTTGAGGTTTGCTTTATGGTCTTCTAACCACTAAGGCATGCTTTCTTTGATTTTCTAGTTAGATATAGACGTAGGTCTTTATTCCTTGGATTTCTTTTATGCTTTCATTGCTTGATTTAGTGTAATTTAGCCCTTTTGCAGTTCACCGGAGCTAGCCTCCGGCCAACCTCTCCATCGCGAACCACATGTCCTTGACGTGGCAAACCACCTCTACTTCCTTCCCTGTTGCTTCTCCTTCACACCAAATCACTCGCCTCATCCAGATCCCTTACGGATCTGGCCACCAACGCTCCTTCCTTCGCCTTCACCGGAGCACCCTCATCCTGCCACCTACGCCTCCGTTTACCCATCTGAAGGCTTCCAAGGCTTTGCCTTTTGGTTTCTAACTCTTTCCTATAGGATAACACGAGCACATCCTTTGCAAGGCTTTTGGTGGTTTAACCAGAGCTCTAGGTCGTTCGACACTCCAAGCCCCCATCGATGGGGCCCAGATATCTTTGATGCGTCCCTGAGCTGCTGATTGACGTGGGGAATCTTCTAAGCACTGCAGTAGCCTCTGGGAGCATCGGAGCACAGAGAGAGGGGTAATCGAGCGAGCTCCAGCCGAGTATTCTTCTTGGTTCTTTTGGATTTGACCAGAGCCATTGGATCGATCATGTTCTTCGAGAGATTCAGCAATCGTTGGATCATGCCGTCACTCAGCTGTCAGATCAGGTGCAGAGTCTAATCGGATGCGTTGATCATGAACCAACATTGCACGTCATCATGCAGATACGTAGCAAGAAAAATGAAATCAGCCATCCGATCGTGCCTCTTCGCTGGGTATTTTGCATCTTCATCCCAATGAGTTTTGTATATATTAATTAGTATAGAATTTTCATCTATCATTCTATAAGTTTTAAACTAATTTCATAGAACCCCCTTCAATTTATTGTAATTGCATTTTTGTCCTAGCCAGCTCACCTCACGTGGCCGCCCATGTGAGGTGGGCATTTTGCAGGCAAGCCCCATGGTTTTATATATTTCATTTTGATCTAGGAACTATTTCTTTCAGTTATATATTTCAATGAAAATTATAGACTGGCCGTAGACGTTTAATAAATTTACCTTCATGCCCTTGCTAGTCATTGCATTTTTATGTATTTGCTTGATTTAATAAAAATGCCTATTGTACTCAGAAAAATAAAAAAAATAAACTTATGTGCCTGTTGTAGTGTTGTTTCACGCTACATTTTTCTTTTTAATTTTAGGCTTTTTATTAATTAGTAAAAAACATTTAGAGCACATTTTTTCTCTGTCTATAGTATAAAATACCAAAAAATTTAAAATCTTTTTGAAAAATTCCAAAAAATTATATATTGTGTTTATTTTTTTATTTTACAACTCCAGAATTAAAAACTGTAAAAATAGGAAAAGAAAATACATAAAAATAAAAAATCTAAAATCCTTAAAAAGATTAAAAATTCCTAAAAATCCCAAAACTATATTTTTTTTTGTTTCATAATTTTATTTATATCATTATCTATCAATTAAAATTGATTTGAAGAATTTTGGAATTATTTTTCTATTTTTACTCTTCATTTCAATTTTGGCTATTTATTTATCCCTGTTTTATGTAATTTTGACTTTAAAAATATATAAAATTAGCAAAATTCACTAAAAATGACAAAAATAATAGAAAAATATAAGCCAAAACATTTATTTTCCATATTTTGACTATTTTATTAGTAATTATAATTTTATTAGCCTACATTGTATATAGTCTTATATTCCTATATTCCTTCTTTTAAAAGAAAAAGAATTATAAAAATCTGAAAATATAAAAAGTAAATATAAAAAATACAAAATGAAAAACAAAATACAAAAAATAAAACAAAAATAAACAAAAAAAATATAAAATTAAAAAATCCATATAAATAGACAAAGAAACCCTCAATCACTTTTGTGCATTCATTTGCCGAATCTATCCTTTTCTGCTCCCTGTGTTCGACCTCTACACATACTTGCACCTATACACATCCTTGTTGTAGAGTTATAATAACTTTTAACTCCACATGTTATTTTCATTATTTGATCATTATTATGGGTTAATTGTTGATTAATTGAGGTTTCCTCTGAGGTTGCTTCGATGATTGTTGATTCGCCTTGTGGATTGACAAGACGTCGTCCAAACCACGATTATCAAATGATGTCGATGCCGGGGAGCAAATGTGCATAGAAATTTTTTGCCTGATTATGATTACTTGTCTAAATTTTTCTTTTATTTATTTTCCTATTTATTTGATATTATTCTTGAGCTTTCTGACCACTCTCTTTGTTGACTTTGCTGCGAGGTACCACAGATCGAGGGAGGCCCTCTTTGGAGCATATGTGCACCCATGTGAAGTTGGCTCAGATCTCTGATCTAGCACCAATGGAGACATAGAGAAATTTTGAAGACAAAGTCCCTTTTATTTTTTTGTATTATTTGTGTAATTCAAGTGAGATAGAGAAAGAGAGAGAGAGACTATTAATTATAGTATTCAGGACTCTCTCAGGAGTTCTACGACACTTCACGAGGTCCAGTGCCCGAGGGTTTGTTCCCTAGAGGGCCTCTTCGATTTTCTCACATTTTTATCGCCTTTCTTTTATTTTGTTTCACAATTTTATTTTCTTTATTTTGTGTGATTGAGCCCTTGTTGTAGTATATGCTTGGCGATAGATTAAGGCCAAACACCTAATTACCATTGCATGCTCCTATAGCTATCATTTGGACTTAGTCAAAATTTGAAATTGCTCTTTACTTAGTCTTGGAACCGAACGCCATGAGAGTCCTCCATACAACTCTTGCAGGACCTGCTATGGTGGGCACCGAGGAGGCTCCAAGACCAGACCCTTTTGGTTCCATTCTAAGTGTTTAGCATACCGTTCTTCACGCTAATAGTATATTGTCATCTAAGGCAATTTCGTCGGATTGCATTTGTATATAGATAGGTTTCAATTCTGCTTGGCATCCTTGCATGTAGAGAGCTGGAGGCAAGGTGAGCATTTCTCTTTAGCATGCATCATTGATTTCGCTTTTGCATTGCTTTTCCGACTCTCCCTCTGATTTTGATCACCTAGGTTGCCAAAGCAATTGATTCCCCGATAGGATTTGTGTATTCGTATTAAAAATACAAGAAAAATGATAATCAATAAAATTGGGACTGCTAAAATTACTTGACCGTAAATAGACCAAAAAGAAAAATCATTGTCTTGGGGTGAGTAATCCCCTCATTGTATTTGTTTTACATTACTCACGTGCACACTAAGGACTAGGGCCTAAATCCCTTAAGACAACCTAAGTGTTTGTACAATTTTATGATTCTCACCTAACTCAAAAACAGACAAGATAAGTAGACCGAACTTTCACGGTATTCACCAAGTTGAGTAGGTGAATTAAGGGTTGTGTTTTGTTTTGTATGCATTTGTTTGTGATTGCTTGTATGTATACTCGATCGTCATTGCACATTTGTGCCCTTTTCTCATATCTTTTGACTTGAAAATCGTGCTCTTCCTATTATTTTCCTTTTGTTTTGAGATGGCTAAGTGGAGCTATTTTTATCCGGACTTTGCGGATCTCTTGTACCCTCCAGCCGGTCCACCTGCATTTTTCCAGGAGGATTTTTCTCCTGACTTTTGTACATATTCACCTAATCCATTACATCAGGAATCGGGTTTTGATTTTTACCCATCATTTCCACTACCTCACCTTCAGATTTTGACAATCTACTTTTCCGAGACTACCTTGATCCGGAATGTGATTTTTACCCACATCCACCAACCTCATTCCATTCACCCGATCATGAGATTTTGGAGTCACCTATCATGGATTCCACGCTTGAGACCTTGAACCAGATGATGAAGCATATGAATTCGAGGATTAACAATTTATTAGCATAAATAAGATCCAGAATGATGCTCCACTGTTTGAGGATATGGATTTACTTGAGGATGATCATGAGAGCGTGCAATCACCCAAGTATCTCCCGCAATCTTTTTGTATTTTTAAATTTTTCTCATTTTTTATTTTGAGGATATGATTCAAACTGTAAGGAGAGGGCCCACATGCCAAACCCTTTGACCATACACATATTCATACCTTGTCCCACCTTTGACCCTCGAGGACGATGCTGTACATACTGCTCTTAGTTGTCCTTGTGTAGATGTTGATTCTGACCTCCTCCCTTGTATGGAAGAGGTCCAAAAATTCAAAAAATGTTGACTAAACCTGAAGTGGTGGCTACTATTAATTAGATCATTGATGCCCCATTTTGCCTAGCCATGACCCGTTTATCTGCTCCTCAATCCAAGAAGAGAAAGCGAAGGAGCAGATCTGAGTGTCATATCTTGACCATGGCTACTGCCCACGCCATCACGCATTATCCATTCTCTAAGAAAGGGAACATTACTACACCCTTCATTAGATGCACTATCTCTAATTATAAATGTGATCACACTTTCCTAGATGGTGGTGCTTCAATTAGCATAATACCCTTCTCGCTGGTACAGTCTCTTCACTTAGGGGCTCTCAAGAAAGCCAGGATGATCGTTCAATTTGCTGATGGATCTATTAAGAGACCGAAGGGTATTCTAGAGAATGTTGTCATTTGGATTCAGGTCATGAGCTATACTATCGATTTTGTCGTATTGCCCATTGAGACCTCCACTGAGCACTCTCCAATCATCCTTGGATGACCATTTCTCACCTCTGCGAGAGTCGTCATTGATTACGGATCAGGAGAGATTCGTTTGTGTCCTGATGATGGGAGTGCTATGGTCATCACTACACCTAATGCCGACCACAGACCTGCATTTGATGTGATACACCTACCTTAGCTGACCCCGAGGACTATGACCTTGATGAGACTATCAGATATTTTTGTTGCATGTTGGATTCTACTGAGACCCAAGAATTTCTCTCCAAAGAGGACTACTCGGAAACCATAGACCTTGGAGTTCCCTCTTTTGGTATTTGACAATGAGTTGATGACATCCACAGGATTTACACGATTGATACTTTAGAGCAGAGGGCATGCATAGATGAGACTTATAAGGCTGAATTTGATCCGATTGCTTTTATAAATAAATTCGGATCTTTTGATAAGGATGATGATTCGGTTGAGACCTCAGAGGACGAACATGACCTTCCTACTTCCACAAATGAGGACATTCCCTTTCGTTTTGACATAGCTCAGACTCGTCAGGCTGGACTTGACCTTACTACTTCCATTGATGAGTTAGAGCCTTTTCACTTTAATATTTGCGAGACACCCAAGGCCAGACCTAGCCACACTACTTCCACTAACTGGTTCGTGCCTACTCACTTTGAGACTGTCGAGGATACATTCTCGTTCGATCTTGATCGGTTTGTGTCTAATGATGACCTCGATATCGACCTTCACCTCGTTCGATCCATTCCTCAGTGGTCTCGCAAGAAGGTTCACTTTCTACCTTCTTGACCTTTGTATATCCATTGTCTTGTATATTCGCATTCGTTTTCCTCCGTCCATCCACCGTGTCGCTCATCCACCCCATTCTCATGTTTGCCTTTCTTAGGACGCACTTTGTCCTAAGTATGGGGGGTGGAGGTGGACGAGTCGAGTATTCTTTCTTCATTCCGTTTCATTACTCTTGTTGTTGCCTATACTTAGGGATCTTTTACCCTAAGTATAGGGGGAGTGATGTGTACATTCTCTTCAATCTCTTTTTCCATCTCAATTTGTCTTTTCTTCTTTTCTTCTCCTTTTCTTTCATTTTTCATTTTCTTTTTCTACCAAAAAGGTGTCGCCTCTTTGTGTCAGTCTTCTATACTTAGGATGTACTTTGTCCTAAGTATAGGGGGTATATACCCAAGTTTTTTCATTCTTTGGTCCTCTCCACTGTCTCCTCTTCTTATCTATACTTAGGGATATCTGACCCTAAGTATAAGGAAAGACAGTCTGGATACGATCCGTTCATTCCCACCCTTAACCTTCCCTACCTTGTGTACAGTCTGCTATACTTGGGATTATCTGATCCTAAGTATAGGGGGTAGTCAACTTCTCATTTGCTTATTTCTCCATTCGTTTATTCTTTAGGCTTTTTTATACTTAGTACGAGTTGCCTTCTCTTTTTCTCTCTGATCTATGATGACATACCTCAAGCCAAGTATAGGAGGGTCGTATACACTGCTTATATAATTTAGCCATAACTTGTACTTTTGTATTTTCAACAAATATGGCTAAAATACAATAAATATACTATAAAAGTCCTTAAAAACACTTAATAAAAAGATGCATATTCTTCCTCAAATTCTTTTTGTATATACTGAATAATAAATCAAGTAAAATATTTTTTGCAAAATATTTGAAAAATATTTTGAAAAAATTTTTGAAAACTATTTAGAAAATATTTGTTAAATATTTTCAACCTTTGTAAAATATTTTGTTTAAAAATTTCTTTTCTTTGTGTGAAAGAAAAATGTTTTGAAAACTGATTTGTAAATGGTTTGGAAAATAGTTGGAAAAATGTTTGAAAAAAATCTATATATACTCTTTGAAAAACCTTTGCAAAATGATTTTCAAATGTATGTAAATGATTGTAAATTTTTTTTGTAAAAACTATTTTAGGCTATAGTTTTTAAAAATTATTTGTAAAACAATTTTCAAATAAGTTTGAGTAATACATACATCACACTGAAATCCTTTATTATATATATATCTATAAAAATAATCACATATCCTTTGTAAATTCTTAAAAATCCAAGTCTTGTGAATATAAGATGCATCCCCGTATAAATATCTGTACCTATTTTCTAAGCCAAAATCTTTTATTTTCAAAAATCACAAAAACATTCGCAAAACCAAAAATACCAAAAACATTTCAAAATCCTTTTTGAAAAAATCCATAAAATTTGCAAAACCTTTTTAAAAAAAAATCATAAAATGTTCAAAACCTTGAAAATTGCATCACAAAAAATTTTATGCATTGTACATAGCATTTGCATAGCATTCACATTTTTCAGATTGAGTTTGATACTAAAATCCGAAGATTGGAGCTTGGTTGAACCTTAAATCTACCTAATTACAGGAACCTTATAGGAGCTGGAATTGAGGTATTTCAGGTCTAGTTGACTTAATTCTTTGAAAATCACGAGACTTGGTTTAATGTATTCTTGACTACCTAAGTAGAGTATTTCGGAGCACATGCATGTCTCTTGTCGATAATGACTTAACTTGGATACCTGCACCTTTCACTTGTCTCAACTCAGTTGGAGTGGTGAGGGGATTGGATTTGTCGGTATGAGACGCACACAAGTGGAAACATTTGTCCTCGTCTAGGGAGGGAAGTGCACCCCAACCCATCCAGGAGCAGAGACGTCTAAAGACAGGCGAGTGTGGCTTGCAATAATGCTTCAAAAGAGGGATAGTCTACTAGCTCAATAGGAAAAATTCATGTAAATGCGGTTGTATATAGTATTTCAAAAAACAGGAGCAAAACGCAAAAACTCCAAAAAAGTGGACAAGCCTGATTGAAAATAAAATGTCTGCCGGAGTGTACATATTTGTATAGTCGAATAAGTAAGCTTGAGCTTCAAAGTCATATCATGTGAGCTTGCAACTGGATGACTTGACTACACTGGTCTTGCATCCTAGGATAGGTAGCTACAATGGCTACCATTCATTCTTCTCTTCACCCCCTCCTCTTGAGCTGGTTGTTACTTGAAATTAGAAGGGAATACCCTGCTCCACGAGGAAAGCGTTGCTGTATTGGGGAATCATTGGGTTGTCATGCTGGAGAAGTCAATCTTTTTGTCATTTCAGTTGAGGGGAGCCACTATCACATATACTATACAAGTGAGATTCATCGTCATAAGGGTTTGCATATGAGTTGAAGTATTCTGACCTGCCTATTGACGAGACTTGAGTAGAGTTTTTGGATTCTTGGAGGTTGTCGAGCTTTAAATCTGATTCCCAATAAGATTCTGCCCGCACTAAAAATCCAAAGGTCCTATTTAAGCTCCAAACTTTGTTTTTGTGAAGACAAGTTCAAGAATTAAATTTAATCCACTTTCTTTCTTTTTATTTCCTTTGTTTTTCATTTCATGCACTTATTGCATAAGTGTTTGCTAAGGACTAGCAAAGGTAAGTATGGGGGGGTGATAATTCTCCATTTCATCACCTTTATTCTATCATTTTAGCCTTTAAACCCTAGTTATTGCATGTAAATATCCCCTTATTTGTACAAATTAACATTCACTCTTTGATGTATAAATAATGTATAAAACATTATTTTTAATGTGAAAATTATAGAATAAAGAAAAGAAAAAGAAAAAATTTTCGAAGATATTTTATGACCCTAAACCCTAAGACCTAGGCATCTTGATGACTAGGTCGACAAGGAATAAAGTAGGGGGAGATAAGGGCCAACAATACAATAAATCCCATTTATTTATTCATTATTTATGAATTTTAGGGACCCATTTTATTATCTACTTTTTATACCTCAAATTAAGAAACTTTATACGTGAAAGCTGTAAATAATAATATATATAAAAATACAAAATTTATTTCATGCGAAAATAATATACAATGTACAAATTATACTCTGAATGAGATTCCAAAATCCTAACTTCCCAGACCCATATCTTTCAAATAAAAACTCAAAATGTATCAAAAACACACCACTAATTGTATGTAACTTTTAATAAGCTATTTAATGAAGGTAATTTCATATTTTTTGGAGTTAAGATGTGAAAGTTAGGTTTTGAACCCCTATTGTACAATATACTCGAATAAAATTTTCATTTTATTTATTCGTTATTACTTTTATAATTTTATTTTTTTTATAATTTTCTAAATATTATTTATAGTATATCTACATATTAAAGTTTGGATAAAATAATAGATAAAATATTAAAATAAAATAAAATACAAAAACACATAGATGAATGTATAATACACATACGTGTATACTATACACCTATATTTATTTAAGTGTATATACTATATCAAAAATATATAATAAAAATATATTTAAGCATCTAAAAATAAGTTATAAATATATAAAATAAGAAAATAAAACAATAAAATTAAAAATTAAAAATAAAAATAAACTATACAAACATAGCTAAATATGCCTATAATTAAGCCCTAAAAATTAACGTGTAATTAATAACCTCGAAAAAATAAATAAAATTATGATAAATAATATAGAAAACAATAAAAAAATTTTAACTGAAAATTAATATAATCATTTAATAATTATTTAAGATTTTATAAATCTTTTTGGGCAGGTTTTTTCTAGTTGGTCCACGTGGTCCAATCAGGAGGCTCTGCTAGTTCACCTTGGTCAACTAGCTGAACTACACATGCGCCCTTGTTATAACCTAACATTGTCTGCTTTCTCGTTTTTTTAGCCACTGATTCGTGGCTCAGGGAGACGTAGACCCTTCATGAAGATTGACCAGTATAGATCCAAGATCCACGCCTGGCTTTTTCCTAGGGCGATCTCCATAGATTTTCCCTAGATGTTGCCTCGAACCTCATTCCTTCACATCTTGTACAAAACCATACCTATCACCTTCCTCCATTTTTCGAGTCCCTCTTGGACACTCTTTCTCTTCCTTCTTGCGCTCAAACGACCGAGGATGGTGACAACATCCACGCCGTGCACCTAAGGTGATTGACGGGGCGGTCTTGGGTGGATTCCACGATCTCCAGCCTCTGCTACCATCGTGATTTGCTTTGTGGTCTTCCGACCACTGAGACTTTCTTTCTTTGCTTTTCTAGTTAGTTGTAGATGTACGTTTTTATTCCTTGAATTTCTTTTATGCTTTCATTGCTTGATTTAGTGTATCTTAGCCCTTTTGTAGTTCAGTGGAGCTAGCTTCCAGTGAACCTATCCACCGAGAACCACATGTCCCTGACACGCCAAATCACCTCCACTTCCTTCCCTATCACTTCTCCTTCACACCAAACCACTCCCCTCATCCAGATCCCTCATGGATCTGGACATCGACGCTCCTTCCTCCGCCTTCACCAGAGCGCCCTCATCCCCACCACCTACGCATCTGTCCACCCATATGAAGGCTTCCAAGGCTTTGATTTTTGGTTTCTAACTCTTTTCTTCAGGATACAACATGAGCACATCCTTTGCAGAGCTTTTGGTGGTTTAACTAGGACTCCCATTCCTTCGACGCTCCCGGCCCCCATCGATGGGGCCCGGATATCTTTGATGCATCCTTGAGCTATGGATTGATGTGGAGAATCTTTTGAGCTTTACAGCAGCCTCTGGGAGCACCGGAACATGGAGAGAGGGGTGATCGAGTGAGCTCCAGCCGAGTGTTCTTCCTAGTTCTTTCGAATATGCCCGGAGGTGTTGGATCGGTCCTGTTCTTCGAGAGCTTCAACAACTGTTGGATCATGTCGTCACTCATCCATAAGATCAGGTGCAGGATCTAATCGAGTGCATCGATCTCAAACCAGCATCGCACGTCCTTGTGTTGTCGCGTGCCAATTAAAAGGAAATCTATCATCCGATCGCGCCTCTTCACTGGGTATTTTGCATCTTCAACCCAACGAGATTTGTATTTATTAATTAGTATAGAATCTTTCATCTGTCGTTCTATAAGTTTTGTACTAATTAAATAAAAACCCCTCGAATTTATTGTAATTGCATTTTTGTCCTCGCCAGCTTACCTTACGTGGTCGTCCACATGAGGTGGGCATTTTTCAGGCAGGCCCCATGGTTTTATGTATTTCGTTTTGATCCGAGAACTATTTCTTTCAGTTATATATTTTGGTGAAAATTGTAGACATGTCCTAGACTTTTAATGTATTTTACTTTATTCCCTTGCCAGTCATTGCATTTTTGTTTATTTACTTGATTTATTAAAAGTACCTATTGTGCTCAGAAAAATCCCAAAAAAAAACTTAGGTGCTTGCTATATGTAGTTTCACGTTATATTTTTTCTTTTAAGTTTTAAGTACTTTTATTATTTAGTAAACATCTTTTAGAGCACATTTTTTCCCAATCTATAGTTAAAATACCTAAAAAATATAAAATCTTTTTTTTTAAAATATATTTTTATTTATTTATTTTACAACTCCATAAATTAAGCCTAAAAATAGAAAAAGAAAATACATAAAAATAAAAAACTCCAAAATCCAGAATAAAAAAGGTTAAAAATTCCTAAAAATCCCAAACACATATTTTTTCTATTTTAGAATTTTTTTATATTATTATCTATATATTAAAATTGATTTGAAGAATTTTGGAATTATTTTGCTATTTTTAATCTTCATTTCAATTACAACAATTTATTTTATCCCTGTCTTGGGGTATTTTTGACTTTAAAAATATATAAAAATTAGTAAAAGTCACTAAAAAATCATAAAAAGTAGTAGAAAAATATTTAAAAGCAAAAAAATATTTTCCATATTTTGACTATTTTGATTAATAGTTATAATTTTATTAGCCTACATTGTATATATAGTCTTATATTCCTATATTCCTTCTTTAAAAAAATGAATTATAAAAATATGAAAATATAAAAAGAAAATATAAAAAATACAAAATTGAAAACAAAATATAAAAATTATAAAACAAAAATAAATTTAAAAAATACAAAATAAAAACCTACATAAAAAATAGACAAAGAAGCTCTCAATCACTTTTATGCGTTCATTTGCCCAACCTATCCTTTTCTGCTCCCTATGTTTGACCTCTACACATACTTGCACCTATACACATCCTTGTTGTAGAGTTATAATAAATTTTAACTCCAAACATTATTTTCATTATTTAATCAGTATTGTGGGTTAAATGTTGATTAATTGGGATTTCGTTTGAGGTCGCTTTGACGACTGTTGAACCACCTTGTGGATTGAGAAGACTTCGGCCAAACCCCGATTATCAAGTGGTCTTGTGCGCAGTTAACTCATCCAGACAATGATTAATTTGATCCAACTCAGTCCTATGTGCTACCTGAAGCGTGCTCAACATATCCATGATCTGGTTCAGTGCTAGGGATTGTGTAGATATCTCTATGTTAGTGGTCTGTCCCTGACTATCTACTCTCTCCTACCTAGAAGTGTGTTGTTGCTGTAAAGTTTATGGCAGAGGAGATCTTTAATGTGTAACAAAAGACTGCTGCTATTGTTGGTGATGATATGAATGTGTATGTGTAGTACGAGACTGATAAGAATATGGTGCTCTCCGATAAACATGATGGTGAGACTGTTGCTTCATGTATAACTGTCAGTTTTTAAAATGTGGACATCCTTGTTGTGGATGAATCTGTTGCGACTGTTGGTGTATGCTATGAGGTTTAATATGTGCTGACGAATGATATTGAACACGAGCATACCATATAATGTTGATATCAAGAGCAGAGGAATGATCAACTTTCATCAACAACATGCATCTTAATCTGACTCTGGTTGGCAGTGGATGAATCCTCATGCCAGTCGAATTGTGGAGTCTCAGAAGAACATGCTAGCTTGCTCTGAATATAATGAATCTGATGGGTGGGAGGAGCGGGTAAAGGTCTCCGTATAGGCTGAGACGAAAAGAAGGAAAGTGATTGCTGGTACTGTAGTTTCAAATCAGTCACCTCCTTTGTCAGATCGCTCAACCGTTGTGGTACTGATGAGAGTTTATCCAACTCTCGCATCATCTATAAATCTTGTACTTGCTTTCGAATCACGTCGACTAATGTAAATTTCTCACTAATAAATCCCATGTCAGATAGTGTCTCAAAATAAGAAATATATGCCACCGTTTGATGATCTCGCTGGTGTGGTGGTTGTGGGGTCTTCTAGAATGCCCGAGTAGAATCTAGAACTCGTGAGTTCTCTACCATCCCCTTAAAGATGGACCAAAAAGACTCAGCTTCCCTATTCAAATAGCTATCACCACATGCGACGCTTACTAAGCCTTGAATATCTGGTTGGAGTCCTCCAAAAAAGTTCCGCACTAGCACCTTCTAAGGTATCTCATGATGAGGACATCTCTCAGTCAAATCCTTGAATCGTTCCCATGCCCCATGGAACGACTCATGTAAATACTACATGAAATTGGAGATCTGACTCCTCATCGCATTCATATGTCCAAGAGGAAAATATTTACGTAGGAAAGTGGACTTCAGATCGTCCCACGTAGAAATCTCCCTCCCCAATTGATTCAACCAGTAGAGCGCCTTATCTGCAAAGGCGAAGTGGGAAGCCTTGAGGCATATAGCCTCCTGCGTAACTCCTAGATAACTCATCAGTCCACATATCATTTCAAACTACTGTAAAAAGGTGAATGACTCCTCAGACATGTTCCCATAGAACTTGGGAATCACGAAAATGAAGAATGATCACAAATCATATGGACCTTGATTCGTTAGTAACCGAATCCAATGTTGTAGCATGCTAGCTTTAAGGTCATACTCATCTCTCAAAGTAGCGAGAACCACGACCGATGGTGGTGGGTTCTCGGCTCCTGCTTTCAACACAGTGATCTCAGCTCTTAACTCGTCATGGACTCCTAGCTGGTGGTGCGTTCATCTACTGAAGGGTGTCTAGAATCCCTACTGTAATATCTGTAGCTGGATCTGGTCTCTCATCAACATGTCTCTCCTGGACTGCTCGCTCCTCGACTGCTAACTCCTCGACTGGTGCCTTCCCTCTAGACATGATGTCTGTGGAATCCTTTGGTAAGGAAAAAGTCTCGTAAGCACTCAATAAAAAATGTGCAGGAAAAATAGACGAAAAGCTGAGGTAAGGGTTTGCCTTAACTAAAGGGCCAGGAGGTGAGGGATTCTGGGTCTGACTCACCTCGTGACTATGTGGGACTGACATGGGAAGAGGGTTATCCCGAGTTTGTGAAGATGTACATGAGACAGTGGAAGATCGATGGCTCACATAGTTCGAGTGTAAAATCCGTCTAAACATCATCCTTGTTGTCAAGAGGATAAAGAAGTGGAATACGATGTCAAAGCAAGAAAGAGTGTGAAGGGGTACAAGACGTTGAAATATGCACACCCCACAAATAAATACAATGGAAACCCTTAATTCACCAACTTCACACGGTGGAGACCATAAGAGTTCAGCGTTTTATCTTTTCAATTTAAGTTTGGTGATCAAGAAATTGTTTAAGTAGATTCACAGGTGGTGTCACCCTATCGCCCAGTGTACGTCCTCACAATCCCCAAAATAGTGAAACCATATGCCTAGGCTGTCAGGTTATATCAGGCCCAAAGGTAACTGTGAGACGGAGTACACCAAAACGACTCTCTATGGTCGGAGGCAAGTGCTTGCAGTTTCAACAGTGTACGAAAGAGTGATACACAAATACTTAGGTCATACGTCCAAGGATTTTTGGCTCCATACTTAAGGCAATGTCCTCACCCACTCTGTTTGGAGTTAGTACATGCAAAATGAGGGGTTCGCTCTCCCAATACAATTAAGTCCATATTTTTTTCTATTTTTTTGGGTTAAAGTTTCAGAAGGATTTTTTTTTATTTTTTAGGTTTTCACATTTTTGGATATTTTCAAGAATATATAACGGGAGTTCGATTTCCTTTATTTTTAAAAATCGTATCTCATGAAGGGAGAAATCACATAATGCAGCAGAAATCCATGATGCATGTAGGGAATGAAAACATACCTATCTCCAACTCTCTCCGTGCAAAATGATCCGTCCATAAATTAAAACATAAGCTAATGTATGCAAAAACATACCCTAAAACAACATCTCTAGCATAAGAATGAATTTAATTTTCAAATCAGTGAAATAGGCCTAAGTGTAGATTAGGGTAGTAGACTCTACGTTACTTGTCTAATCAAACATGCATTCACCCCTAGTTTTTCATGAAATTGTGTGAAATAAAAAAAAAGAGTCAGAAAATCAAACACTACGGTGAGGTCCCCCAAGTGCACCGGCACTTGAAGAAACACACCCTGAGAAGAAAGATAGGTCAAAGTCAGTCTACAAATCGGAATGTCCCTAGTAGATCCCTTTCTACAAAATAAAAACATACAAGTACACATTCCTCTCTAACCAAAAATAAAAACACAGGCAAAGGCCCTGAACTCTAAAAGAAAATAGAAAATGAAATGTCTATGAAAAAATATAAAAAATCTGTTGTCAGACTCGTATTGCTTCTCTACAACTGACTCGTAGAATATTGAGCCGATCTCCACTCTCTTAACAAGTTCGTCTTTCTAGGTAGCTGACTAATCCTGTAGGCCCTGCACCATGTGTCAACATAGATAGAGTAAAAAATCAACTACAAAACTCAAGCAAAATCAAAAGTAAAAAAAATAAACTCAAAAACTGAGAAGAAAAATCAATAGTAAAAATATGACAAAAATTGAGAAAACAAAAATTGTGAAAAAAAAGAAAATCAAGGAAAAGAAAACACACAAAATAGAGAAGAAATCAAAGAAAACAAGCAAAGAAAACTAGAAGAAAAAATTAAGGGAAAATCAAACACTCAAAAATCGAGAGAAATTGAGAAAACCGAGAAGAAGAGAAGGAAAAAATATAACAAAATGTAGAAACTTAAAATCAAGCATAGCTATGCCACCCAGGTAACTACATCATTTTGATAAGCAAAAATGTGCAGTTGTAGGGAAAAAGAAAGAAGAAGAATGGGAGGCGGTCAGAAGAAAAGTCAGACAAAATTCGAAGATCCCTAACTCATCCTCGGTAATGGCGCCATTTTGATAAGTAGATATGGGCTTAGCTGTTAAAATGATGTCAGTTGTAGAACCCGCGGAGACAAATCTATCTATCAAACAAAAGATAGTAAAACAGGAGGGAGAGAGAGAGAGAGACAAAGACAAAGAAAGAGAGAAAGAGGAAATGAATCTGAAATAATAGACAACTCTCTCCTATGTTTTATTGTTCACTATTTATTTTACCAGGCAAGTATTCCATGGTTAAACACAAGGAGGCAAAAAGTTGATCTTTAATTTTTAAGTGAGAAAATATTTGTGTGATTTTTAAATTCCTTGTCTTCGAGAAAAATCCTTTTTTATCGGTTTTAATTTTTGTATTTTTTGTTTGATTTTAATTTCCAATTTTTATTTTATTTTTCAATATCAAACAATGGTGATCTACAATATAGTAATATATGGTAAAAAATATAGTGATACCATATAGTAGATCCATGAAAAAGACTGAAGCAACGAGCTTGAAAAGCAACAAAAAATAAAACCAAATTGAAGTTAGAAATAAAAGAATAAAATCTCATAAAATCACAATTAAAATCCTCGAAGAATAAATCTCTAGAAAATTGTGATCAAATCCTCGAAATTCGACTCAAAAATAAAATTGTAATAAAAATGTCGATACAGTGTCCATAGTTGTCCAAGAGTCTCTATGAAAACAAAATATAAAAGAAATAAAAGATTCTTTCAAATGGGTCCCTCATTAGGGACCTATTTGTAAGAAAAAACTTTTGATATTACACTTAGGTCCACTCACGGGGACCTAAATGAAATTTTGGAAACACTCTGGTGCGCTTCTGGATTATGGAGCGGATTAAGGGTGTCTTTGATATTTTTCCACCATTTTGCAACTTGATGGTAAGGATTAGAATCTTTAATGCGATCTTGGTCGTCCAATGAGGGCACGTGGTGCTCGCATGTGCTATGTGTTCTTGATGTGTTCTTCCCAATTCTTTAGCTGCTTGTACCGGATATTCTTTTCTAATCGATCTTCAGCGGAGATGCGGCTTTGGTAGTCCTCCTGCAAGGCTAGAAGGGGGGTATCCTACCACGTTAGAGCTTGCCTGTAATGGGAGTTGATCGAAGATGGGCGACAACGCAACTGACGATGGCCAACTAGGGTTAGGCTCCAGGAATGACCCCACGTCTTGGGTCTTAAATCAAATCGAAGGCACGACGAAGAACTAGATGCTCCAGATGACTGAATGATGATGATTGAAGGGCTCCGGATGATGTGGCTACTTGCAAAGGAGATTCGTATGCTCGATTTCCCAAGTAAATCGGCCCAAAGTTAAGGGTTCTTGCAGTGTAATTGAAAGTTCTAGGAAGGTGGTTTATCGGATGAAAAATTGATTGACTTGAGATTGAATTGAACATGGATTTAGTGTGCTAATGAAAGAATATGATTATGGGTATCTGATTACGTAATTATGCGGGCTAATTTGACACGAAAAATGAGAAATTGGATGAATGAGGTCACCCGGGAGATAAGGGTTTAGGTTGGTTGCTCGACGAGCCGATCTTCTCGGGGTTGGAAGTTGCATGAGGCGACGATGCATGGCTGGGTGAGGCCTTGGAACTCTTCTATAATGCACCTCCTTCCACGCGGGGTGGTTATGAGGTGATGTCACCACTGGAGGTGACCTGGGCATGGTGGGGAAGGTGGGGAGTCGGTCATTTTGAAAGGAACTGAAGTAGTTAGGAGGAATTAGGAGAAGTTAGTTGTGAACAATGGAGTTTGGGTGATTATATAAGGAATATGATGAAGGATGAGTTCAAATCCAATGGTTGGCGTTGAAGGAGGATGATAGCTGATGAAGATGGAGGGTTAATATTGAGTTTTGGTTATGAAACGAAGTGGGAAAAATTAGGTGAAATGCAGTTGTTAGAACAGAATGCCAATAGACCTTGAAGAACAAGGTTGTGGTGCTGACACTGTCAACACCACATTGGCCAATAATTAAATACAATATAAATTAGGTATTACATATTGAATAGATCTATTTTAAACATGTATAAAAATGAAAAGTGTAAATAATTAATTTATGTAATTATGGTATACTTTATTTTTATAAATGTTGTATTTTATGATATATAAATATAATATAAATAATGAGATATATAGTATACTTAATAAATATGTTATTCATTTTTAATTCATTATTTTGATAAATAACATATTATTTTTATATTTTATTAATTAATATATTAATAAATAGAAGTGGTGTGAATTTTTATGGATTTTAATTAATTAATTTTTGTACTAATAAATACCAATATATAGTCCATAGTTCAAATTCATCTATATTTTAGGCTTTTTGAATTATTTAAAATATGAAATAAATGTTTTAATTTCTAAAAGTTTTATAGATAAACTACAAGATCAAAAAATAATAAAAAATTGTAAAATAAATAATGCAATAAATATTATTTACAGAATAAAATAAATAGTCCAGAGACCCAATTATCGTTAGGTCCCCAAACCGACTTTTTTTTGCAAACGTCTTTCGATTTAATGAAATCGCCTTCATCAATTAGAGAATATGATTTTATGAACTTTAAAGGTGAGTAGAATAAAATTGTAGGTCGTACGAAGAAGTTATGAGATTTGAAAGATCGGAATTTGACAATTTATAAACCAGATTTCTTGACATATATACATGATGAATTTTTTTTATGATTTTATATTTTTAATACATTTTTGTAACATATGGGAGAAGAGTTTGGAGAAAATATGTACAAATGAATTAATTAAAAATAGTTGAAGTTTTGATAAATAGTGGATAAATAGTAATTAATGTATATGTACAATGTTAGTTTTGTTGTTGTTTTCTTCCTCATCTCCCCCTACTTTATTATTTGTTGACCAATCCATGTTGTCTTGGTCTTGGGGGTTAGGATATATAAATATATCTTGCAGCTATATTTATATTTATTTAGTCATATTGTATAATATATACATATTACAAGCTGCCTTCTTTTTCTTTTCTTTCTTTTCTTTCTTTTATTTATTACATGTTTTTGATGCATAAAAGTGAATTTTTATTCATCAATGATGTTTTGATAAAATATTTGAATTAATGAATATATACATGCATTTGTTAAGGATTTTAAGACAAACTGCACAAGAAGTGTTAATGAATCACGGATTCATCATGTACATGTATTTTAAATAATATTTACAAATTTATAAAAGAATAAGAAACTAAAAATATGAAGAATAAATATAATGAATATAATATACGGATATATTGTATAATGAGGGTCCAAAAGTCAACTTTTTTTGCACCTTAACTCCAAATTGAATGAAACCTCCTTTATTAAATAAATAATTTAATTTATGAACAATAAAAGTGAGTTTGGTGAATTTTGAGTTTTTATAGAGAAGATACATATCTATAAATTTTTCTTTGCGGCTTTCTATTATGTGTGTCGGGTATACTATATATTATTTTTGAATGAGATAATTTTTTTCTTTTTCTTTTCATTTTATGTGCAATGTTCATGTTCAAAGTACATTTATTTGAAGTATAAAAATAGGAAAATAAAATAGGTTCCAAAATCTATTATTGATGAATTAAAAATTAAGATTTTTGTGCAATTCTTGGTCTTTATCTCCCCCTACTTTATTCCTTGTCGACCAAGTCATCATGATGATTGGGTCTCAAGGTTTAGGGTCACTCAGTGCCTTTGACACTTCCATTCTTTTTCTTTTCTTTCCTTTATTCTTTTATTTTAGACATAAATCCATGAATTTATACAGTATTTTCAGTATAACTAATGATTGTTATTTGTGCAATTCAATACTATTTACATGCAACTACCTAATGATTTAAGGCCAAAATGAAAGAATAAAAGTGATGAAATGGAGATTGATCACCCCCTTCACTTGCCTTTGCTAGTCCCTAGCAAACACTTATACCTATTAGTGCAAAAGAAGAAAATAAAGAAAGAAAAAGAAAGAACTTAGAATAATTTTTTACTCTTAACTTTTCTTATTAAAATCAAAGTTTGGAGCTTAGTTGAGACCTTTGGATTCTTGGTTTTTTTGGAACCGTGTCAAGTTTAGGAAATGTGACACAACAACCCTTAAGTTGCATCATCCTATTATTTCGTTCAATTCATTGTTTAGTCAGAACCATCCTCTTAGTCGCATAATCTTGCAACCTTGAAATGATAGAACCATGTGTGTGAAATTTCTAGCCCGGAAAAATTACCGAACTATCAAAGAGTCTGCTCCTCTGGTAACTTGCCCTCATGGAGACAAATATTTCCTTCTAAGGTCAGGTACCATTAGTTTCACAACTGAGAAAGGGAGAAGCTAGAAAAATATGAAAAGGAGTGGGAATGGGTCATTGTAGTCATGTTCCCATGTAAATCTTAGTCAGTGTAACAAAATCTTGATAAAGAAGCCGGCTTTTTCTAAAAGCTCAGTATTTTTGTAGAATTTTTGGTGTAGGCTTCTTTTTGGATTTTTCTTTTCTTTGCTTTGCTCTGCACTCTTGTTTGTGCCCTGATGGATATAGAATCTTTTGGTCCGCCCATGTTTTGGGGTCTTGGAAAAAATTGCGCTAGCATACCGCTTCTTATCTGAAGCATTATCTTAGTCTCCAATCGTTAGATTTTTCTGGTTACCAGAAGAAGTCGGTTGGAGTACCGATTTCAGCAATCCCCAAGAATGGTTCTTGAGCCACCCTTGACAAAGAGACCTAGCATCATTCCGACGTAGACTCCAGGATTTTCAACAATCCATTTGGATTGAGCTAGGTGTTAAGTGCGAGGTTTCCAGACAAGTTACGATCTCAAGAGTCGTACGGATGATATGATGGGTTCTAGTTAGACACAATGAATCGACTCATGAACATAGTCTCATGGAACCTAAAGAATTAAGTTAAGGCGAGTTGAAGTATCCCAATTCCAGTCCTTAATGGATTCCTCTGAAATTATGTGAATTAAGGTCTATATAAAGTTTCAATCTTCAGACTTTATTTTGGACTCGTTCAATTGTCTTTCTCATTCCCAAATATGCAAGTGCTATGTACAATGCAAAGGAAATATTTTTGTAAAATCATTTTCTATTTTGCACTTATTATGGCTCTTTTTTGGAAAATGTTTGCAAATTTTTATGTAGATTTTTCAAAACATTTTGCAAATTTTTACAGGTTTTGGATTTGAAATTTTTAGGGATTTTGGAATAAAGGTCCGTAAAAAGTATGTGCATATATTTATACGGGAGTGATTCTATTACAAGAGTTAGGATGTATTTTTACACTAGGAATTTACAAATTCTAAATACAAGTTTCATACAACTTTTATAAGGACTTTTATTTGAGTTGTTATTTATACAAGTTTTCAAAACATTTGGAATCATTTTCACAAACATTTTGAAAACTTATTTTTGAAAATAATTTGACAAAATTTTTTATAAACATTTACAAAATTTAAAAATTATTTTGCAAAGATTTTTCAAACAATATGTATAGATTTTCAAAATATTTTAACAACCATTTTTCATATCATTTACAAATTGAAATTTCAAAAATTTATGAAACCAAATTAAAATATTTTTGCAAATAAAATATTTTTATAAAGATTTGAAAACATTTCACAAAAGTTTTCCAAAGGATTTTAAAAAAAATCAAAACCTTTTCCAACCATTTTTCAAATCATTTTGCAAAACATTTCTAATGGATTTATTAACCATAATTATGTAGAGTTTAATATGTGTTTAAACTTTAGTAGTTAGCCATATTATTGAAAATACAAAAGTTTGAGTTATGGCTAAAGTATATACAATGTATATATGATCCCATGTACTTAGCTTGAGATGTGTCCTCATAGATCAAAGAGAAAAGGAAGACATATCTCGTACTAAGTATAGAAAAGACTATACGACAATGAATCAATAATAAAAGAATGAGAAGTTGACCATCCCCCTATACTTAGGATCAAATAATCCTAATTATAGCATATTGTATACAAGGTAGGGAGGGCCAAAGGTGGGAATTTGCAAAATTATCTACTCCATATCTCCCCCTATACATAGGGTAAGATATTACTAAGTATAAA
This sequence comes from Ottelia alismoides, assembly GCA_037367405.1. Lineage (NCBI taxonomy): Eukaryota > Viridiplantae > Streptophyta > Magnoliopsida > Alismatales > Hydrocharitaceae > Ottelia > Ottelia alismoides. The sequence goes on along the minus strand of JAZKJV010003061.1, from coordinate 362,847 downwards.
CATAATATCAATAAGTTGGGAGACAAGAGGGGGATTAAAGACTGAACAACTCTGGGCACTCATCCCTAATATACTTAGGATGAAGCATATCTTAAGTATAACAGTTATGGATGTGATGAATGCTTTTTGGAAGAATTAGAAATGATAAGAGAGAAATAAGAAAAGAAGAAAATAAATATTTATCAGATTTTTTTAGCTTAAGTATATGATCCATTTGTCTCTGTAAGCTCTTCTTGAAATACCACTTGATTTGAATCCACGACGGATGGGAATGTGTCATGCTTTTGGTATGGCTTCAGTAGCTGACCGTTTACCACAAAAGACTGTACATCAGGTGACAATTCAAATATAAATAGGCTTCTATTGTCACGTACAGTTCTCACTAAGAACGATCCAGTCCATTTGCTCTTCAGCTTGCCCGAAAATATTTTCAACTTTGCGTCAAACAATCACACCTTCTACCCAGGATCAAAAGTCTTCCTGCGGATGTGTTTATCATGCCAATATGGCTTGCCATAAACGAGGCGGAAGGGAAACATGCCTAGAGAAGACTTGTATGTAGTGCGATAAGCCGAAAGAACGGAGTCTAGCAATCGTGACCGGTTTTTCCTATCAGAATGTACAAGTTTCTGTAGGATTGTCTTTATCTCCCTTTTTAAACATTCAGCTAAGCCATTTGTCTGTGGGTGGTATGGCGCTGCAACATGATGTTCAATGTCGTACTCTTTGGTCAGTTTCTTGACCTCTTTGTTTATGAAGTGGCTTCCCCCATTTGAGATCAGGATTTTTGATTTCTCAAAAAATGTGAGATGATATTATCTTCGAGGAATCGATAGACGGTCCGATAATCTACGGCTCGAATGAGAATAGACTCCACCTAATGGCTCACGTAATCAACAGCCAACATGATGTACTCAAAACCTTGGCTGTTAGGGAATGAGCCCATAAAGTCAATGCACCTTATGCCGAAGATAATCTATATTTGAATTTATTTCAGAGGCATTGTATCTCTCGAACTGATTGTGCTGCCCATTCTTTGATAGTTGTTGCATCTTTTCACATATTCAGCTGCATTCTTAAAGAGTGTTGCCACCAGAGGACACATTGAAGCACTTTAGTTGCCGTTCTGTTTCAAGAATGGTGTCCGCCAGCTTCAAGTTTATGACAATATTCCAGTACACCTATAATTTACTCCAGAGGTATGCACCTCCTCTAGATGCAATATTCTCCCTTACAAAAGTGACGAGGATCCACCCATTAGTAGAAATGTATGTCTAACAAGAATTTATCAACTTTGATCTTTTGCCAATCAGGCAGGGTCTTCTTGGAGACAAGTTAATTCATTATGTCAGCATACTAAGGGAGCGAGGCAACATACAAAATCACCTCATCTGGAAAGGTTTCTGTGATTAGAATTACATTCTTCTCTGGAGTCTCAATCTCAATTATTCTAGAAAGATTGCATGCCACCACATTTTGACACCAAGCTTGTCTCAGATTTCTAAGTCAAATTCCTGGAGTAGAACGATCCATTGAATCAGACGAGGCTTGGCATACTTCTTTCTTTGAAGGTACCTGATGGCAGAGTGATCTGTGTAAATGATTACCTTGGATCCCAATAAGTGTGATCTGAACTTTACCAGTGCAAAAACTATGGCTAGTAGCTCTTTCTCAGTGACAATGTAGTTCTTTCGGGTCTCATCAAGTGTTCTGCTAGCATAATGAATAGCGAATGGGAGTCCATCCTGTCTTTATCCAAGAACAACACCGATGGCATAATCAGAAGTGTCTGTTATGATCTTAAAAAGAAGAGACCAATCAGGTGGTTGTAGGACAGAAGCATGTATGATGAGATCCTTCAGCAGATTGAAGGACTGGAGAACCCAATCGTCAACAACAAAATCAGTCTCCTTTCCAAGCAACTCAGCCAGTGGTGTGGCAATCTTGTTGAAATCTTTAATGAATCTTCCGTAAAATCCTGCGTGCCCCAGAAATGACCAGACTTGCTTCAAATTGGTTGGTCGCTCGAGTTTGGAAATTACATCTTCCTTAGCTGGGTCAACCTCCATGCCACACCTGGAGATGGCGTGACCTAGCACAATCCCTTCAGTCACCATAAAGTGACTCCTCTTCCACGAGAGCACAAGATTTACTTCGTAGCACCTATTAAGAACTCAGTCTAAGTATCCCAAACATTGATCAAAGATATCCTTGTAGACCGATAAATCTTCCATGAACACATCAAGGGAACTACCAACCATATCAGCGAAAATTGCCAACATGCACCTTTGGAATGTAGCTTGTGCATTGCACAATCCTAATGGCATTCTTCTGAAGGTGTAAGTCCTAAATGGACAGGTGAAGGTCGTCTTATCTTAGTCTTCAGGCGCGATGGCGACTTGATTATATCCAGAGTAATCATCCAAGAAGGAGAAATATTCCTTCGCAATCGGTCTATCGACTATTTGGTCGATGAAGGGAAGTGGGAAGTGGTGCTTCTTGGTAGCAAGATTTAAGCATTTGTAGTCCACACAGACACACCAAGAAGTTAGTACTTCGGTCGAAATCTCCTCTCCTTTGTCTTTTGTCATAATGGTGATCCTCAATTTCTTCGGCACTACGTGTAGGGGACTCACCTACTTTGAATAGGAGATGGGATATATAAATCTCGCATCACACCATTTGGTAATTTTTTTCATCACAACCTCTCAGAAAACTAGGGTTTAGTCTGTGCTAGAATTCTCAGGAGAAATTTTATCCTCCTCAAGGTAAATGTGATGTGAGCAAAGTGATAGGTTTATCTCATAGAGATTTGTTATGTTCTAGCCTATCGCCTTGCGATTTCTTTTAAAAACATCAAGCAGGCAAGATTCTTGTTCTTCTGTCAGATGTGAATTTATAATGATTGGATACATATCAGGTTCACCATCAAGGAAGGCATACTTCATGTTAGAGGGAAAAATCTTGAGCTCTGATGGGGTGGGAATCATCTTGGTGGTAACTTCGACAATTATGGCAGCTGTCAGATCTTTCAACTATTTATTGTCCACCATTCCACTTTTTGAATCTGAATACAATCACCACATATAACGGTGATGAAGTCTTCTTTCTCATACGAGGATGGGTGTTCAATTATTTCAGCATAACCATCAACAAATATCTCATCATCAAAGACGTCAGTGAGATTGACTGTATTGTCTAGTCATTCCTCAATGGAGAGGAATTCGTGTGTTTCTTTATCGTCCAGGAATAAAGTTGTCTCTGATGTCCGCTAAGAAGTTGCAGTCCTCTGATCTATATGGTACGAGCTCTCTCATCACATATACCACTTCAGTTGGATTTAGATCCAGAACCATCTCTATTTGAACTTTATCACTGATGGAGCAGAATGTGATCTCTCAATACCATAATCCACTACTGCTTTCGTCATCCAAAGAAATTGTCGACCAAGGATAATTGGGGTGTGGAGAAGAGGTGTGGAAGTGTCCATATCCAAGATAATGAAATCAACAAGGAATTGCATCCCTTGAACAATGGAAATCACATGCTCCAACATGACCCTAGGTTGTTATACTGACCTGTCAGTGAATTGTAGAATCATCTTGGTTGGCTTAAGCGACCTTAACCCAAATTTTGTGATCAGGTAGGTAGGCAATAAGTTGATATACGATCTACTACCGAGCAATGTACACTGAACTCTTCATTAAAAATCTAGCATATGACTAGAGGAGCTCCCTTTTCTTTCTTCTTATTTAGTAGATTGTTGATGGCATTCACTGTGGCCATGGTGAGAATGTGTTTCTTGGATTTCCTACATCTGGTTTTGTGGGGTTGATGCTTTGTTGTACATGTTTCTTTTAATATTTTCTTCACAATAGGCATGCACTCCATGACCTTAAGCAATGGCATTTCAAGCGTGTTATTTTACAAAATTTCCACTATGCTAGGATCGAATAAAGTATTTTTTTAATTTTGTTACTTTTTTTATTTAACTTCTTAGGGAAAAGGAATATGTACATCTGAAAAAAAATTTCATTTTGTACATTTGTGTCATATCTTTGTGTACATGTAGATGGAAAAAAGGTATACATTCATCTACATCTGGTGGACCAAAATGAAGTACAGGCTCAACTCCATCGGTTGGTGTTGGTTCGACTGTAGATGCTTGCTTCTCCATTGCTGGCACTGCTTCATCTTGGTTGCTGCTTTCTTTATGTATTTTCTGATTTTCTTCATTTTTTGTATTTTTATTTCTGATTATGCATATTCAAAAAGATCTTGGGCTCTACGTGCTGGCCTAGCTGATGACTCGCCATCAGATACCTTTCTCTTACCTTTCACTGTCGCAATCACATGGATTGTCCTACCGCTCCTGAGAGTTACAGAATTAGAGAAAGCAATATTGTTTTCAACTAAATCAAGGTGGGGCAGCATAGGCTACTTTCTCCTTGCAACGAAAGTTGTTTGGATTCACTTCGACCTGAGCCGAGATGACAGTCTTGGTGTTTGTTAGGTCATCGATCTTCAGACTCATCTAGGCCATAATCTTGATGAGTTGGGCCAAGAATCAAGAGCCAAGTTAACCGTTGCGACCTCAGAAGATTCGGTTCGATGTGGCTGTTGATTCTGCTGGTATGGGGGAGGCTACTGCTGGTAACCCTGAGAAAATGGGAAAGAGGAGGAGGAGGAGAATATTGTTGGAATTGAGGAGAAGAGTACTAGTTATGGGAGTGAGCAGCCGGCTGCTGATGATACTGATGTCAGTACCTTGGCTGCTGGTAGTTCTGCCTTCAAGTGTAACTATACTGTGGAGGCTATTGGTGATGAGGTTGGCTAGGCTAGAATTTCCTCCCTCCTTGCTACTGGTAGTATGACCTGATGGTTGTGTTCTGACCTTGGAATTATCCCTGAGGACGGGTCAGCTGCTAATAATTGTTCCAAATTCCATTGACCTCCTAAATGTGTGGTGGATATGGGAACTTGGCTCAATGTCTGGGGTTGTGGCTGGGGTTGATAAACAACAATATGTGATTGCACTTGCGGTAGTAGCTACTCGGGCACCTGCACATAATATACGTGTTGTACCTGAGGCTAGCTGGGACCAAGCTGAGGCTGGTGTTGCACGATAGGCTCCTTCCACTCAACAAGATGTCAGAGGCAGCTATCACAGAGTTGGGGGTAGTGATGATGCTTACCAACAGCTCTAGCTGCTTAGTAATGATGCCCAACTTGTCTAGGATTTTTATCCTCTATTCAATCCCATCTATCTTCTCTAAATCCTATGGTCGCTTCTCAATAATATCCACCTTGGACATGCGATTGACAATGATGCTGAGATCTGAATTCTCGCACCTATCTACTTCACGGGTATCTGCCATGTATACGGATTTGCGAAGGATCTCCGGTTGCACCTGAAAAGAATGAGAAGAGGAGAGTGCAGCCTCTCCCTCTACCATCTCCTCAAAGATTTGCCATACCGCAACCTCATCTTTGTTAAAATGTGAACCTTCGCAGGTGGCATCAACCAAACATTAATTATTCTCAGCGAGTCCTCCAAAAAAATATTGGACAAAACTAGTCTTCGGGATATCGTGGTGGGGGTATTCTAAATTAAACAGTGAATCTCTCCCATATCTCATGAATGGACTCTTGCGATCCCTGGGAGATGCTGACAATCTGGGACCGCATCAGATTGAGATGACCAAGTGGGTAGTATTTGTGTAGAAAAGCGGACTTCAATACTTTCCGCATCGTCAATACAATGCTTTTCCCTGAAGGCTGAAAGGAAAAGTGGTCATATTGACTATGTCCAATGGGATGTTGGGGTAGTGCATTGTGTTGTAGATGCATCTAAATTACTGTAGATGGATATACGGTTCTTCATTGGGATTCCTGTGGATAGTGGGGAGGAGAGAAAGGAGTTATGATATCAGCTCGAAGTGTCCGTGGATCGGAGAAATATGGATCCACTCAGTAATTTAGCTGGCCCCGGTGTTGTAGGTTTACTTCAGTCTGGCCTTGGGTTGACCTCTCCTTCCCTCTCTCTTGCCTCCTCAAGGTCCATCTGCAGAAAGGTTATCATCATCACCATGTAATTCATCATATCCTCCTCCTCGTGTCTATCTCTCTCTCTCTCTCTCCTGACCTTCTCCTCAGATCATTAAGCATTTCATGTACAATGACCTAGGCTAAAGCTTTATCAATCAATTGTTGTTGGATGGCATGAATGGATGCTAAGAGTTGACTGTTCACTTCATTTCGATTTGTGACCTGCATGGTATTCTGCTCAGTGCTCAGATGCTACGGTCCCTTTCGACGGCCTGTCGGAGCCATCTCAGAATATGACTGTAAATGCTCGGGCTCTAGATCAGGGCCTGATCTGCAATAGGGATAATACCCTGATCAGTCTTCATGAAATCACCAGATGAAGAAAATAATTCAGAATTAGGGTGAATTCTGAATTTTATTAATGATGGAGAGGTATAAGGAGTGAAATCAATATCCATCTAAAAAGTACATAACTCAGGAAGAGATTTTTCCCGATCTGTGGGAGGTATAATAAGCGGGGAGGCCTAAGGATGGTTTGAGAAGTCTGACCAATCATTTGAGGACCCCCCCAAATTATTAGATATGTCAAAGCTGTGGAATTGATGTGGGTGTCGGCGGAGTCCTGACTAAGCCATCCAAGAGTCGACATCATGGAAACAAAAGAGAAATAAATGAGGAGAAATGATCATGGGGAAGGACAAGATGATGGGTGAAGAGATGACAAAAGGCTCAAAATGAAGGAAAAAAAATGGCACAAGTGCATGGAATTGATCTTTCAATCCTAACTAGATCCAAACAAGTCAAACAAAATTGGGTTCACCAACTCAACACATGTGAAGCAGTGAAGGATCATTTATTTTTATTTTTTCAATTTTATTGTTGTTTCAGGCAAAAGTGTAACACTCCTTACGACTAGCCCTATAGGAAAGTGAGTACTGCCAGAAAAGTATCATGTACTTTTTCCACTTCCTTTGTATCATGTGATTTGTACTTTTTGAGATCCTTGATATCATGCTTGGGGGGATACTCAGCCATAGAAGAAGAGAGGAAGTTGATAGGTGGAACCACTACTTCCCACAAAATGAGGTACTTAGACAGAAGATGATGAGACATACACTCCCGTGAAGGCGTGGCCTATGCTCAATACTTCGGACCAAGTCGGGTGTTTTACACAAGGTAGGAATACCGTCATCAATACTCCCCTACTCGCCTATATATGATAGAGGTACCAATACTTCACTGGTCTCAGCTTATAATCATTGCAGTTACAGATTAGATTTTTGGCTCTGTTTCTCAACGTTTATGCCTCACTATGTCTGGAATGTATTGTAATATATTGTGACTTTGTGAACCCCAAACAATGATGTACGTTAAAGATTTTAATTAAGGACGAAGTTTATTTAGCAGACCCATTGTTTTAATTTTTGTATTTTTAATTCTTTGTATTTTTTATAAATATTCACATAATAGTTTTGTTGGATTTTCTTTTAAGAATAAGTGATCAAAATCAGAGGAAGATAGTGACAAAGCAATGGAAGGTGACACTAGGATGGAAATCTCACCCTTATGTCAAAATAATGGATGCTTAGATAGAAGACTTACAACGCTTCCGAACTCTCTCCATGCGGGATGCAAGACATGAAATTTAAACCTAATCTATATGGTATGCAAGATGGTGAAATTGTCCTAAGCAGGAATTGCTATTATCGTGAAGAACAATTTGATTTTGAGCTAGATCCAAACATAGACTATAGGAGCATGCAAATATTAGGTGTGTGGACCTAGTTTACTTAATCAAGAAATCCTAAAAATCTATGGGCTCAATCAGAGTAAACGAATGAAAATAAAGGCCGAAAACACAAACCATGAGAAATAAAAGAATATAAAAGGAAAAATAGGGAGGGCAAAAATGTAGAAGGTGGTGAAAATAACGAGAACAATCGGTGAGCTTCCAAGTAAGCAATCACTTGGAAAAATAGTCAAGAGAGTTCAAGTGTTCGCTTATATTATTACAAATTAGTGGTAAGAAATAAAATGATTATCTCTCTCATACAAAAATAAAGGAAACAAATTCTACACTAATATCTCCTCTGTCTTTGTCTCTCTCTTACTCTCTCCAATTGGCTCAAAAGAAGAAGAGCCAATCTCCTCGTAGCTCGAGTGCACCGGCTTCCTAAGAAGTCACCTTCGCCACGTGGCCCCTCGTAAGAAATTTCAACAAAGAATGATGTATTAGCACGTATGAATAATTATTTGAATAAAGGTAAAATAAAATAAAAAATGATAGAAAAATAAGGCATACAAAATCTATCCTAAGCATTGCTCCCTAGCAACGGCATAACTTGATGAATAGAGATTTCGATTGGAGATCCTAATGCCTGGTCTGAAGGGTTTCCGGTGCACGACAAGTCGGGTTCAACAATCACTGTGTCGACCGCTCTCGTAGTACTCAGATCGTATCTCTATCTTTCATCAATAATTAACCCACAACTATGATTAAGAAATAAATACAAGTGAGCCAAAATTTATTACACCCTACAAATAAGTATGCACAATATGCAAGTGTAGGGATCGAATAACAAAGGAGCAATATGGATAGCCACAAAAATTGACAAACTATGTAGAAAATCAGTAAATGTTTTTATGTGCATTTATAGGGGTATTCCGATTTTTGTGGGTTTTTCATATTTTAGATTTTTATGGATTTTTTATTTACATTTTTTGTTTTTAATTTTATAATTTTCAGTTTCTTTCTATATTTTTTTAATATTTACATTTTCTTAATATGTAATAAGTATATATATAATATTTATAATATAATTACTATATAAGATCTAAATATAATATATATATATATTAAATCAGGAAAATGCCATTAAGTACAATCCTTTTTAATTTTTTAAGGTTTTGAAATATTTATAGGATTTCAAAAATACTATTAATAAATACAAGTAATATATAGTAATAATAAATATAAGTTATATATAAGGTTTTATATTTATAAATATAACTATAAATAGTTAAAAATGAGAAAAAAAACAGTATTGCGTTTTTAATGCTTCTCTTTATTTTTTAATTTTTCTTATACATTTTGCAAATTTTTATAGATTTTTAATTGATTAAAAAATATCAAAACCATGACTTATAGTAATATGTCAGATTATTTGGGAATTTAAAAATAGATAAATATCTCAAAATTTTCCAAACCTCTTTTTAATATAGAAAAAAATTAGGGATAAAATAAATATTTTTGGGATTTCTAGAATTTTACTGATTTTAAAAGGATTTGGAGGTTTTTTGAATTTTTTATTGTTTTTATTTTGTAATTTTCAATCATTTTTGGTCTAGAGTTACAAAATATAATAATAAAGATACTATTTTTTAATCTTAAAAGTGATTTTTTTCATAATTTTAAAAGCAAACAAGGAATAAATGCTCTATTCTTTTATTTTTAATAATTAGAAAAAAGAATAAAAAAACCTCTACAAAATTATATGGTATAAAGTTAAATATGAGGCTTTTATCCAATTTTTCTAAGAATGTTTATAACATCGGAGACATTTAATAAAAATAAAAGAAACAAATAGAAAATGAAATACTAGTAAGGGTATTTATGTAATTTAAATAAAGTTTGCATGCATCCTAGAATACCCTAAAGAAGTTAGGGGAACACATATAAAAATGCCTAAAATATCCAAATTAATGTGCATCAACAGGAGTATAATTACAATAACCAAAAAGTTAACTGATTACAATTTTCACAAAAATATTACACTGGAATTTAAATCCTTTGGATCAAACAATAACACAAACCCGGAGGGGTTTAGGTGAAAAATGTCCCACTCCCTCACTTGTATGCGTACGTGAGGTGACATGGACTAGACCTAAGTGGAAATAAAATAAAGGTGAGGCTTAGAACACAAATATTACAATAGTTTTTGAACTACAAAGGAAATTTTTTGGATTAAAATTAAAATACAAAATGCTCAAGGAGAAGATGCAAAATACCCCTCGTGCACTGATCAACAATCGATGATCATTCACTTGCCATGTGTCGGCCTCTTGGTGCCCAATGACGGTTCGTTCGATGGAGGGCAAAGATTAAATCTTGCCCTCCAATCAGATGGCTCTTGGTCGATCAAACAGATGTCTTCTGTAGGTTCTGGAGCAATGTGATCGGGCGACGGAGAAGTTGCTTGGAAGAACAGGGAACAACCATGTTCCTTCTAAGATTTGATCGACTGAAGCTTCATCCTTCGATCCTCCCCATTGTTGTTGAGATGCTCGTGAGCTTCCTTGAAGTGATCTGCAGCTACCGACGACCTCAGAATTGATCAAGATCCATTGGAGGGGTCTTGGTAACTCAATGAAGAAGGAGGCACCTGGGAACCTCGTCCAGGTCCAGTTCATGCCCAGATGGGCTCCTGGAGGCTCAGACATGCACGGAAGAGGTTAGAGGTTGAGGGCAAACTGCCTCGACCTCGTTGGGCATTTATTAAAGGCGGAGCGAAGCTGGGTGGCTCTCTTTGGCGTAATGCGAAGGAGGAGAGCTCGATAGCTTGATCTGTAGAAAATTGAGGGGGCATGAGTGGATCGAAGGATGGAGAAGCGAGAGGATATGGAGAGGTGCTCAGATGGGTGGAACGAGTGCTGGACAACTGTAAACAGTGGCCAGAGAGTGCTTCGACATAGTACGATTTTGGAATTTTATGGAATAAGAGAAGAAATCACGCAAAAATAAAATCTATCCTACCTTGATGCTAATGCGAGGTATAAAAAAGCAAAGAAAAAGGAGCTCACCTAGCGCAGGATGGCCGGGAGCACACGGAGCTCTACCAAAGGTTCGGCTAGGGCTTGGATCGTATCTCATCCTTCTATTGCACACTCTAAACCCGCAAGGAACTCGCTATCATCGAGTTCGACTCAATAGGCTAGGTATATGAGGGCTCAAGAGGTCAAAGAAGGATAAAGTTGAAAAGTGGAGAGATAGATGGGTATTTGTAAATTTGAAGCTTGAATTGGGTCTTTGGCTTGATTCAGTGATCCTTTGACCGAGGATAGATTTGCACGTGAAAGGGTGTAGACCGAGGAACAAAAGTCAAGATGTTCTCGATCTGAAATGGTGCAAGGGGAAGCCATGAAATTTGGAGAAATTGAGGAACCAGGTTTTGACAGACAGAAGACCTTGGATGGGCAAGGAGTTGACATGGGTCAATGTGGACTCATCTCCCATTGGTCTATGTCAACCACATAACGACAAAATAGGGAATAAATCCCTTATTAAATTGATTTAAAATAACAAATGCTTTTATTATTATTTGTCAAAACATGAACTTTTTTATTAGTTGACGTAGTATTTTATTGTGATTTTTATTTATTTTTACAAGATAACTTTTTCGGTGTTATTTTTTACATGTATAACTATAGGTATATTTACATATATATGTTGTATTTTTTATTTTTGTATTTTATATTTTATTATTTTATATACATAAGTTTTATATTTATATCTTATTTAAATACAATATATATAATTTTATTTTATTTTTCTTATGTTAAGGATTTACTTCAATAAATAAGTATATGTAATATATAGGTATATTATAGGTATTCTTTACCTATATATCAAAGTATATTATTTATCTTATTTTACTTTTGATGGTTTTATTTTATTTTTATTATGTACACATATATTTTGAATAATATTTACAAATTTATAAAAGTGCAAGAAACCTACAAATATAATTAATATAATATATAGATATCTTGCACAATGAGGGCTCAAAAGCCAACTTTTGCATCTTAATTCCAAATTGAATGAAACCATTTTCATTAAATAGATAATTTAATTTTATGAGAATAAAGGTGAATTTGGTGAATTTTTATTTTGTATGGATGAAAACTCAACTTTTGCGATGGTGTAAAATATCCTCACAAGGTGAGCATATAGTGTCGCTAAGGCGACCGCTCACGAAATCTAAATAATCAATAATTAACCCACAAATAGATATATCAATGTAAAATAAAAATGGAGTTAAAATTTATTATAACTCTACAAAATATGTGTATAGGGCAAGTAGTGTAGAGTGTCGAACATAGGGAGCAAGGGGAATGGACACCAAAAATTGGCAAAAAGTCTGCAATTATTTTTTTATGTTTTTGCAAAGATTTTCGATTTTTAATGAGTTTTTAATTACTTTTTTTGGAATTTTTATTTTTATATTTTTTGTGTTTTTCTAATTTCAAATTTTTATATTTCTTTTTATATTTTCTGAATTTTTTATTTTTACTTTTCTCTATATATATAATATAACTATATATAATATATAGATATAATATAGATGATGTAAATAATAAATTTACAAAATAGATAGTAAAAACAAAAAATACCCTAAAATGCAATCCTTTTTATTTTTTAAGGGTATTGAAAATATTTTGAGATTTTTAGAATTATAATCATAATAATGATAATATAAGTAACTATAGCTATTTAAATAAATGTTGCATTTTAGATTTATAAAATAGCTATAAATACTACAAAATTAAGAAAGTAAAATGTTTTGGGTTTTTTTTCTCTTTTTCTCTATTTTTGATAGTTTCTCAAAATTTTTGCTAAATTCTTTATATTTTTAATTGGATAAAAATAGGGAAATAATGATTGAAATTAGTAGGTCGGCTTGTTTTGGATTTCAAAAATAGAAAGTTTGCTTAAAAATTTCCAAAACTAATTTTAATATATATGAAATATAATAAAGAAAATATAGAGGTAAAAAAATATAAAATTTCGATTTTTAATGGTTTTTTATAATTTTTTATGGTTAGAGAGGGTATGCAATTTTTTGGTTTTTCTTTTGAACTTTTTAGTGATTTTTGGTCCGTAGGTGCAAAATAGGGTAATAAATATAATTAAATTTTTTGTTTTTTTCAAAAGTTTTTATACTTTTTAGGTAGTTTTTAAAAATATGGATAAAATGTAATGTTTTTTATTTTTCAAAAATAGGAAAATAATTCTAAATAGCCCAAGAAAATTATATGCGGTTTAATATAGTCTAATGCATTTACAACATTTTTCCTAAAATTTTTAATTCATAAATGATATTTTTAATAAACAAAATACAATAAAAAATCTATTTCTAGCAGGGATCTAATTGCAAATATACAGAAATATTTCTTGTTTCCCAAACCCTTGAACAAAAGCTAGGGCCTAAAGCGCAAAATGACTAATATATACAATAAACAATGCTGGCAAGGGTATAAATGCAATTAACAAAAGGTACGAGTTCCTCTTTAGAAATTAACCAAAAAGTTTAATACATGAATTAAAAATTACTGGACTAATTTGAAATAACAAAAAGGTAAGGCCCCCCTGCAATCACGTGCACAGACACGTGATGTGATGTGGCGAGGACCTATATCCAAATATAAGTATTACATGGTCCTTACTGCAATTTTCACAAAAATAAATACACTGCAGATAAAAGTTTTTGTACTAAAAATACAAAAAGTGCGGGGATATATAGCAAAATTACCCCGCTAGGTGATCCGACGGCCCTAGTCTTCCACTTATCCATGTGTCGATTGTGGGTGCTCTGATATCCTTTCGACTATGAGTGGTCGAGATTAGATCTCGACGGCTGGATGAACGGTCGAGGGTGCTTGGATCTGACGGCAGTTGGGGCTCCTGGAGACGAAGCTCGATCGGACGGTTGTGAACCCCCATGGAAGAACAGAGAAGAACACAACCGTGGTTAAACTTCAATATGTGATTTCTGATGACTCCAACCACCTGGGTGTGTACAGAGGGGCGCAAAACAGAGTTGGAAGCTCCCCGAAGCTGTTGGAGGTGCTGGACAAGTCTGGAACCCAATGATGGGTTCCTGGAGGTCTTAGAGAGCTCGGGTACCTAGGTTACCTTTGTCTTCGACAAAACTCGACCCATATAGGGTCTTTGAGATGTCAGACCTTTATGGTCAGCCTAGGGAGAAGAAGGCAAAGGTCTGGACACGATTTGGGGCATAATGGATGTGGGATGAGTCGAGGCAAAACTCTTCAGCGAACGGTGGAGATGGGAGACTTGATCTTCAGATTTGGGAGATGTCAGGGTGGATGGTGGTTCCTGGGGAGAAGGGAAGGGGGAGAGCAACGATATGGAGGAGGAAAATAGGTCGGAACACAGTCAGGAATCAGTTAAGAGGTTCATCGGTGCTCAGCATCCGAGAACTTCAATTTTGATTTTCGTGACATAAGAGGCAAAATTAATAGGAAATAAAGCTACACTATCCTATTATAAGTTCTAGGAATGGAAAAATTCAGGAATAGAATCTCACCCGATCAGGTAGGCAGAGAGTAGAATCTCGCGACGGAGATGGTGATGGAGCGGGATCTGGCTTGATTCTGCAACTTCCTCCCTCACTGAATCCTTAGGGATGCTCTTGTTGTCACCAAGAACTTCAACCACACTTAGGATTAGGGTTCGGATGGGAGAAGAGGGAACAAACTTCAAATGATGTCTAACGACAGAGTTTTATACAAGGCCCCTTTGACTGAGGCTAGGGTTCACTACAGGACTCCATCGATCGAGGAGAGACGATTCTGTGATAGAATGTCGATCAAGGATCAAAATTGCTGAAGGAATCCAACCAAGAAGATGCAAGGAGAAGGGTCGTTGACTAAGTTGGCAGGCCTAGGGTTGCAGGGGTCTCAGTTGACCGACGGGTCAATCGAGGCTGCAACCCTATTAGTCCATGTAAGCCACAATAAGACAAAGCAGAAATGAAATTAAAAAATTCAAGATAAAATACTAAATGTTTTTTTAAACTTTTTAAAACATAAAAAATATTTATTATTTTATGATGTATTTTAATCTGGTTTCTATTTATTTTTACAAGTCGATTTATCCTTTTACATGTATATTTATAAGTTCATTTACCTATATATGATGTATTTTATTTATTATTTTGTATTTTGAATTTTATTATCTTATATACATAATTTATACATTTATAAACTTATTTTTAGTACATATAAATATATTTTTATTGTATTTTTCTGAATTGAATTGTATACTCAATTAATTATAGGTATTAATTGTATAGGTTTGTATATGCATAATTCATCTATGTATTTTTGTACACTTACTTATTTTATTATATTTTGATGGTTTTATTCTAGTTTTATTATGTACATATGTTGTAAATAATATTTACAAAATTACAAAATACAAAAATATTAAAAATGAAGGAATAAATAAATTGATTATTTTATTCAGGTATAACGTACAATAGGGGTCCAAAACCTAACTTTTACATCTTAATTCCAAATTAAATGAAATCACCTTCATTAAATTGATAATTGTGATTTTGATGAATTTAGGATATATATGGAGACGATACAAGTTTGTGAAGTTGGGAATTTGGAATTTTATTTTGAGTGTAGAAGACACAATATGCAATAATTTTTACATGAAATAATTAAAATTTGCATATATATATATATCTACAACTTTCATGTATAAAGTTTTTTTATTTTTGTTATCAATAATAAATAATAAAATAGGTCCCATATTGGACTTATTGATGAATTTGAAATAGGGTTTTTATTCTAGTTTTGACCCTTATCTCCCATATTTTATTCCTATCGATCCAGTCATCACGATGCCTAGGTCTCGAGGTTTAGGGTCATTAAGTACCTACGGTATTTCATATCTTTTATTTAATCTTTTATTTCGGTCTTAAATATAGTATTTTAACAAAAATATTTACACAATAAACACTATATGTTATTTTATGCTAAATAATGTTATTTCCATGCATTTAGCTAGGATTTAAAGGCCAAGATGGAAGAATAAAGGTGATGAAATGGATATTCACCACCCCCTATACTTACCTTTGCTAGTCCCTAGCAAAAAATTATGCCTATAAGTGTAGGAAAAGAAAATAAAGAAAAGAAAAAGAAAGAACTTGGATTGATCTTAACTTTCAAAACTTGTCTTCATAAAATCAAAGTTTGGAGATCAGTTGAACCTTTGGAATTTATGTTAGGTCAGAATTTTATTAAGAAGCGGATTTGAAATACAACAGCCTTTGAGAACCACAAAAATATATCCAAGTCTTCTCAAATGCTAGGTCAAAATAAGTCAATGTCATACGCAGTCCCTTACGACTATGAGTCAATCTTGTACAGTGATGTGTAGCTCCTCTCGGATGAAGTGGTAAAAGTCAATCTTCTCCAACACGGTGATCCTAGTTCCCCAATTCAACAACTCTTTCCTCGAGAGGTGGGGTATTCCCTTCTAAGTTCAAATGCAACCGACTCAAGAAGAGGAAGTGAAGAAGAGAATGAATGGTACCTAATGTAGCTACTTATCCTAGGATGCTTGATCAATATAGCAACGTCACCCAGCTGCATGCTCACATGAAGATCAATCTTTCTTATTGACTATATGTACATACATAGTCTGATGCTAATTGCTTTTTCTTGGAATTTTGCCTGTCTATTCTTTTGGAGTTTTTGATTTTATATTTTTTTAAAAAATTATCTACAACAACATTTACATAAGGACTTTTTCCTCTTGAGTCAGTAGGCTATCCCTCTTTTGAAGAATTATTGCGACCTACGGCATTATGTCTTTATATCTCACCGCTCCTTGATCAGGTTGGGGTACAATGGCCACAAATGTGCGACTTCTGATGTTTCCATTGGCTTGTGTGTCATGCTAGCAAATCTCATCCTCTACCACTTCAATTGAGTTGAGGAAGGTGTAAGGTCCAGTTGTGCAAGCTAGGTCACTGTCGATAAGAGTCATGTGCGTGTTCCAAAATATTCTACTTAGGCAGTCAAAATGACACTGAGTCAATGCTTGTGGTCTCAAAGAACTAAGTCTAGTAGACCTGAAGTACCTCAATTCAAGTTCCTTAAAGGTTCCTATGATTAAGTGGATTTAAGGTCCAACCAAGCTCAAATCTTAGGATTTGACTTATATTGGTTGATTATCAATATCAATCCGAAAAATACAAATGCTATGCACGGAAAATATTTTTGTGATGCAATTTTCTGGTTTCAAACTTTTTATGGATTTTCTGGAAAAAGTTTGCAAATTTTTATTCAGGTTTTGAAAATATTTAACAAATGTTTTTGGAGTTTTTAGTTTTGCTATTTTTTAAGGATTTTAGAAAGACAAAAAGGTTAAAAAAAGAATTATATGCTGGTATTTACACAAGGATGCATCTACATTAACAAGGATAGTGGTGAAGGTATATTTTATACAAGGAATTTCTACAGGTTGTATAGTTTATGTAAGGATATTATTTGAGTTATTATTTACATAAGCTTTTTAAAATATTTTTGAAAATATTTTCGCAATCATTTTGAAATCTTATTTTTTACAAATAATTTTTGACAAACATTTACATGCCTTGAAAATAATATTGAAAATATTTTCAAAACAATATATATGTATAGATTTTCAAAAGATTTCTCAACTATTTTTCAAATCATTTACAAATAGATTTTTGAATGAATTTATTTACACAAATAGAAGAAATTTTTGCAAACAAAAGATTTTGACAAAGGTTTTGCAAAAGTATTCCAAACAATTTTCAAAAGATTTTTCAAATACTTTTTTCAACCATTTTCAAATCATTTGGCAAAATATTTTTAACCAATTTACTATGAGCGTTTTGAAAGAATTATTGTGTTTTTTGTAAAATATGGAAGTGCCAAATTATGGCTAAAGTATATACAGCGTATATATGACCCCCCTATACTTAGCTTGAGTTATGTCCTCATAGATCAAAGAGAAATTGACCGTCCCCCCTATACTTAGGATAAAATAATCCTAAGTATAGCAGACTTTACACAAGGTAGGGAGGGTCATGGGTGGGAATGTATAAACTCATCAGCTCAACATGTTCCCCTTATACATAGGGTAAAATATCCCAAAGTATAGACAGAATATCAAGAGTTGAGGGAACATGTGAGGGATCATAGAAATGAATTTCCCCACTATACATAGGACAGAGTACATCCTAAGTATAGCAGTGATGAAAGGAGTGAACACATTTTTGAATGAATAAAAAATAAAAAGAAAAAGAAGAAAAGAGGAAAAGAAGAAAATAAAAATCCTTTTTTGATATTGCTGCTTATGTGCTTGATCCTTTGGACTCTGCGAGCTCATCTTGAAATGTGACCTCGATAGCATTGACAACAGACATGAATGTGTCATGCTCTGAATATGGCTTCAGCAACTGTCCATCGACTACAAAGGGTTATGCATCAGGGGCAATTCTGATCTGAGAAGGCTTCCATTGTCACGCATAGTCTTCACAATGAATGGTCTAGTCCATCTGATCTTCATATTACTTGGAAAAATCTTCAACTTCGCAATAAATAACATACCTTTTGTCCATATTCGAAATCCTTCGTACGAATGTGTTTGTCGTGCCCTCTCTTGACTTTCTCTTTGTACATTAGGTTGTTATCGTATGCGTAGTCTCTGAATTCAAGCAATCTGTTCAGATCAACTTTACGATCCTTTCTGGATCATTCGGAATCACGATTGCACATATTCAATGCCCATAAGGATTTGAGAATTAATCCCACAAGCAGGTGGCAAGGCTTGCAATACACAAGGGGTAGGGAGACATACCGAGAGGAGACTTGTACGCTTTGAGATATGCCCACAGAACTGAGACCAGTAACTGATACCAATTCTTCATATCTGATCGTACAAGCTTCTGCAATATTGTTTTAATCTCCCTTTTGGAACATTCAGCCAAGCCATTTGATTGTGGGTTGTACAACACTGCAACATGATGCTCGATGCCACATTCTTTGGTCAATTTCTTGACCTCTTTGTTGATAAAGTGGCTCCCCCCACCATAAATGAGAATCTTGGGGATCTCGAACTGTGATATGATGTTGTCCTTGAGAAATCGATAGACTGTACTAGTATCTGCTGTTCGGGCGAGAATTTCCTCCACCCATCTACAAACATAGATGATGGCGAGAAGGATGTACTCAAACCTCTAGTTGTTAGGGAATGGCCCCATGAAGTCAATGCCCCCGAAGACGTCGGATTTTGAATGTATTTCAGAGGCATTGTGTCATGCATGCTGATGTTTCCGACCATTCTTTGAAAGTTAGTGCATTTCTTCACATAATATTATGCATCCTTGAATAACGTTGGCCACCAAAGGCCACATTGAAGCACTTTAAAGGCCACATTAAAGCACTTTCACCATCGTCCTCTTTACAGAATGGTGTCCATCGGTTTGAGCTTACGACAGTGGTCTAGAACACCCATTACCTCCTCCCGAGGGATGCACCTCTTCCAGATGTAGTCTGTGCCCTCTTAGAATAAATGTGGATCATCCTACGGGTAGAAATGAATGTCAACCAAGAATTTATCAAGTTTGATTTTCGGCCAATGTAGTAGTGTCTTCTTAGAGAAAAGATAATTTATGAAATATGCATACCATGGGAGAGAGTATATAGACAAGACTGCCTCATCTAGAAAGGTCTTTTTGATTGGAATTGAATTCTGGTCAGGAGGCTCTACATTAATTATTCTGGAAAGATGGTCTGCTACCACATTCTTGACGCATGGTTTGTCACGAATTTCCTAGTCGAATTCTTGGAGTAGAAGGATCCAATGAATTAGACAAGGCTTGGCGTATTTCTTGCTCTGAAGGTATTTGATGCATAATGGTCAATGTAAATTATCACCCTTGATCCGAGGAGATGTGATCTGAACTTTTCTAGCACAAACACTACAACTAGCAACTCTTTTTCTGTCATTGTGCAGTTCTTCTGGGTTTCGTACAACATTCTGTAGAATCCCATCTCATCTTTGTCCTAAAACAACACCAATTGCAAAATCAGATGCGTCTGTCATGATCTCACAGTGTAGAGACCAATCAGGCGGCTGCAAGAGAGGAGCAAGTGTGATCAGGTCTTTTGGCCAGTTGAAGGCTTGGAGAACATGGTCGTCCACAACAAAATCTGTCTCCTTACCTAGACGTTATGTCAACAGTCGGACAAGCTTGTTGAAGTCTTTGATAATCATAAGTAGAAATCGACATGCCCCAGAAATGACCAAGCCTATTTTAGATTTGCAGGTGGCTCAAGTTTTGAAATCACTTCACTTTGGCTGGGTCAAGTTCTATGCCATGTTTTGATAACACGTGACCCAGAACGATCCCTTCAGTCACCATGAAATTGCTCTTCTCCAATAAGAGCACGAGGTTCACTTCACGACACCTCCTCAAAACTCAATCTAGATAGACAAACATTGATCAAATGAATCTCCATAGACCGGGATGTCTACAAAAATGGCCAACATACATATCTGAAATGTAGAAGGGGAATTTCACAGCCCGAACAGCATTCATCGGAAAGCGTACACCCTAAAAGGACAGTGAATGTTGTCTTCTCTTGATCTTCAAGCGCGATGACAACTTGATTGTATCTAGATTAATCGTCTAAGCATAAATATTCCTTCGTAACCATCCTCTCGAGTATCTGGTCGATGAAGGGCAATGGAAAATGGTCTTTCTTGGTGGCAAGGTTTAGATGTCTGTAATAACACAGACTTACCAAGATGTTGCTACTTTGGTCGGAATCTCCTCTCTCTTGTCATTAATAACAATGGTGAAACCAGAATTCTTTGGTTGTACTACGTGCAAGGGACTCACCCACTTGGAGTCAGAGATGGGATAAATGAATCCCACGTCACACCAATTCTGAATTTCCTTCCTCCCGGACGTTCGGATTCAGTCTACGTTGAAATTCGTGAGAAGGTTTGTTATCCTTTTTCAGGTATATGTGATGCGAGCACAATGATGGATTGATCGCATAGAGATCTGATATCTTCCAGCCTATTGCCTTGTTGTTCTCTTCAAGAACCTCCATTAGGCAAGAATTCCTGGTCTTTGGTAAAATAACCATTGATGATGATCGGATACATATTGGGTTCTCCTGCAAGGAAGGTGTAATTCATATTAGAGAGAAAGGTTTGAGCTCTGGTGGAGTGGGAGTTGATTTAGTGGTGACTTCAGCGATGACTGTAGGCGTTAGCTCTTTCATCTGTCGGTTGACCAACATTATCAGTTCAGCTTCTTCGTTCAGTACATCACAAAGATTTGTATTGAATTCCTCATGCTCATATGAGGGGGATTGTTCAAAATTCTCCATTTGCACATCAACGAAGATTTCATCTTCAAAGACCAGTTAATTGGATGGTGCTTTCCCATACTTCCTCTGCAGAGAGGAATTCCAAGGTTTCTCTATCATCCAAGAATAAATCTGTATTTTTTATCTCTGCTAAAAAGTCACAGTCCTCAAAATATTGAGGTACAAGCACACTCATCTCAAATACAACTTCTATTGGCTTCGGCTCAAACACGGTCTCTATCTATATATTATCAATGATGGAGCAGAATGTGATTTCTCTAGTGTCGTAGTCAACTACTACCTCGACTATTCAAACGAACGGTCAGCCAAGGATAATCGAGGTATGGAGCAAGGGTACGGAGGTGTCCATGTCCAGGATAATGAAATCAACAGGGAATTGCATCCCTTGAATGGTGATGATCACATCCTCCAATGAGCCCCTAGGCCCCTTGACGGATTGATCCACGAACTGCGGAATCATCTTGGTCAGCTTGAGCGGTCTTGACCCAAATTCTGTGAGTAGTGATGTTGGCAGAAGGTTGATAGAAGACCCATTGTCAAGCAAGGTGCGCTCAAACTCCTGATTGAAAATGGTGCATCTGATGAGTGATGCTCCCTTATCTTTCTTTTTTGCATGAGATTGCTAATGTGTTTATTGTAGCCATGGTGAGGATATGCTTCTTAGATTTTATATGTCTGGGTTTGCCGGATCGATGCTTCGTTGTACATGCTTATTTGAGTCCTTTCTTCACATTGGGCATGTACTCCATGGATTTTAGAAGAGGCATCTCAAGCATAATATTTTATAATATTTCAATGATACTAGGATCAGATAAAGTATTTTTCAATTTTTTCTATTTTTGATTTAATTACAAAAGGAAAAGGCGTATGAACATCATCAAAAATATTTTCATTTTCATTCAAATTTTGGTCTATGTCTTTATGTATAGGTAGATGGCAAAAAGTTATACATTTATCTACATTTGGTGGACAAAAAATAATAGGTGCAGCTCCAACGACTGGCTCTAGTTCTGCTGCAGGTTTTGGAATCTCCAAGGTTGGAATGGCTTCACCGGAACTATTGCTTTCTTTTTGTGATTTTAAATTTTCTTCATTTTTTCTATGGTGCTTCTCCAAAAAATTGTGTTGACCCTGATGTTATCCAGGTTGACGATTCACAATCGGACGTTTTTCTCTTTCCCTTCACTGTCGCAGATGGTTGGAGTGTCCTACCACTCCTGAGATTTACAACATTAGATAAAAAGACATTATTTTCACCTAAATCAGGTGGGTCATTTTAGGCTACCTTCTCCTTGTGATGGAAGTTGTTCGGATTAGCTTCGATCTGAGCTGGAATGGCAGTCTTGGCGGCTACCAGGTCATCTACCTTCTGGCTCATCTCATCCATGTTCTTCACTAGTTGAGCCAGACAATCTAGGGCCTTGTTAACCGAGGCAACCTCAGAGGGTTCGACATTATGAGACCGCTGATTCTGATGGTAAGAGAAAAGTTGTTGATGGTAACCTTGTGAGTATTGAGGATGAGGAGGAAGAGAAGGGTACTGTTGATATTGTTGGGAGGAATACTGGTAATGATATTGAGCAGTAGGTTGTTAGTACTGATGGTTGCTGTATCCTGGTTGCTGCTGATAATTGTTATGCCTCCAGTTGTAACCATGTTGTGGAGGTTGCAAGTGATGGGCCAGGTTGGGCTGGAAACTCCCCCCTCCCTGTTGCTGATGGTATGGTCGGCTGGCATTGGGCTGAACCTGGGGTTGTCCCTAAGGACGAGCCAGTTGTTGATTGTTGCTTCAGACGCCATTCACCTCTTGAATGAGCAGGGAAGGTGGAGAACAAGGCTCGAGATACTGAGGCTAAAATACAAGTGGCCGGTAAACAACCATCTACGTTTACGATTGTGGCAGTTACTGCTCTGGATTCTGCAGATAGTATATGTGTTGTATCGGAGGTTGATTGGGACTCGGCTGAGGCGACTATGTCTATATCTACTCCTTCTTCTTAGCTAAAGGCTCAGATGCGACGGTCATGGAGTTCCATCCACTGATGGTGTTCACCAGTAGCTCCAGCTACTTGATGATAATATCGAGCTTGTCTTGGCCCTCCATCTTCTACTCGATCCTGGTGAGCTTCTCTAGGTCATGCGACCTCTCCTAAATGATATTAACTCTCGACAGGTGGTTTCCAATGATGATCAAGTCTGAATTGTTGCACCTGTTGACTTCATGTGTGTCCGCCATGTTTACATTCTTGTGGGGGAATTATTATGGCGACTGAAACTAAAAGGAGTGAGATGAGGATAAAGCTGCCTCTCCTTCGACCATATCCTCAAGGATCTGTCATATTGCATCCCCATCCTTATTGATATGAGATCCTCTGCAAGCGCATTAACAAGATGTTGACTTGACTCTGTCAGACCATTAAAAAAATACTGGACCAAGCTGCTCCTCGTGATGTTATGGTGGGGGCATTTCTTAATTAGATCGCTAAACCTCTCACAGGTTTCATAGAAGGTCTCTTGGGATCCCTAAGAGAAGCTAGCAATCATCAACCACATGAGATTAAGACGGCCGAGAGGATAGTACTTGTGCATGAAAGTTGACTTCAGATCCTCCCAAGTCGTCACCACCTTCCCCAGATGGTTGATCCAATAAAGGGCCTTGCCGTGAAGGTTGAAGGGGAAGGCGGTCATCTTGACTACACCCATTGGGATGTTGGGGTAGTGAGTTGTGTTGCAGATACAACCGAACTGTTGTAGATGGATGTAAGGCTCCTCATTTGAATTCCCATGGAAGCGGCGTAGGAGCGAAAGGAGCTGCAGTTTTATCTCAAAGTGTCCGTGGATCAGTGGAATTTGGATCCACTCATTGATGCGGTCGGTCTCTAGATTGGAAGTTTGCTTCAAAGTGGGCTTGGGCCTTTGTGAGGTCTGTCTATAGAGTTATTATCATCATCATCGCCATGGTTATCATCATCGCCTCTTTGAGTCATCACCATCTCTTCTGATCTCCTTCTTAAGTCATTCAATATATCTTAAAAGGCGTCCTGAGCTAGAGCTTGGTTAGTTAGTTGTTGCTGAATGGCATGGATGGAAGCCAAGAGCTAACTGGTCACTTCATTCAGACTTGGTCCAATGCCCTGCTATGTGTTAGGCTCTGTGTTTGGATGTTGTGGTCCCTTTACTCTATTTGTGGGAGACATCTCTGATTCTGACATTGAAGGAACGAGCCCAAGATTGGTGTCAAGATTAGACCAGGGAGGCAGGGAGAGGAAGCCCAAGATGACCCTTTGACCGAGGCTAGGGTTTGCTACAACACTCCATCGATAGAGGAGAGAAGATTGCGTGATAGAATGACGATTGATGATCGAAATTGCTGAAGGAATCCAACAGAGAAGATGCAACGAGCAGCATGAAAAATTTGAGGAAGAAGGGTCAGTGGCTAAGTTGGCAGGCCTAGGGTTGTAGGGGTCTCAGTTAACCAACGGGTCAACTGAGGCTGCAACCCTATTGGTCCACGCATGCCACAACACTACAAAACAGAAAAGAAATTAAAAAGTAATTAAAAATAAAATAATAAATGATTTATTTAATTTTTAGATAAAATGTAAGATATCTTTTAATATTTTATACAGTATTTTAATCTGACTTTTATTTATTTTTACAAGACGATTTATGACAAGTTACTTTTTACTTGTATATTTATAGGTATATTTACCTATATATGATGTATTTTATTTTTATTTTGTATTTTGAATTTTATTATTTTAAATACATAATTTATACATTTATAACATATTTTAGTTCATGTAAATATATTTTTATTGTATTTTTTTGAATTGAAATGCATACTCAATTAACTATAGGTATTACTTATACAAGTTTGTATGTGTATATTTCATCTACGTATTTTTGTACACTTATTTATTTTATTGTATTTTTGATGGTTTTATTCTAGTTTATTATGTAAATATGTTATAAATAATATTTACAAAATTATAAAAATATAAAAGTG
The DNA here is from genome assembly GCA_037367405.1 of Ottelia alismoides. Classification (NCBI taxonomy): domain Eukaryota; kingdom Viridiplantae; phylum Streptophyta; class Magnoliopsida; order Alismatales; family Hydrocharitaceae; genus Ottelia; species Ottelia alismoides. The sequence goes on along the minus strand of JAZKJV010003061.1, from coordinate 337,598 downwards.
TGAAAAATATAAGGAATAAATAAATTGAATATTTTATTCAGGTACAATGTACAATAGGGGTCCAAAACCTAACTTTTACATCTTAACTCTAAATTAAATGAAACTACCTTTATTAAATAGATAATTAAATTTTTTATACAATTATAGATGATTTTGATGAATTTTGAGTTCATATATAGAAGATACATGTATGTGGAGTTGGGATTTTGGAATTTTATTTTGAGTGTAGAAGACACAATATACAATATTTTTACATGAAATCAATTTTTGTATTTTTCAATATATTTTTTATTTTAAACTTTCATGTATAAAGTTTATTGATTTGAGGTATAAATAATAAAGAATAAATAGGTCCCATATTATACTTATTGATGAATTTGAAATTGAAGTTTTCATTGTAGTTTTAACCCTTATCTCCCCTTACTTTATTCCTTGTCCATCCAGCATTCAATATCTATGGTAATTCATTTATTTTTCTTTTTTTCTTTATTCTTTTATTTTGAATTTAAATGCAGTACTGTATACATTATTTACATAGTAAATACTGTATGTTATTTTACGGAAAATAATGCTATTTACATGCATTTAGCCAAGATTTAAAGGTCAAAATGAAAGAATAAAGGTGATGGAATGGAGATTCATCAATGGAGAAGATACATGTCTGTAAAGTTTTCTTTGCAGCTTTTTATTCTGTGTGTCCAGGGCACAATGTGCATTATTTTTTAATGAAATAAATTTTGTATATTTCTTTGTATTTTTATTTGCAATATTCATGTTCAAACTTATTAATTTTAAGTATAAAAATTGGAAAATAAAATAGGTCCCGAAACCTAATATTGGCGAATTAAAGATTAAGGTTTATGTGTAATTCTTGGCCCTTATTTCCCCAACTTTATTTTTTGTCGACCAAGTCATCATGATGTCTAGGTCTCGGGGTTTAGGGTCGCTCAGTGTCTTTGACACTTCATTTTTTCTTTTATTTCTTTTATTCTTTTATTTGGAATTAAATCCATGAATTTATACAATATTTTCAGTATAAATAATGAGTGTTATTTGTGCAATTTAATGATATTACATGCATTTAACTAAGTATATAAGGCTAAAATGAAAGAATAAAGGTGATGAAATGAAGATTAATCAATAATCTTATCTAAAACCTTCCAAAACACTTGTTCAATTCTTCCCTCTAAATCAATTTGCATTGTATAAATTGAGATGATACTCAAAACTTCTTCTTCAAGCATCAATTTTAACAAAATAATCGGATCCCCAAATCTTTGCACCTCAGCCACACCATCCTTTATATCCTTATGAACAACCACTCCAATACCATTTCTACCCTTCTCTTTATACATGAATACCATAATTTAAAGCATGTTTTCTCGGTCTCCATTGCTTTCTCTCCAACTCATTTTGTCTCGTGGAGATATAGTATATGAATATTCCTTCTTTCCATCGTAAAATGACAACTACCTCCTCGAATTATATTTTTTTATATTAAATAAAATAATTATCTTTGTAGGATACCTAAAGTGACAACCATCTCCTATAATTATAATTCTGTTCATATTAAATCTCTTTATTTTGTTTATTTAATTAACAAGAACATATGTTTCTTGACTTATTATCCTATAAGGATTAAGTGGGATTTCTTATCATGTCAACTTGATAGAACAAGGTGGATTGGACCCCCTTGGACCTAACTGGATTGGGGTTAGTGTGTACATTGGTCTAATAACATCTCATATGTTATAAGCAACAATAGTCACATACATAATTACATAGCAAATATTTCAATGTGTACCTATCGTGTTTATCCATAACAAATAGTTTCAAAAGAAACTCTACATAGAAAATAAATGAGCATAAAACTACTAATGCAGCTCTCAATCACAAAAAATGCAAAATGTATACCTTGATACAAGTTCCATATAACCCACCAAATAAGCCGAGTAGCATCTCTAAAGCCCCTTACATTTGAAAGAGACACAATGTTGTTCATGGATGGAAAATTAATCGAAAGAAAACTGATCATGCAACTCTAAATAAGATCAAAAGAATAATATCCTTCCCACAATTTGGACAAACAGATATGGCACCAAAACTGAGTGACAATTAAGGTTTATAAATGCGAGGAATCTATAGAGGTACCTTGAAAGGTCATACGAAATCATACTTTGAAGTAGGAAGAGTTGAAATTTTTATACATAGTTTAAATTTTGAGATAGGTTACTAGAAGATATAATTTAGATCATGTCAATCTGAGTTATCTATAAAATCAAAACGAAGATGAAATTTATGTAACTTAAGTTCTATAGAGTTTGAAGTTACTTATGGAATCATGTGTCAACAAACATTTAATCCAAACTCGTGATAAACCCTTAGCTTGCATGCATATACAAAATATGATTAAGATTTCAAGATTTTGTTGGTATCTCTTCTGAAAATCTTCAGGAGACAAAATTTCTTTTACAAAGCCTAATGGTTTACAACATGTGTAAGTTACGTAAAGACAATTCAAAATTCATATGACAGTGACTTGGAATTTTCCTTTTTTTTCAATGAATGTCTTGCTTAAGACTGGTAATATTTAGACATCGTGTACGATGAAGCTTTGACTCATCATGTTAATGAACATGTATATTTATATTTCATAATAGTTATACACTTAATTTTCATACCTATTTGCTTTAATTCATATGTAATCCTGCATTTGCATGCATTAACTAAATGAGGCTAAATGGAGCATCTAGGCCATGGTTGCAAGTCCCAAATCAACGACCTTCCCCAAAGTGTGAAATTGGAAAAGGTATCAATCAAGTGTATCCCACATGACATTCTTAAATATGAACATGATGTTTTGTCGCAACTCAACTACTGCAGTTGAAAGTCCATATATCGTCTAATATTTTCAAGGAAATAAAATATTTTATTCCCTTGAGTTAGGTCAGGATTTAGTTAGCTATTGATGTTTAATTATCTCTTTGAAGAATTTTCCTACAAGTACAAATAATGGTAGTGGGGAAAGGAGTCAACTTCCTGATCTACTGAGGTGATGGGAACCCACTATCCATCTATTCTCATCTATTTTTCTTACTTCTCTTAAGCTTATCCATGGAACTAAAGCTTTGAGTAATCGAGATCTAAATACATATGAATTGAATATCTAACTGCGGGAAGAGGTGCCTTATTATCATTAAGCAGCTCTATTTTTTATTTGGACTTCCTTACACAAGTCACTTTGGATAAATCCTACAATGTCCTTCTTTGTTACTAATCACCACAAAATTCTCTATCTACCTTTAATCCTTTGGTTCGGATTTTGCGTGAATAGTGTATATTGACTTATGGAATTTCTCCAATGATTTCTTTCATCAATTCAATATGTGTGGGTATATGTATATATGTATGTATGTGATATATACACAGCATGCATGCATGCATGCATACATACATATATATAGGACAACTTCAAATGAGATTGGAGCTAACCACTCCCATGTGAGACTCTAATCTCATCCTTTCGTTTCTAATCTTGCAACTGTAATTAATGGCATGCTAAATTTATTTTTAATTTTTTTGAAAATTTATTTTTGTCATTTTTTGACATTTTAAATATAGGATGCAACTCTACATGCCTAAATAAGAGAGAATCCATTTTTCCCTGAATTGAATGGTCTTCCTCTTTCTCTCATGCGAGGGGAGCATGGCGATCGTGAAACTCTAGGCGTCGCATACAAGATCGAGGGGATCACAACGATGATGATTCAGTAAGCAGTCATGACATCTCCAGGCATTGTGCACAAGGCTGACCTCCAACCTTCCTCGACGGAGCCATGCTCGTGTTGACCTCTACAAGGAACGCCCACTCTCCATATTAAGAGGTATTTCAATCAGCCCCACCATGCTCGTTACAACTTCATGATGGTTTCCTTCAATGTGTCATCTCCAACAGCCCCTACAACGAAGAAGAAGAAGAAGGAGAAGCTACAAACGAGAAGCTACTTGTGGCTCAGCTCCCACTCTTCTTGCTCGTCTTCTTGATCGTGGTTCACCGCAATGATGCCTTGCGAGATTTACAAAGGGTTTGCGAGGGAGGAAGTAGGGATGAATTCTGGATTGTTTTGAGGATAAAGTCATAGTTTCTACAAATCTCCAATTTTTTTTACAAATCTCATATTTTTTACAAGTCAGATTATTTTTTACAATCTCAAATCATTTTTTAAATGTTATCAAATTCTAATAGTTTACTTTTTATTACAGAAAACTACATATATATTATAAAGCGACCATGAATGTGTTACAAAGGAACCAAAAATAATTACAATAGAATATGAAATAATTACAAAGATCCATACAATATTACACATAAAGGCTTATAAAAGGGTGCACGAATTTTACAAAAGAGTGCAAAAAAACTACAAATATTTATGATAATTTACAAAGGACAATACCTTTTTTACAAATGAAAATAAAGTTATACAAAAACTATTGATGGGAACATAAAAAAAGTATGGTTTGATTTTTTAAAAAAATCGAATTTAAATCCTACATGATCTAGTTTGTGTCATAATCTAGTTTGTGCTTACAAACATCTGCACTAAATTGAATTGGCTAAGAACGTTTTTTGAAAATCGATAAATAAAGAAACTGACGAAAAATTCAAATTAAAACGAGCATAAAATGGTAATTGACATTATCAAATGAAATTCAAATTTTAATTAAAGCAAAATGATGAAAATATTCTTTTTTGGTAATGAACAATTGGATCGATATCCAACGGATCTCGTTGATGGCTCACCATGAAAATGGTGAGCCCCGATCTCATTTGAAAGGTACTACATTGTGTGTGTGTGTGTGTTGAAGTTTTTACATAGTTGATCACAAAACTTCAGCTATCGACTCACCCTATTTAGATTTCTTGAATTTAATCTTTTGAAAAGCTTCTAACATCTTCACAAGATATGCATCTGCCATTTGTGTTGTAACTATACACTCAATTACCTCGGTGAATGAGTAAGTCAAATTTAGTTGATTGAGGCTGCTTCATTCGACTACATTCCCACATCAGTCGACTAATACCTCACTATGTCATCACTTAGTCAATTGCACTGACTACCTAGTTGAGGGATCACACTAGTAGATTAATAAACTCATTCAGTTGACTAAGCTTCATGTTCAATCTTAGACCTTATTACCATTTCACTAAGTTGATTTATCTTTTTTTATCAGTCCATCCAAAAACTTACCAGTCGACTAATTTTCCAATAGGTTTACTCATCCTCGCTGTTGTTGAAATTAATCAAATAGTGAAGATATTTATTTCTATGTTATTTCTTTACAAGTGATCGATCATGTTTTATTCTCCCGGTTGTTAACACCATCAGTATTATCCATTCAAATCACGCGGTTCCAAAAACTTCGTGCATATTAGGAGATCTAATTGATAGTGTTTGCCAAAAGGCAACTTTCCAATTCCAATCCAATCATTTCAATCACACCAAAATTTCAGATGCAAGAAGATTTAATTACTCATTAATCTCTCATATAAACTATTAAAAATTTTAAATGATCATCAATAAATCAAAATCCAATCCCATTTGGTCATTTCATTCCATTATTCCATGTGCAAGGGAGAGAGAGAAAGAAGCTATACAAGAAACTTGTATGCTCCATTAGGAAACGACTCCATTGTATCGTAGGGGCGTTAAGACACGGTGTTGAAAGAGTGGTTGACAATAGACCGTGATTTGATGAAACCACTATAAGAAGATTGACCTAAGTCACGAATAATTTCATATATATTACCATATCTTTCGTTGTTAAATATATGATAAATTGCTAAAAAGGGTCCCAACTGTGGCTCAATTCCCAATTCATGATCTCATCTTCAATCTTAACAAAGAGGGACATGATATTATATTTTTATCTCAAATGCAAGCCTCTATAAGCTTCGGCAACCCTTATATATCGACGTTGGACCCTTAAGTTAAAAATTTTTACCCTTATTTGTTACAATTGAAAAATGACATCCTTAATAGAGAATCGAGACATAGTTGAGATCTTTTTGTGTAATTTAGCCTTAAATATATAATGATAAATAGTATTTGTCATTTAATTCCTTAAATTCACATCGACATGTAGTATGTATTGCTTTATTTCTCGAAATGATCCCTATAACAGTAATTATTCATTGACTTTTTATTCTAATCATTGTTAAATTAAACAACAATTGTTATTAATTTTAAGGAATAATTCAATGAAAAAATTGTAGTTATTTGAATCTTAAACAATAAATATAGCACTCGATAAGTATAGAAGATAATTTGACAAAATATTATTCGTTGTTATATCGTCAACATCAAATATATGATAACGAATATTCATATCATTTGTCGCCTTCAATCCAATTTCTTGTAGTAAATGCATTGAATGATTTGGGCCTAGAGTATATATCTCCTTATATTTTTTTTATTGTTCGAAACACTTCCATTATGAATGATTGGATATGAATAAACCTTGTAATTCTCTTTCGATTATATACATAAGTTTAAGAAATACATGACCAAGAAGAGGTCGGAGTTTGTCTCATATTTGTTAATAATTTTACCAAGTTAGAGGCTATGAAAGAACGGATGAGTACTTACTATGGGAATGGGATGGGTGACCGAGTGAGATCGCACGCTACCACTGATCGCAGGTCAAGGTCATCGGCTCGTCGTGCTGTTGGGGGAGTGAGGTCTGGTTGCCACACCGTTGAGGAAGTTGGACCGGGTTGCTTCATCGTCGGGGAAGGGAGGCCTCAAAGTTACGCTAGATCTGGAAGCCCTAGGGAAGAAGTGTTGGAATTAACGGTATTGGGATAGTTTGATGCAATTTGATGGTCAATATCAAGTTGTATTAATGTATCTCAATTCCTGGAATTCAATGTTTCAACCCTGTGGGATGCTGTTTAGTCCCACATCGTGGAGAGAGAAAACTGGGACTTGGTTTATATGTGGGAAGTTCTGAGACTAGTTTGGAAACAGATTAGAGAGGATTTTAGGCCACAACACACACGCACGCGCGCGCGCCGCGCCGGGCCGGGCGCGGCGCGGCCGCGGCTGCGGCTGCGGCGTGGCGTGGCAAAGACCAAGTCGGTTTTGTAACCGCGAGTTTTGAATTCCAAGCGTTACGCCCCATTATCTTCTCACGAAAACATAACCGCCCGGACGCCTTTAAGTATCTCTTAAAGGGCGTGGGTGTGGGTTACGAACATCCATATCCCATTTCATTCTCTACGCCCTTCTCTTTTCCGAGGACGGACGCTCCTTTCCTCTCTTGAACTCGGGTTTCGTCTACAGAGGTGGCTTTCGAGGACGCTCAAGCACGGTGCGCACCGTCTACGAGCGTGGACCGTCGGACCCTGGGAGCGACACGTCAAGGCCCTGTGCGCCGGTAAAGTGGGGGGCGCTGTCTCTCTAAGGGGAGTCCTACAACAGGACGCTTCGGTTGTGATCTCTAACTCTACTTTTCTTTGTCGCATTGTTTGTCATGACTTTGGTTTCCGGATTTCTCCCTTGCGCGGATATGCATATGTTATTTAATCGGATATTTCTCTTATCACTGTTAACCTGGATTCATACATATGATAATCTGTTCTGTAAATATGTGGTTATGTGGATTTTTATATGTATGTTAATGACGGGATTGTCAACAATCTTAGAGAGACAGCGTTATAACGTGATAAGAAAAATGTCGGATTTGAGGTTTCGGTTTCGTGTGGATTTCACTGGTATGCCAGAGAAATTCGGGGGTCAGAATTTCAAGCGTTGGCAACAACGCATGAAAATCTGGCTGACCACGAATGGCCTGATTTCGGTTCTGGAAACCGAGTGCCCTAAATTATCTGAACAAAATCCGGATCCTGAGACGGTTAAGATGGCGGATGCTTAGAAAGAACATGACCGTCTGTGTCATGGGTGCATTCTCACTGCACTATCGAACGTTCTGTTCGATGTCTATGGCGCATCTACCAAAACTGCCAAGGATCTGTGGGAGGAACTTGATAAGAAATATAACACGGAGGATCTGGGTATTGAAAAATACTCAGTATCCAAGTTCCTGAAATTTTAGATGATTGAAGGCAAATCCGTTTCGGAACAGGCTCATGAGTTTTTGTTATTTCTCCATGGATTAGCCGGGGCAGAAATGAAACTTCCTGAAAAGTTTCAAGTTATGTCGATCATTGAGAAATTTCCCAAGTCCTGGGAAGATTTTGGGATGTCCTTAAAGCACAGGAAGGGGAAAATTTCTCTAGATGATCTCATGGTCTCGATAGCCATTGAAGAGGAGCATAGGAAACAAAAACCCGTGATGCCTGTAGACGTGAACCCTAAGGTCAATGTCATAACCTCAAAAGGAAACATTGCTAAAGGGAAAAATAAGAAACTGAAAGCCAAGGGAAAAATCCAGAAAAAACCAAAGAACAAACCTTGCTGGCAGTGTGGACAGGTTGGACATTGGAAGAAGGATTGCCCTTCTCTGAAGACCCAACAGAAGTCTACGGATGTCGTTCCTCAGCTCTTGTGCTGACTGAGGGAGGTGGGCCCGGTGAGGGGTATGTCTCACTGAACCCTGAACTATACTTTGTAAACGAGCCTAATGAGTGGCTTGTTGATACAGGTGCAAATGTACACATTTGTACTGATAGAACATTCTTTGTGTCTTATCAGGCTTCAGCCGGTAGTACAGTAATGATGGGGAACAGATCTGCAGCCAAGGTGCTTGGGTCTGGACAAGTCGAGCTGAGATTCTCAACTGGACGAGTTTGGACTTTGCGCAGGGTGCTGCACGTTCCCGATATTAAAAAGAATGTTTTGTCTGGTTCTTTATTAGTTCGAGAGGGTTTTCAGTTAGACTTTAAATGTAATAAAGTAGTTTTTCTGAGACATGATGTTTTCTTTGGAAAAGGATATTTGGCTGATCATGATCTTTTATTTAGAATAAGATGTGACATTGATAGTTCAGTTAATAATATTTCTGGTTTTGATTCTTCTACTTATGTTGTTTCAAATATTGAATCTACTGATTTATGGCATGCTAGGCTAGGACATGTAAATTTCAATTCTATGAAAAGAATGATGAAACTTGACATGATTCCTAATCATACTACAGACAAACTCAATAAATGTGAAATGTGTGCTCAAGCTAAGTTGCCTAGAAAGCCTTTTCATTCTGTGAATAGGGAAACTGAGATTCTAGACTTAGTACATTCTGATATTTGTGAGTTTGGTGGTGTGATGACTAGAGATAACAAAAGATATTTTATCACCTTCATAGATGATAGCAATAGATACTGTTATGTTTATCTGCTTAAAACTAAGGATGAAGCCTTAGAAAAATTTCTTATTTTTAAGAATGAAGCAGAAACACAAGTCGGGAAAGTAATTAAACGTCTAAGGTCAGATAGGGGTGGTGAATACACATCTAAGATATTTGATGAACAATGCAAACTATTTGGCATAGTTCATGAGGTCACTGCACCATATTCACCACAGTCCAATGGAATAGCAGAACGAAAGAATATGACCCTAACTGATATGGTCAATGTATTTTTACAAAGTTCTGGGCTACCATCTTACATGTGGGGGGAAGCTTTGAATACGGCCTGCCACATTCTGAATAGAGTTCCCTTAAGGCATAAAGATAAGAGTCCATTTGAACTTTGGAGAAAAAGGAAGCCAAGCCTAAAATATCTTAAGGTGTGGGGATGCCTGGCTAAGGTCTTAGTCCCAGAACACAAGAGAAAGAAGCTTGGACCTAAAACAATTGACGCGGTCTTCTTGGGGTATCTGGAAAATAGTTATGCTTATCGATTCTTAGTAATTTGGTCTGAGATCACATGCATAGATTCTAATACTATTGTTGAACTTCGTGATGCTACGTTTTTCGAGGATATTTTTCCAATGAAAAAGGGGATTCCTGAAAATCTGACTACTGACGTAGCCTCAACATCTGGTTCTATTCCACAACAAATAGAAAAGATGTCAAATGTGGGGGCTAGCTCTTCTGAACCCAATGAATTTTTGGAGGATGTTGAACCTAGACGAAGTAAGAGACCTAGGATTGCTAAGGATTTAGGTAGCGACTTTGTCTCCTACCAAATCGAGGGTGATCCTCCCACATACAAGGATGCGATGGCTTCTACTGAAGCAAGGCATTGGAAGGACGCTATTAAATCTGAAATGGATTCAATCATTTCAAATGGCACGTGGGAATTGGTCGATCTACCTCCTGGGTGTTCCACCATAGGAAGCAAATGGGTATTCAGAAGAAAACTTAGACCGGACGGATCCATAGAAAAATATAAGGCAAGACTTGTAGCCAAAGGTTTCAAACAGAAAGAGGGTATTGATTATTTTGATACCTATTCTCTTGTTAATAGAATGACTACGATTCAGATGCTCATTGCGTTGGCCTCCATACATGATCTCACAATTCATCAAACGGATGTGAAGACTGCCTTTTTATATGGTGATCTTGAGGAAGAGATCTATATGGACCAACCCGAGGGATTCGTAGCATCTGGTAATGAAAGAAAGGTCTGTAAGCTTGTAAAATCTCTTTATGGATTAAAATAAGCTCCGAAACAGTGGCATGACAAGTTTGATAAGACTATCCAGTCTTATGGCTTTATTGTTCATGAGTCCGATAAATGTGTGTACTCTATGATTAAAGGTGACATGTTTGTTGTCTTATGCCTATATGTAGATGATATTTTGATATTTGGATCAAACATAAGGATAGTGGAAGAAACCAAGAGGTTCTTGAGAAGTAAGTTTGAGATGAAGGACTTAGGAGTTGCTAATGTGATTTTGGGGCTCAAACTGATTAGATCTGCTAATGGGATAGCTGTGTCTCAGTCACATTATACTGAGAAGGTTCTTGAAAAATTTGGCTATCAGAGCTGTAAATCTGTATGCAATCCTTATGATTCATCTAAACCCCTCTGCAAGAACAAGAGTGGAGTACCTGTAGCACAGCTACGATATTCCCAAATTATAGGAAGCTTGATGTATCTTGCAAACTGTACTAGACCTGATATTTCATTCACGGTCGCAAAGTTAAGTAGATATACGAGCTGTCCTGACCGTACTCATCGGGAGGCCTTGGATCGAGTGTTGAAGTACCTTAAGGGTACTACACTTCTTGGATTGCATTATGGTAAATATCCTCATGTCTTAGAAGGATATAGTGATGCAAGTTGGATAGGTCAAATGGAGGACTCCGGGAGTAACGGTGTGACTGGATATGTATTTACCCTTGGAGGCGGTGCAGTCTCCTGGAGGTCTGTGAAACAGACCATCTTGGCTCGGTCTACTTTTGAGGCAGAGCTGTGTGCTTTGGACACAACAGGTATAGAGGCTGAATGGCTTAGGGAGCTTCTCTCTGATATGCCTATGGTGGGTAAGCCGATACCGGCAATTTCTTTACATTGTGATAACATGACAACTATTGCAAAGGTAAAGAGTTCAAAGTACAACCAGAAAACAAGAAGACATATCCAAGTTAGACTAAAATCTATAAGGGATTTGGTGTCTTCTGGAGTGATTGCTGTGGAATTTGTTGGTACCAAAGATAACACGGCAGATCCACTTACAAAGGGACTTGATAGATCTTTAGTCCAAAAATCCAGACTTGGGATGGGGCTGAAACCCACTGAGAGTTTACCCGCAGTAGCAACCCAACCTAAATGAGTGGAGATCCCACAAAATAGGTTCAATGGGAAAACAAGCTGTAAGGGGAACTGGTTGGCACTCATTATGCAATACTTTGCATGTGAGTCCTATCCCTGAAAAGTTGAGTGCCTGAAAGCTGCAGGAAAAGGTTGAGCATTATGCTCTTAATGGATTCAAGCTTTTATAAGCAGGATGTGAGCAGTGCATCCTTGGAGAATGCCACCTATATGAGTATTTCTATGGACCGCAGATAAAGGATGAGGGTTTATCCTTTAATATACTCATGAAACAGGGTAGGGTGCAATGCCATTAATAGCACCAAAACCAGAAGATTGTCACCTTAGACTTCACTCCGTTGTTACCTCTCGATACCATTACATCAAAGGATTAAAGTTCAAGACATAGTTCACTTTATTCCTGTGATGGTGAAAGGGGATAACTCAGGTAAAGGTTCAAACCGGAAGGTACCTTTACTGAAAGCAGAGTGTGGAAACCCGAGATTCTTGGCTCTTCGTGTTTCAACAGTGAATTCGTGGGGGATTGTTGGAATTAACGGTATTGGGATAGTTTGATGCAATTTGATGGTCAATATCAAGTTGTATTAATGTATCTCAATTCCTGGAATTCAATGTTTCAACCCTGTGGGATGCTGTTTAGTCCCACATCGTGGAGAGAGAAAACTGGGACTTGGTTTATATGTGGGAAGTCCTGAGACTAGTCTGGAAACAGACTAGAGAGGATTTTAGACCACAACACACACGCACGCACGCGCGCGCGCGCGCCGCGCCGGGCTCGGGCTCGGGCGTGGGCGCGGCTGCGGCGTGGCGTGGCAAAGACCAAGTCGGTTTTGTAACCGCGAGTTTTGAATTCCAAGCGTTACGCCCCATTATCTTCTCACGAAAACGTAACTGCCCGGACGCCTTTAAGTATCTCTTAAAGGGCGTGGGTGTGGGTTACGAACATCCATATCCCATTTCATTCTCTGCGCCCTTCTCTTTTCCGAGGACGGACGCTCCTTTCCTCTCTTGAACTCGGGTTTCGTCTACAGAGGTGGCTTTCGAGGACGCTCAAGCACGGTGCGCACCATCTACGAGCGTGGACCGTCGGACCCTGAGAGCGACACGTCAAGGCCCTGTGCACCGGTAAAGTGGGGGGCGCTGTCTCTCTAAGGGGAGTCCTACAACAGGACGCTTCGGTTGTGATCTCTAACTCTACTTTTCTTTGTCGCATTGTTTGTCATGAATTTGGTTTCCGGATTTCTCCCTTGCGCGGATATGCATATGTTATTTAATCGGATATTTCTCTTATCACTGTTAACCTCGATTCATACATATGATAATCTGTTCTGTAAATCTGTGGTTATGTGGATTTTTATATGTATGTTAATGACGGGATTGTCAACAAGAAGGCTCAAATGCGGTATGCGTGGAGACTCGAGTGAGCCGTGCGTGGACTCGAGACTTGGATGATAGATCTAATAGCATGATAGATCTATTAACTTAATCAAAAATATATTTAAGATACTAAATAGTGTTATCGGAAGCCATCGCAGCGGAAATGAAGTGATGAATGGGATTTCCTTCTCCTTCTCAACTCTTGCCTAATATGCTTGAGTAATGGATCCTCTTGCAATCATTAGTTGAGGGAGCGGGACCCCAATCTATATATATAAAACATGATGGTTACCTATCCATTAAGGTAACCACCAAAAGCAACCTCCCTAATTGATGCATCCTTTCACAATTAATCATGAGCCACAAAAATAAGAAATACAAATAAAGTTGGCAACTACCATATATGGTAGTTGCATGCATATACTTTCTTACATTCTCCCACTTGGCTCATGTAGCAAATTTGTTGCTTTACATTTGTCAAATTAAGCTCTATTAATATGAATCTTGGCGGCAGATACCTTTCAAACAGATATATCCTTTCAAGCATTATAATACCAATAGTTTTCTTAACATGACAAATCTTTATGTGTTAATATCCAGATATTAACACGGGTCCTTTCTTTATGTCTGTTCATTAATTGCATGCAACTGAAACCGACAATAAACAACGAGATCATTATACCAAAACTTAAAGTGTACACACACATGATTGATGAATACACTAGGCGGCAAACCCTTTGTCATAGGATCCGCAATCATGTACTTAGTACCTATATGTTCAATCAATACTAAATGATCTCTAACTTTCTCTTTAACAACAAGATATTTAATGTCGGTTCTCATTCCGGCACGCGTATACTTGTTGCTATTGGCGAAAAATACGGCTGCAGAATTATCACAATGAATCTTTAATGGTCTTGAGATTGAATCCACTATCTTAAGACCCGCAATGAAATTCTTTAGCCAAAGTGCTTGTGTAGTAGCCTCATGACATGCTACGAATTCGGCTTCCATGGTACTTGATGTGACAAGTGTTTGTTTCACACTTCTCCATGAAATAGCACCTACAGCAAGCAGAAAAACGTATCCAGAGGTAGATTTTCTATCCTCCTTACTTCCTGCATAATCCGAATCCGAATAGCCAATAACTTCTAAGGAATCTGAATGTCGGTAGATTAGCATAAAATCCTTAGTTCCTTGCAAATATCGCAAGACCTTCTTTGCCGCTATCCAATGGTCCATGCCTGGATTGCTTTGATATCTACCCAACATTCCAACTGCAAAACATATATCTGGTCTAGTGCATGTTTGGGCATACATTAGACTCCCAATGATAGATGTATATGGAATGTCCTTCATCTGTTCCTTTTCTAAATTATTTTGGGGACATTTGAAAGAAAAATTTTTATCTCCTTTTACTATAGGTGCTGGAGTAGGAGAACAATATTTCATTCCAAATCTCTCTAATAATTTTTTCAATATAGGCCTTTTGAGACAATCCAAGTACTCTATGAGATCTGTCTCTATGAATTTCAATACCAACGACATATTTAGCATCACCCATATCTTTCATTTCAAAATTATTAGAAAGGAACATCTTTGTATCTCGCAACATCCCAAGGTCCTTACAAGTAAGTAAAATATCGTCTACATAAAGGACTAGAAAATCATATTTACTCCCATTCGTCTTAAGATATATGCAATTATCAACAATGTTCTCAATAAAACCAAATGAAGTTATTGTATTGTTGAACTTAATGTACCATTGACGAGATGCTTGTTTTAGTCCATATATAGACTTCCTTAATTTACAAATCAAATGCTTGTTATTATCTAAAGTAAAACCCTCAGGTTGTCGCATGTAAACATGTTCATCCAAGTCTCCATTAAGAAAGGCTGTTTCCACATCCATTTGGTGTAACTCTAAATCATAATGAGCTACTAACACCATGATTATTCGTAATGAGTCCTTTCATGATACTGGAGCGAAAGTCTCATGGTAATCTATGCCCTCCTTTTGAGTGAAACCTTTAGCCACAAGTTGGCTTTGTATCTCTCAATGTTATCTAATGAATCTTTCTTAGTTTTAAAGACCCATTTGCAACCAATGGATTTCACTCCTTTGGGTAGCTCTACCAAGTCCCATACTTGGTTTGCACTCATAGAATCCATCTCCTCCCTCATGGCATTATACCATTTAGTATAATTAATTCCACTCATGGCTTGTGAAAATGATATTGGGTCCTCTGAAATTCCCGTATCATAGTCACATTCTTGTAGATATGTTATAAAATCTGATGAGATTGTAGATTTTACTACCCGACCAGATCTAGTTGTAACAACATCGTGTTGAATAGTTGGTGTTATTTCAACTTGATTTTCAGGTAGTGGAGGATTCACCATTGGTTCAACCAAAGGAATATCTTGGATTTGAGGGACAACAATATCTTGATGTTGTGTCTTATCCAAGATATCGTGTTGAATATTTTGCTCCTCCCTTTCTAGTGGTATAACAAGATCCGGTAATTCATCAAGTATGATGTCTTTAATTACCATCATGCTCCACTTTTCTCGCTATTTTCCAAAAATATAGCATTCCTTGATTCTACAATACTCGATTCCCTATTTGGATAATAGAATCTATAACCTTTAGAGCCTTCTGGATAACCAATGAAGTATCCACTTGTAGTCTTCATATCCAATTTTTTCTCTTGTGGGTTATAGATTCTAATCTCAGCTTGTCAACCCCAAATGTGTATGTATTCCAATCTTGGTTTTCATCCCTTCCAAAGCTCAAATGGAGTGGATGGAACTGCTTTTGATGGAACTATATTTAATATATACAAGGCTGTCTTTAGAGCTTCACTCCAAAAGGATAAAGGTAATGAGGAGTTACTCATCATACTTCGAACAATATCTATTAACGTGCGATTCCGTCTTTCGGCGACACCGTTTTGATCCGATTCACCGGACATTGAAAATTGATGTTCAATGCCTTCATCCTTAAGAAATCATGCAAATGTTCCAAGTTTTTGTTCTCCTCCAACATATCTACCATAATACTCACCACCTCTATCTAATTTCATAACTTTAATTTTCTTTTCTAATTGTCTCTCTATTTTTATTTGATAATTCTTAAAAGCATTTATAGCTTCTGATTTTTCAAATAAAAGATAAAGATACATGTAACGTGAGAAATCATCTATGAATGTGATGAAGTATTTTTGACCACTAAAACATTCCACAGGAAACGGACCACATATGTCAGTATGTATAATTTCTAAAAGATTAGTACTTCTCCTTGATCCTTTAGCATGTTTGTTGGTATGTTTTCCCTTAATGCATTCCACACAAACACTAGAATCAGTAAAATCTAGAGTATCAATTACTCCATCATTTACTAATTTCTTGATCCTTTTAATAGAGATGTGACCTAATCTTTTATGCCAAAGCATTGATGACCGATCACTATTATGTTGTCGCTTTTTACCAACTACATTACAAACAAGGAG
The DNA here is from genome assembly GCA_037367405.1 of Ottelia alismoides. NCBI lineage: Eukaryota > Viridiplantae > Streptophyta > Magnoliopsida > Alismatales > Hydrocharitaceae > Ottelia > Ottelia alismoides. Next base: position 320,972 of record JAZKJV010003061.1, on the reverse strand, counting down.
ATTATTTTCAAAAAGTGGATCTAAGTGTAATTTATATAAATAGTCCACTAAGCCACCTGTACCAATTAACTTGTCATTCTTAAACATTTGGAAAGATGTACTTTCAAATGCAAATTCGTATCCAAGATTATAAAGTCTAGATATTGAAATTAAATTTCTAGAGAACTTGGGTACAAAAAATACATTTTCCAAATCAAGTACATGGCCAGTTTCCAAAATGAGTCGTTGCGTCCCAATCGCTTCAACATGTGAAGTCATGCGATTTCCCATATAAACGCTTTGCTCATTTTTTAGTGGCATCCTTATTTTCAGAAAGCCTTGGATGGAGTTGGAAATATGGATTGAAGTACCAGAATCAATCCACCAAGTATTAATAGGAACATCAATGAAATTAGATTCATGACATACATGACATTCAAGAATCGAAACAGAATTTAGGATATTGAATTGAGTAGACATGAAAGCTGAACTATCTGCAATAATTTCATAACAAGACAATCACAATAAACAATAACTCAAGCATAAAACCTAATCCAAAATATTAACTTATTTAATATTTTGAGAAATCAATGTACTATCATTACAAGACATGCTGTGGCTAAAGAATTGTAATATAAAATTGATTCTTCTTAATAAATGAGATAAATAAAATTTTCGAATATTCATTAGAAATTCTGTACCTGTGGACATTAGAATAACTAACAAAATAATTTATTTTTCTCATTCCAAAAAAAAATCTATATAACTCCGTCACTTAATGTAATTATTGGCATTGTAATCCTAGATGTTGTGGCTATCTTGGATAACTAACTAATAATTACTCATTTTCAAGAATCAATATGTACAATAAAAACCTATCATATGCTATGTCTACTCCTCCCGATTCAATTATACAAATTTATCCGAATAACTTTAAATGGAGTTAATCAAGCTATTCCCACCATGTAGATGTGATATGATGCCATTAGTTCAAATAATTGAACTCTTACACTTAATGCAATTATTGACATTGTTATCCAAGATGCTGTGGCTACTCTAAGATAACTAGTCAATAATTACACATTATCAAAGTAAAACAATGTGTTGACATTGGTAGGATACTGTGGCTATTCCTCCCAATCCAGTTATACAAATCATACCAAAATGACATCAAACAAACTTAATAAAGTAATAAAGAATTGTAGTAAAGTGTATGGTCAGTACACAAGTGTACTAAAGTGGTACTAACCATATAGTTTTATCAACAAGTCCGTACAAATAACTGATAGTACGACGATATAAACCACATGTACTTACACTTTATGTGTACTAACCAAGTGTATGCAGTAACCATATTGTATACATTCCATCATGCTTTCCATATAGGTATTCAGTAACCACATACTTACACTTTCCATATGCGTATGGATTAAAACACTTAAGAGCATATAAGGAACCAATGTACAAAATCTCTTAATTGTAATTGATTCGGTTACAATAAAATAATAGTTTTTTTAAAAAAACTTGATATTGAGCACGTCACTGACATTTGTTAATCAACAAATAACATATGATCAACATACATCTTTTATAACCAAACACACGGTCAGGTAACCTTTAGCCTTTAGGAAGGAGAGATAAAAAAAATCAAAACTATAGAATCAAACACGTATGAAACAAATCAAATAAAGGCTATGCCATTTCAATTATTAAATCAAGTTATAGCACCTCTTTCATTGTTATACAACTTGTATGAAACAAAAAAAATGACGTGTATGTAAACTATGAAGAGGTAATCAAGCCGGATAAAATCTGTGTTTGGTTATAAAAGATGTGAATCCAAAATAAGAAAAAAATAACCATTGTCTTCGATATAAAATCAATACAAAAGAAATATCTATTTCGAAACACAAAACTTGTCGTTAAAAGAGAAAACCTTGCTCTGAGACCAATCGATAGATCTAATAACATGATAGATCTATTAACTTAATCAAAAATAGATTTAAGATACTAAATAGTGTTACCGGAAGCCATCACAACGGAAATGAGTGATGAATGGGATTTCCTTCTCCTTCTCAACTCTTGCCTAATATGCTTGAGTAATGGATCCTCTTGCAATCATTAGTTGAGGGAGAGGGGATCCCAATCCATACATATAAAACATGATGGTTACCTATCCATTAAGGTAACCACCAAAAGCAACCTCCCAAATTGATGCATCCTTTCACAATTAATCATGAGCCACAAAAATAAGAAATACAAATAAAGTTGGCAACTACCATATATGGTAGTTGCATGCATATAATTTCTTACATTGGAAACATATAGGTTCCACTAGTGATGCCTAAGTGATTAACCGGGATGACGGGTTGGGTCTTTGGGCCTTTTGTTAGGATCATCTTCAGGTCGGGCCGGCGGGCCTATCAAACTAGGCTTACTTAAGCCCGAGCCTGGATCGAATTTTCAACGAGCCTATATACGAGGCCCAAGCCCGACCAAGTTTTGTTTGGGTTAGGATCATCTTGGATTAAGTGGGTTGGTCTACAAACTGGACCGGACCGGCCCGTCCAAATGCTCATCCATGTTTAAGCCCCCCAAGAGTATAGTCTCGACTTTATCCCTGCTAGAGGGCCCTCGCGATCAGTTTTATTTATCATCCTCTCGTAACTATAGTTTATTACTTTCATTTGTTTTTGTTAAGTCTCTAGTCCTACCAATTGTAGCAAGTCATCATTTGATGTTCACTCGGACGTGGAGTGAAGGTCCTTGTTGATATATCTAGCACTCGCGCATATCACCCCAAAATCACGATTTATTTTATGTCCCCTTTACACCAATATGGTTTGGCATCTTCTACCTTCTTCCTCTCAGCCCCTCTCGTTTTCTTATTATTTAGTTATATAGTCTATTTTCTCACTCTCGTCTCTAACGCATTTGCATGTATTTCTCCGTCTCTTCATCCATTGATCTCTCATAAAAGTTCGAGAGTGGTCGCCACAAAGCCTACCAAGCGTATAGATAATGTAAATAGTCTGCCGATATTGATGTTAGTTGAATGGTCATCAGCAGCAGCCTACCACCATCCGCACGAGTTGTCATCTGAATATATTATTTGGTCGACTAGTGGAGCCTCTACCCATCTATCTCAATCCTTTAGCCAATGAATATCCTTGTCCTGGTTTATCAAAGGTCGCATCAGTCGAGTAACATCTTATGCAGTTGATCTTCCATCTTACACTTTGTATCAATTTGATCAAAACATCTTCATCATAACATTGAAATAGGAAACAAGCAGGCAACAAGTTGCATTGTTAATTCTTTTTGAATTGCGAAACCAATCCTTCTAAACATTACATTCATAAACATATGAATCACAGCATTAATGCTAATGACTTTTGGACACTCTTCAAAAGCTCGACCGCTTTTGGTGCTAAGAATCCAGAAGCATCAAAATCAAAAGGGATGAAGGCATGTTGATTCTCATCGCACGCTTTCTCGTGCTTCACCACGTTTGTTGAAGCAACTTTAATGGCGGCATGCCTCGTTGTGAAGGTCACACACTTCAACCCCACTGGCAGAGAAATACGTGTCAAGTCTACACAAGCATGTTTCCCTCCGACCCATCCAAAAATCAAAATATCAGCATGTATAAGTATGGATCTTTCCTCCTACGAATCAGTTAAAAAGTTCACAGGTGCTTCTTTCTTAGTAGCAGCACCTGCATGTTTGAGTACATCAAATAAAACGTCTCTAACAAGATCGCGTCTGTACTTAAAACTCCAAATCTCCCATCAATGAATTGTGTGATCCCCGAAAGTGTATGAGCATGCCTTCCGGCAAATCGGGCATAACTCATCAACTGGAAATAAAGGAATCATGAGACAATATCTAACAATACTGCAATACTCCACCAGTGATATGTATAAACCAAGTCCGTCAATAGGAATAACAAGTGAGCATGATCAAATTGAAGACACTGAAAAATTACCTTTTGTCTAACAGTCATTTCAAATTTCACCTCCATATCCTCAATGATTTTGTTAAAAAAACACTCGCCAAAATATTTTGGATCTTTGGAGGGATCGTGTCCTTCCTAGAGAAACAACTTTTGGTACTAATATCGAAGATCCTGCCATTAAGTCTACGAATAGCAGAATCAAAGATGGAGTCCATATTGTAAATCTCACTGTCCCGCAAAATTTGATCCTAAAGATCCCAAGACTGCGCCCTAGAAGCCACAAAGGGATACAAAGAAGAATCAACTGCTGAAAGTAACCCAAACCGTCAAGCCAAACGGGCAATGAAGCCACCTCCATTGCAAGTCTCCAAAAAGGGGCCTCTACAAATAACAATGTTTTCAATAGACTCCTGTAAGCCTCTATCGAATAATATTGTTGCCTCTGAAGGATATGGAAGAATCTTTAAGCGCATCATGGAAACATAAGGATCGCATCATATACGATCGGGAGAGACTAGTTGCTCTGTGTAGCAAACTTTGAAAATTTTAAATGATGAAATTACATGATCCAAGAATATTTCTCGGATCATTTCATTTAAACCATATACTAGATAAATGAATACCTCTTGTAGTGTGGTTGTGATCGACTCTCTAAACGAAGAGACCTCTTGTCTCAAGTCCGATCTGTTGGAGGAGACGCTTGTGAGCACAGAGATGAATCGCATGCCTCTCACAATCCAGGTTGTTTATCTAAGCGACGAGTCTCCCGACCTCATCTCACGAGATTAAATATCTTCTTCACGAGCGAGGCGCACCGAAGGAGATGGAGATCCACGATTAGTTGAGGCAACAACACAACTGCGATGCGACGACGGTGGCGATCTTGACCCTAGGGTTAAAGTGGACGACCACTCAAGATGGAGAGAGGGGGTGGCGTGGGGCTTGAGAATGAGAGAGAGATAGTTGTTGTAAAATAAAGAGCAATGGTTGCCTCTTCTTTTATAATATTTTGGGAGTTCATGGATTTCAATCCATGGATAACACAAATCCAATGGTCTAAATTGATTTTTATTTATTGTAATGGCCATGACTATTGATGACTCACCTTGCAACTCAGGTTAGGAAAGAAAATAATTAAGGGTCATTGCGATCTGGATCACAAAGCGAAATCAGCAAGAAAAAGATAAACCACTCAAGACAAGAGATAAAATAATCAAGCAAAATGTAAGCGGTCTTGCTATTATTTTTACCTGGTATAGAAATCAAGGTCGAACACAATGAGCACGGAAATGTACAAAGTAGTCGAAATTCAGAAATGAAACATGTTTTTTGGTGCTTTTAATTTTGAAAATTTTTGTAATTTTCAATAAGGGAACAAAATCAAGTAATTAAGAAATCAAGGCATACAACAAGTTTTTTAAATTTTTATTCAAGACTAAAAATGCTCAAAAATTAAGATAAAAATATTTTTGGGATTTTATAAATTTAAAGTGTTTTGGGCAATTTTCTGGGGATTTTGTTATATTTTTGTGATTTTACAAAAAATCAAGCAAAGGTTAAAAATGTAAACAGTACACAACCAGGATTATATTGCAAGTTAAAAATAATTAAAATGCCCTAAAGTCCTGGTTATGAATTTTATGTGAAAATACAAGAAAAAACCTATAAACCGGAACTGGAACTATATTATTTTATTTTTCTAGAATTTTTTATGATTTTTATAAGTTTTAGGTCTTTTGCAATTTTTAGGTTTTTAAGAGGAATATTCAAATGAAATTTCTAATATAAATAAAACACACGAAAACACACAAGCAGGAATTTTTATAGAATTTTTAGGTCATTTTTTGAATTTTTAGGGATTTTCAAAAATAGACAGTGCACTTTTTAGGGGGGTTTTATTTTTCAAAAATAATCAATGCAAAAAAATTAATCCAAAAAAATTTATCATAAATACTACATGTCAACAAGAGCCAACAATAATTTTTAAGAAAATTTTGGTATTAATTTGGTATTTATGATACTAATGAGAGACAGACAGTTTATAGGGGCCTGTATGTAATTAAAATAAAGTTCCGGACCAAATAATAACACAAATGAAAAGTGCAGGGCCTAACTTGCAAAATATCCAGGCAAACATGTGTGTAACGTGAACCGGGCTCACAGGGGTATAAATGCAAATCTCAAAAACTTGCCATTCAAATCATAACATTCATAAAGTATAAGGAAGAAAATACAAATATCCCAAAAAGGCACATGGGACTACACGTGAGTTCAAACAAACAGGATCTAAATGCAAATATGTAAAAAGAAGGGGTCCAAACTACAAATTGTCTAAAATATATGAACTGCAATAAATATTTACAGGACTCGATACTAAATGCAAAATAAAGAGAGGGTAAAAGTGAAATATACCCTTGCATGGCATGTGCGGGCACGTGGGGACACGTGGCGAGCTCTGGTGGAGGCGCAGACGTGTGGACCTAATCAACTGGTGGTCTCAGATCTAACGCTCCAGGGAATGACGGCTACATGTGGTCGTGATGCGCTGCTACAGTACAGATCTGACAGTTCTGGAAAAGGCATGGAGGTGTGACACAGATCGGTCCTTAGTCTTGATCGACCATTACGAATAGGGCATGGATGTACGACCTGGATCAAAACTAGGGGTAAAGCTCCTGATCGACGGCAGAAAGAGGTCCTAGAAGAACTCATCAGGGATGAACTTCAACGGAGTGAGGATGAAGATCCAGCACTCTAATGAATGTTTGGAAGAGTCCAACAAAGTCGTGAGCGCACTCCACGTCTAGTGGGAGGGTCCGATGAAGGAATCAACGGTCGGATAGGAGGGACGAGGTAGCTCCGCCTGCAGCTGCTCCGCCTGAGTAGTAGAAGCTTCAGATGGTCTCCCCCGCACGTACGAGTACCTGTAAAGGGAAGAGCGCTTGAAGGCAAAGCTACGACGGTCGTTTATTGCATACACTGATAAAGGAAGCCTAGGGGAAAGGCGTTCAACTTCCGACGACTATGAAGGAGGGAACTCTCGGCCTTAATCCTACCCAAACGGGAAGGTCTGAGGATGATCAGGTTGCGGAACGAGGTACGACGAGTGTTGGTTGTTCGATCGATACATATAGGGATGCGAGATGGGGTTCCGACCGACTGGTCGGAGCAAGTGAATGGTGGCGGTGTAAAATGGAAGAATCGAATTGAAACGAGAAGTGCAGTGGACGAAGGCAATACCTGAGGGTACTAACGGACTCAACAAGGTTAGGCGGACGTGGGAAGTACGTTTTGGCCTCAACCTCGTTGTGGCGTGTGGGGAGGCTACAACGCGGCAGAGCTCTCCGATCACGTAGTTAAGCCGCGGCTTCATGCTACCAAACTCCAATCTAAAGGCATCTCCAAGCTGCTGTCACACGGCTTAGAGTGTCTAGAGGTGAAGAAAGGGGCGAGGAACATGCTACGGTGCTAGAAGGCGGATGAGAGCTTTTATAGCCAACTTCAGGAGCCTGGAAAGATTGAGCGGGGACACGCGACCCTAGCAAGATCTGCACCTTCCTAGGGATCTGCTAGGATCACGGATCCGAGGAGGAGGCTCGGACGAGAAATCGGGGAAAGAGGCAGCTGGAGTCGGGATGGGAAATGGGGAGAATGAGGTCCGGCGAGAGGGATCCGGGTCTGACCAGGCTAGAAGGAGGCATTGACCAGAGGTTAACGAAATGCACGGACCAATCAGAAAATTGGAATTTACAAAATATTGACAAATTCAATAAAAATAGTAAATGACTTTAAAATAAACAGTGTATAAAAAATGTTTGTTATTTTTCAAAGTATTTTCTATGGTTTTTTAATTATTTTTATGAAAAATAAATTAGTGTATATACAATATATAGTATTATATACATGTATGATATACCTATGTATTATATACAAGTATTTTTATTTTTTTATTTTTATATAAATACCTATATTTTATATTTTATTTATTTAAAACATAATTTTAGGAATATAAAATAATTTTTATTTTATTTTTATAAATTAAAATAAATAATGAATGTAAGATATACATGTGTATTTTGTACAATGAATGGAAGATTTTATTTTTATTTTTATTTATTTTTTTATTTTTATTTTCTTTTAATATTATTTCTATTAATATATACAAGGGAGTAAAAATAATAATTTAATTTTATTTTATCAAAATAGTTATGTACAAATATAGGTAATATGCGCAGCACAAAGTGAACCCTATCTCTCTCTACTTATTTATTTTTGCGATCAGGTCAAGACTTGACATTTTCTTGGGGTTTGGGTCACTCTTTATTTATTCTAAAAACCTCCTTCCATTTTCTTTTCCTTTATTCTTTTATTTTTACCAAAAATGCATGCTAAAATGCAATATTAACTCAGGCATGCAATTTGCTAAGTTATTATTTTTACAAGTATCATGATGCTTTGCCAAGATAAATAGCTAAAATTAAAGAATGAAGAGTGCGAATCAGGGATTCATCAACTATGTTGTAAAACACAACAACAATTAATTTAATTTAATTTCATATATATGTTGAATAATAATCAATATAAATTAATTTCAAATTAAATCAATCATTCATGGAGATAATAGGAAGGAGGCTAGCCTCCTTCCATAAAGAGGGGGCGGCCACCAATTCTAAATAGGACTTGGTGGTCGCCCACCATCTCCACATGGAAGTTGGCTATCACCTCTTTATTCCATGAGATTACATTATGCCATAGATTTCTTCAATATTTGCAACAACTTTTGTTGCAAATTTATTCACACAAATAATTCATAATTATTTTCGGAACATTGTAATCATGTCATTGGAAATTTATGAATCAGACTAATAATCTAAAATAAAATGTAAATTATATTTTAAAGTAATTGTTTAATGTGAATCCATGTCACATCAACACTTAATCAACAAATATAAATTACAATTGGCTCTCTCTAATATATCATAAATCACATTTATAATATATGAATAATTTGGCTAATGCTATCCACATTATTTATATCCATAATAATTAAATCACACTTAATAATATTGGATCATCATTCTCATGCATTTAAATAATATGGATCAAATTCACATTATTCATGATAATTAAATCATATTTAATATTCAATTTCTCAATGCTTGGATATAATTTAACAATATAATTATTCTTGTTCTCTTTCAAGAATAATACGCTCTCTCTGCAGATACTAGGAGATAATGACAAGGCAATTGTATGTTCCGCGTATAGTGACTTGGATATTGAGATCACATCTCAAATCCAGATCTCATGGACCTCTCACAGATGCTTGCGTAAATCAATACCGTAAATTTAATCTTCTCATTGCATCTGAATCACATTCAGATCAATGTCCAACATTTGGATCAAGATCAGATCACTTCTCTACTGAGATGAGTCACTAAAATCCAAACTTGTTTCATCCTCCCTCGAAATGGAAGCGTCATAATTATATAATCGTTTATGATCACATCACCCACATGTATTCCTAATACATGTACATCCTGCATACTGAAAGACCTATAATAAACCCGAAGACATGGATCAATTTACACTGTCATCTTTACGATTTTATCATTAAGTTTCTCATTCAATCATTGGGAGTTGGTATCGATCATATGCTTTCCAAAAGTATATATCATACCTGCAAATTCTTGTCATGCTTCTAAAGAAAAACGACCATGCATGGAATTTGATCGGTCCCAATACCTCATGACTGAGCTCATGTCTTCTGATTCACAAGTGAAGCAGTATGATCCCTTTGAGAGATCGCATCACTCATATACCCTCATATGCACACCAGCTCGTCGGTGTATAGACCATGATTAGGTCATCAATATATTGGTCTGCCAAATGTACATACTTAGACATACAACAACATATTTGACTCTGATAAGAGGATGGTGTCTATATTGTGACAGTATACGACATAGGACTTGGTATCTCGATCTCATTAAGTCAACTCTTTGACCTAACTAGTCTGACACCTTCGAATCTTTATTCCCATGCAGAAGACCTGCATCAAGAGGTCGATCAACTATCAACCAAATGAGAAAGGAATGACATCTCCTACTCAAGTTGGAGATCATCTCTTAACAATCATTTGACGATGCTTGATGAGTCCTCAATCAAACTCTTTAGATATTCATCCAAGCACCAGCCTCTATTATTCAACCATTGAATCAATAGTTGTATGATCATCAAGATGGACATGGTACATAACCCTAATTGTACTGAGGAACCTTATAGTGCATTCATTCATTTAATCTCAGATAGGGAATAAAATAAACAAATAACTTTTATTGATAAATCAAACATTACAATAATATTTATTGTAGGAATGGTTTGCCTCAGGCTCACATGGCTAACAATCTTCCATTAGCCCTCAGAACCATTCAGGTACAATCCCTAAACCCATGCTCATTACATGTTGGTCAAAAATCTTCTGTGTCAAAGGTTTGGTAAGGGGATCAACAACGTTGTCGACAGAGGCCACCTTGGTGATGATGATTTCACCACACTTTTGAATCTCCCAAATGATGTGGTATTTCCTTTTCACGTGCTTGCTCTTTTGATGTCATCTAGGTTCCTTCGCCTCGGCAATGGCTCCCTTGTTATAGTAGAGTAGCGGGATGGGAGTATTACAGGAAACTACACCAAGTTTCAGCATCAATATCTGATTGGAAGTCTGAATTTGTGTATCCTAAGACTTGGAGATCACCATCTCCATAGACCAAGATATAATCTTGCATCTATCTTAGATACTTGAAAATATTCTTCATTGCATTCCAGTGTTGTTCTCCATAGCAGGATTGGTAACGGCATACAACTCCCACTGCATGGTAGATATCTGGCCTTGTACACATCATGGCATACGTTAGGCTTCCTACAACTGATGCGTCAGGGCACCCAACCATGGCTTTCTTTTCCTCAACATTTTGAGGAGTCATCCCTTTAGATAGGTGGATACCATGTCTTAAGGGAAGGAAACCATTCTTGGAGTTTTCCATATGGAAACACTCCAAGATCTTCTTAGTGTACCCATGTTGTGATAATCTCAATATCATCTTTTCTCAGTTTCTGAATAGCTTCAGATCCAATATATAAGAGGCTTCTCCAAGATCTTTCATCTCGAAGGTATGAGATAGCCAAATCTTAACACTAGTCATCATCCCTATATCATTCCCAATGATAAGGATGTCATCTGCGTAAAGCACGATGAACACAATAGCTCTCCCACTAAGCTTTTTCTACACACATGGTTCATCAGGATTCTGCACAAATCATAACTCTTTATGGTTTCGTCAAATCTGATATTCCTGCTACGGGAAGCTTGTTTGAGCCCATAGATGTATTTCTTTAGCTTATATACTTTACTTTCCTCGATTATGAAGCCCCAAGGTTGCTCCATATAGATATCCTCCTCGAGATATCCATTGAGGAAAGTTGTCTTGATGTCCATCTGCTAGATGTCATAGTCAAGAGATGCAGCTATAGATAGCAGTGCCCTGATGAACTTAAGCATAGCCACATGAGAGAATGTCTCATCGTAGTTGATGCCTTCTTTGTGGGTGTAGCCCTTGGCTATGAGGCATACCTTAAAAGACTCTACTTTCCCATCAGGTCCCCTTTTTATCTTGAAGATCCATTTATATCCAATGGGTTTTACCCCTTTAGATGGATCCTCTAGGGTCGATACACCATTTTTATGCATGGAGTCTATTTCAAACTTCGATGGTAGCATCCATCCTATCCATATCATGATCTGGAGTGCTTCATCAGATGAAGATGGAGCATTGTCACATTCACTTGACACATGGAAATCCGTACCTTTCAGGTGGTGCAACCACCCTCAAACTCCTTTGAAGAGGTACATGTGTTACATCTTCATTAACTTCATCAATTTATGGTTCAGTAAACTCAATATCCTCAGGGGATTCGATGAGTTCCATTACTTCATTTTTGTCTTGACTCTGAAGGAAATCATCCTCTAGAAATTTTGCATCTCTAGAGACGAAAACCTTCTGGTTCCTAGGGTCATAAAGCTGGTATCCAATGCCATTCTTAACATACCCAATGATGTAGCACTCACAAGTGTGATATTCCAGCTTACTTGCATCCGCGTTTTTCACATGGACCAAGCAACCCCAAATCCTTAAGTGTCTAATACTAGGTTTGGTTCCATACCAAAGTTCATGAGGAGTTTTAATTTTAGGTATGGATTTGCTAAGAATCTTGTTCAAGATATATGTTGCAGTCTTTACTGTATATCACCAGAAACTAAGAGGAAAATGTGCTTTATTCATCATTGAATGGACCATATCCATGATAATCATGCTGCGTCTTTCAGCAATACCTATTAAGTTGAGGAGTTCCAGGAGGAGTGAGATTGGAGTCAATTCATGTTTTTAAGGTATCCCTTAAATTCATCTGAGAGGTACTCAACACCTTGGTCAGATCGAATCCATTTAATCTTCCTATCGTTTTAGTTCTCAACCAAACCCTTGAACTCTTTGAACGTTTCAAAAGTTTCATATTTATGATGTAGTAGGAAGATAAACCTGTATAACGAATGGTCATCAATATACATCAAAAAATATCGATATCCATTTCGGGTCACGTACTGGAGGGACCACATACACCGGTATGTATTAGGTCAATAATACCCTTGCATTGTGTAACATTGTTACGAAAAGGTGTCCCGGTCATTTTACCTCGAATATAATTTTTGCAGGTAGACAAAGTTTGAATCTTTAGAAAATCTAAGGGTCCATCCTTTATAAATCTATTGGTCATATCAACAGATAAATGACCAAGCATTTGATGCCAAATCACATTCAAATGATTACCATCTCTTTGGTTCTTTTAGGGTTTTTATCAGTGGTAGTAACATTCATGACATTTTCATTAATGCACAATTCATATTGTCCACCAGAAGTCAAAACACCATCAGCAATATATTTATCACAACGATTTATGACAAGTTTATTACAAAAGAAACAAATATCAATTTCTAACATGCTTAGATACATATATAAGGTTCCTCCTGACTTCTGGTACATAAGGACACTCTTTAAGTAAAAGGACTCTCCCACTGGATAATGATAGTCTGCAGATCCAATGGTGACTACTGCAACAATTGCATCAGATCACATCTGTATGACTATCTCCCCTCACCAAGATTCCTAGTTTCCTGAAATAGATGCAACAAATTGCATACATGAATAGATGCGCAAGAATCGATGACCCAACTACCTTTTCATTCAACGAGAAAATTGGTTTCAATAATGAAAGTAGATTTCATATATGTTGGGACTTTACCTTTGTCAGCAGACTTCAGGTAATGTGGGCAATTGCGCTTCCAATACCCTGACTACTTGCAGTGATGACACACATCAGCTTTATTTGATGCAATCATTGTGGAAGCATTAGAGGATGAACCAGCACCTTGACTCTTTTTATTTCTCTTCTGGGCCGGGCCCTTTCGAGAACCTTGCTTCCAACCGCACTTTCCTTTGACCTGTGCAACCATGGCACTACCAGAGGGGCTATCCTTCTTCATTATGTCTTCTGCAGACTTTAATGTGGCCAATATCCTACTATTAGTATAGTTCACTTTGCTCATGTGGAATGTAATCACAAAGTTATTGAAAGACTTAGGGAGTGATAGCAGAATGAAGTCAGACTGCATATCTGCGTCCATGTCGGCTCTGAGAGTTTCCAGCTCAGAAAGGTACCCAAACATTTTGAGCACATGAGCTCTGACAGAAGTCCCTTCCGGCATCATACAACGAATAAGTTCTTTCATGATATTATAATGTTGTGTGCAGCTAACATCACCGAACATTTTTCTCAAATTCAGCATTATGTCATGGCAAGTACTCATGTCAATATGTTGCTTCTGAAGCACATTGGACAATAAACCCAAGATATAACACCTTGCCAAAGAAATGATCTTCATTATATTTTTCATTGAATTTAATTTCTTCTGGTGTTAGAGGGTATGTGTACTTTTCCTTGGACAACACATAAGATATGCGTGAAAAACGCAACCAACCTACTATTCAACAATAAGAATAGTGTCGTTGTGTCTGTCGGGTGAATTTTATATGAAAATTTATTTTTATTTTATTTATACTCCTAAACATAGATGTATAGCGATTAAGTCAAACTGTTGGAAACTAGGGTAAAATAGTTAGAATACTGAGGTTTATTAAGTTTCCTAATTTTTATTTATTTTCAAGTAATTTTCTAGATATTAATTTGATTTTTATTGATTTTATATTATTTTTGTGATTTTATTATACCTATGTAAAAAACTAGGTATAGATTTGTAAATTTATATTTGGTTTTAGTTTTTATAATTTTTTATGTGTTTTATTGGTTTTATGATTTTTATTTAAATTTTAGAAATTATTTGTAATTTGTACATATTTTTAAAGTTGAAAACTAATTTTTATTTGTAAATAGATTTTAATTTTTGATTATGAAAAATAGAAGACAGAATGGAAAGTATTTTTTATTTTATTTTTATTACAAATTAGGTGAAATTATCTTCAAAATGATAGGTTGTGCGTATTTTTGCGATTTTTATTGAATTAGTTGTGATTTTTTTCAAAGTTTTTACGTATTTAGATTTTTGGTTTTAGTATTCTATTTTTATTTTGTTTTTGACTTTCTATGAAAATATGGTAAAATATGCTGAGGGGAAGTTTTGTAGAATTTTTTTAAAGTGTTTTTATATTTTTTATGATTTTTTACAGTTTGTTATATTTTTATGGAATTTTAAATGATTTATTCAAAATAGAAAATCTTTTTTATTTTTTAAAACTTATTTAATACTAAATATAGTATAGTATACAGTGTTTATATGTATTTTTATCGTATTATTATATTTTTTATTTTATTTTATATGTATATACTATGTATTGTAATTATATAATGTACAAGGATATTACTGTGATAATCTGGAAAATAGGGGGCGTGAGTAAAAAAAGGCAGAAAGTGAGGGGCTTGCCCCAAAAAGCCCAAGTAGTACATGCCGTCCACATGAGAGCTTTAGAGCATGGACCTACTTGCAAATGAATTTTAAAAAATCGAATCTAAATTTTACATAATCTAATTCATGTTTACAAAGATATGCATTAAATTGAATTAGCTAAAAACATTTTGGAAATCGATAAGTAAATGAACTAGCGAGAAATTCATATCAAAATGAGAGTAAAAATGGTAATTGATGCTATTAAATGAAATTCAAAATTTAATTGAAACAAGATGATGGAAATACTCTTTTCTGGCAACGAACCATTGGATCGAGATCCAATGGATCTTCTTGATGGCTCACGATGAAAATGATGAGCTCCGATCTCATTTGAAAGGTACTATATTATATGTGTGTAACTTTTCCCATAGTTGATCACAAATTTTCACCTATCTATTCGCGCTATTTAGATTTCTTGAATTCATTCTTTTGAAAATCTTCTAACATGTTCAGAAGATATTCATCCGCCATTTGTGTTGTAACTATACTCTCAATTACCTCAAAGTGAATGAGTAAGTCTCATTTAATCGATTGAGCCCGCGTCATTCGACTACATTCCCGCATTAGTCATCTAATACCTCACTATGTCGTCACTTAGTCAATTACGCTAACTACCTAGTTGACGAATCACGCTTTTAGTTTATTAATAAACTCATTCAGTTGACTAAGCTTCATGTTCAATCTTAGACCTTATTATCATTCCACTTTGTAGGCTGATCTTTGTTATCAGTCCATCCAAAGACTTACTAGTTGACTAATTTTTCGATAGTTTACTCATCCTTGCATCTTCTCTGTGATAAGAAAATTCCTTTAAAAAATAAAGGAAAGTTTTACAAAGTAGCCATGAGACCTGCTATGCTCTATGGATCTGAATGTTGGCCTATGAACCATAGACAAGTGCAGAGAATGGCAATAGCAGAAACGAAAATGCTAAGGTGGATGTGTGGACACACACGTAAAGATCGGTTTCGGAATGATGCAATCAGAAAGAAAGTTGGCGTTGCTCCGATCGAGGATAAGATGCGAGAAAACTGCTTAAGATGGTTTGTTCATTTGCAAAGAAGATCAATTGATGCACCAGTTAGGAGATGCGAGTGTTAAGATGTTAAGCTGGCTAAGAGAGGGCGGGGACGGCCCAAGAAGTGTTGGAAAGAGACCATACGAAGGGATCTTTGTTTCGTGGATATAAGTCCTGGATTGACCCAAGATAGATCTGAATGGAGGCGAAGAATCCATGGAAGCGACCCTACTTAATTGTGGGAAAAGGCTTTGTTGTTGTTCTTGTTTGTTACTCATCCTCGCAACTGTTGAAATTAATCAAATAGTATGGACAATTATTTCTATGTTATTTCTTTACAAGTAATCGATCATGATTTATTCTCCCGATTGTTAACAACACCATCAGAATTATCCATTCAAATCATTCTTGGATCTTAGTTATTCATCATTAATCATAGTTCAGCCATCATAACTTCCTCCTTACTCTATAAATATTATCTCTGACGCATCCTTTCTCTCCTTCTGATGTTATGAGCATTGAGCTCGTGATCACTTCTATTTATCATCCTCTCGTAACTATATTTTATTACTTTCATATGTTTTTGTTATGTCTCTAATCCTTCCAGCTATAGCAAGTCATCATTTGATGTTCACTCGGACGTGGAGCGAAGGTCCTTGTTGATATATCCAAGCACTCACGCATCTCACGTCAAAATCACGATTTATTTTATGTCCCCTTTACACCAATATGGTTTGACATCTTCTACCTTCTTCCTCTCAGCCCCTCTCGTTTTTTTATTATTCAGTTATATAGTCTATTTTCTCATTCTGTCTCTAACGTATTTGCATGTATTTCTCCGTCTCTTCAACCATTGGTCCTCTCAAAAAGAGCGAGAGTGGTCGCACAAAACCCACCAAGCGTATAGATACTTAAATAGTCTGCTGATAATGATGTTAGTGAATGGTCATCAGCAACAGCCTACCACCCTCCGCACGAGTTGTCGTCTGAATATATTTTTCAGTGACTAGTGGAGCCTCTACCCATTCTATCTCAATCCTTTAGCCAATGAATATCCTTGTCCTGGTTTATCGAAGGTCGCACAGTCGAGTAACATCTTATGCAGTTGATCTTCCATCTTACGCTTCGAATCAATTTGATCAAAACATCTTCATCATAACATCGAAATAGGAGACAAGCTGCATCGTTAGTCGTTTTTGAATTGCAAAACCAATCCTTCTAAACACTACATTCATAAGCATATGAACCACAACATTACTACTAATGACTTTCTGGACCCTCTTCTAAAGCTCGGCTGCTTTTGGTGCTAAGAATACAAAAGTATCAAAATCAAATAAGATGAAGGCATGTTGATTCTTAATGCACGATTTCTTGTGCTTCACTACTTTTCTTGAAGCAAACTTTAAGTGCATCATGCCTCGTTGTGAAGGTCCCCCTCTTCACCCCCCAGCGGAGAAACTCCTGTCAAATCTACATGAGCATGTTTCCCTCCGACCCATCCAAAACTCAAAATATCAGCATGCCTAAATGTGGATCTGCCCTCTTGCAGATCAGTTAAAAAGTTCATCGATGCCTCTCTCTTAGCAGCAATACCTGCATGTCTGAGTATATTAAATAAAAACCTCTAACAAGATCATGTATGCAATTAAAACTCGGAAGCTCCCTGCAATGAATTATATGATAACTCAAAAATGTCAAAACACGTCTTACGGTAAACTAGACATATTTCATCATCTAGAAATAAAGGAATCATAAGATGATGTCCAAGGATACTGCGATACTCCACCAGTGACATGTACAGACCAAGTCCGTCAACAGGAATAGCAGGGAGAAAATCTTGAGTATGATCAGCTTGAAGATGCCAAAAAATTACCTTTTGTCTAACAGTCATGTCAAATTTCACCTCCATGTCCTCAATTATTTTACAAAAAAATACTTGACAAAATATTTTGGATCTTTGGAGGGGTGGTGTCCTTTCTAGAGAAACAACTGAGGTCGAATGAGAGGATCATGTCATTAAGTCTATGAAGAGCATAATCAAAGACGGAGTCCATATTGTAAATCTTATTATCTCGCAAGATTTAATCCTGGAGATCCCAAGACTGCATCCTGAAAACCACAAAAGGCATACGAAGAAGCCTTAACTGTTGAAAGTAGCCTGAAACTGCCAGCCGAATGGGCAATGAATCCCTGCCCTCCATTGAAGGCCTTCAAAAAAGGGGCATCTACAAACATCAATGTCTTCAATAGACTCTCGTAAGCATCTGTCGAGTAATATTGTTGCCTCATCCATGTACATAGGTTGACAAGTTCTTAAATCAAATAATAATTTTGCTATACACATACAAGCACGGAGTAAAAGAAGCTCGCTATGGGGATCGCCCAACTGAGGAAGAAGATGCATCAACTTCACTACTTTAGTAGCCCTCCCCAAAACCAAACCTTCAATAAAATTTTTGTCCCTACTAACCATCCCTCCAAGCAACTTCACATCTTAAACGTCTTCCAATACCTGCTGGAAACAATCCTTTACGTAGCTTCCTACCATCACATGTAGGCCAAAAGAGTTCAGTTTTATGAATATTTGAAACTAGACCTAAGTCCGGCCCATACTGGTTGATGATACCCATAACCTTGGTCACCTCATATATGTTCTTAATAACAATACCATCATCAAGATACATACATGAAGAAGTAGCTTGCAATTATTCTTGATATAATGGATTAGTGGGTGTAGTACGAGGGAAAAAGGAACGACCCTAGAGGATCACCTTGTTTCACTCTAGCGGATGACCAGATATGTCTGTCTCCAAAGTATAACCTTTTTGTCTTTCCATACAAGAACTCCACCCACAAAGAGATAGATGGGCATCTTTCTCTGACATAACGTAATAAGGTAGACCAATCAACCATATTGAAGGCATTAAAAAATCCCACAGTGAGCATGGAAAGAGAATCATTGCTATGACGAATGTTCAATATTCTGTTGACACTATGAAAAATAGCCTCAAAGCCACCAGTAAAAACCACTCCAAAGGGGAAGACATTCAGATATTTGATCATATCCTTACTTACTCTCGTCATATAAACTTTAGACACTAGCCGCCTCCAAATAGTACCAACTATAATAGGACGAATATTATTTTTTAGCTTAAGCAATGGTGTAAGCGGTGCAGACATTATATATTCTGATAAGCACATGGGACATCTCCTTCCCCACCATAATATAATCACAAGGATAATGGCATGTAAAAAGGTCCTTGGCCATGTCAGGCCCCTCTCTACACATCGCATCAAGGAGATGTTGGGCCCTCAAACGGTCTCTACCACACGAAATACCTTTATGGAAAAAGTTGATGCACCCAAGAATGGTGTCAACTTCCGCAACAAGAGGAGCTTCATAAAGAGGATAATCCGACAGGGACGGGGTAGATTGTAAGGGAGTTTCACCTCCAAATTCCTAATTGCATCTCCATTGAAAGGTGTCATACCGGATGAAGATAAAACTTCTATAGTTGTTGTAAAATGACCATTTACAACCTTGCGAAGGCATTGCCTGATGTTGGGATTTAACTTTTTATCTCCCTCCTTAGAGCAACGATCGTTATGGTCCATAGCCTCAAGCAGAGGAGCGTTCAACATCTGGTTCACTAGCTTAGAAATACTACCGACTTCTCCCCAAGTGGATCTAAGGATACGTCATTGTGGAAGATTATGGGAAAAACTTTAAGCATATCATGGAAGCATGAAGATTACATCATATGTGATCGGGAGTGACTAGTCGTACTAGTCTCTCATGGCAACGAAATTTAAAAAAATTAAACGGATGAAACCACGTATTTCGAGAACACTTTACAAAAACATTTCATCAAAATCACAAACAAGTTCAAGGAATACTTCTTCAAGCGTGGTTGCAATCGTTACTCTCTAAAGTAAGAGATTCTCATGTCTCAAGTCCGATCTGAAGTAGATCGTACTTGCGAGTGCGAGGATGAGTCACGTGCTTCCTACAATCCAAGTTGATAATCCGAGCAACAAATCACCAGATTTTGTCTCACGAAATCCAACATCTCCTTCATGAGCGAGGTGGATCGAAGAAGATGGAGATCCACAAGATGTTGATCCAACGATAAATGGCAATGCGGCGGATACGAGGATCTCTAGATCAATAATGGACAGTCATATTATAGAGAAAGAGAGAGTGTGGATGGTCATGAGAGAGAGAGTTGTTATATATTGTGTAGAATAAAAGTCTAGGGTTACTTCTTCTTTTATACTAAATTGGATGTCCATGGACCTCAATCCATGTGTATACAAATCCAATGATTGACATTGATTTGTGCTTTCAATCAATGATCATGATTTTGTTGTATTTTATTTTCAAACAATAAATAGTTGTATCAAAATAAATTAAATATATTGAAGATCCATTAATATAATTCAATTTAAATCAAAACCAACAAATATGGAATAAATTGGTAGGAGAGAATGCATCCTTCCTTACATGGAGTGGAAAGATAAACATGACAAAACAAGTGTGGCCGTCCACCCTCTGTATTAGGAAGGGCACTCCTCATTCTAAAATTAGGTGATCTCATATCTCACATAATATTCTACATGTACAACATTTTTTGTTGCAAAATTATTCACCAAAATAATTCCAAATTATATTGTGATAATTTCGATCATGTCATTGATAATTGTGAATCAGATTCACACATCCAATATTTGTAAATTGCATTTACAATTAATTATCCAATGTGAATCCAATTCACGTGAATATTTAATTTGTAAATATCAATTACAATTAACTCTCTCTCTCTCTAATATGTTATAAATCACATTTATAATATTTATGACTAATATGGAAATCACATTTATAATATTTATGACTAATATGGATAATGATATCTACATTATTCATATCATTGATAATTGAATCATATTTAATTATCTTAGATATATATTCTCATGTGTCCAAATAATATGAATCACAATCATATTATACAAAATAATTAATATTTAATTATTAGTTTGCGCTCAATACTAAGATACTTTATCAATAATGAAATTATTCTTGAACTCTTTCAAGAATAATGTGCTTTCTATGCGGATACTTGGAGATAAGGACATGGCGATTTGTATGTTCCATGTATAGTGACATGGATATTGAGATAATATCTGAAATTCCGATCAAGGGGACTTCCCAAAGATGTTTGATTAAATCAAAGTCTTAAATCTAATCTTTACATTACATGTGAATCGTATTCAGATCAATGCCGAACATTTGGACTAAGATCATATTACTTCTCTATTGAGAGGACTTGCTAAAATCCAAGCCTGTTTCATTACTCTCGCGGAATGGAATGTCACAGTTATACAATAGTTTACGATTACATCACTCTCGAGTATTCCTAATACATGTACATCCCGCATACTGGAAGACCTATAATAAACCTAAAGTTTTAGATCTTATTTAAACTGTCTTATTCAAGTTTTTATCATTAAGTTTCTCATTTGATCATTGGGAGTTGAGATCGATCATATACTTTCCAAGAGCATATAGCATATCAAGGTATTGATCATATACTTTCTAAAAGCATATAACAAACTTACAAATTTAGTCAAGCATCCAAAGTGAGACGACCGTACATGGAATTTGATCCCACTATCTCATGAGTGAGCTAATGTCTTCCGGTTCAGTAATGATCCTATATGATCTCTTTGAGATATCGTATTACTTATATGCCCTTTTATGTATACCAATATCTCATGAGTGAGCTCATGTCTTCCAGTTTAGTAATGAAACTTTATGTTCCCTTTGAGAGATCGTATTACTTATATGCCCTTCTATGCATACCAGCTCGTCGGTGTATAGACCTTGATTAGGTCATCAACCTATCAGTCTGTCAAATGTACATACTCAAACATATAGTAACACATCTGTCTCCAGTCAGAAGATGTGTGCTTTTATCGTGACAGTATACGACTCGATCTCATTAAGTAAACTCTTTGACGTAACTTATTTAACACCTCTGAATCTCTATTCTTATGGAGAGGACCTGCATCAAGAGGTCGGTTAGATATCAACACAGAGAAAGGATTGCCATCTCCTTCTCAGGCTGGAGATTATCTCTAATGTTTGATGAGTCCTCAATCTAACTCTTTAGATACCACCCAAGCACTAGCATCTATGATTCAACATTTGAATCAATAGTTGTATGATTATTAAGATGGTCATGATATATAACATTAATTGTACTAATGTACCTATTATGCAAATTAGTTATTCTTCATTTCAGATAAGGGAACCATTTGCGATAACATTTATTGCATAATGGCTCGCCATGGGCTCGCATGTCCAATAATCTCCCACTAGCCCAAAGAGCCATTAATAGGCTAATCTGGAAACCCACACTCATGTGTTAATCATAAGATATTTAGAAAAATAGCTTGGTAATTTGACCAGTCACTCTGTTCCTGAGAGATTACGCCAAGTCTTTTTACGGTACTTGCATATCTTCTAGTAACATTGCTCGCATCCAATGTGAATGTTGCATCTTATGCAATCAAATGTTTCATCTTATGCAACCAATACTCAATTAAAATAATTACAATGTCTTTCACACTACAATTTAATAATCATTATAACTAGTGTGAAATTTCTATTATCCTTATCAGTTTCCCTCATTCTTGGAGATTTCTATCTCCTAAGGCTAAGACCCAGTCTTAAGTCTTATAAGGCATCTGCAGTTAAGACCTTTTAGATCACATCTATAAAGTCTTAAGTTCTTGAAGATAAGAATTTGATATCACTATATCAAAAGTCTTGTTGTCTTTGAAGATATTGTTATTACTGCAATCAAGTATTTTATCTCCATTGTAGGATTAGTAACAGTTTACTTCTCCCACTGCATGGCAAACATCTGACCTTTTATAAACATATAGCATACACTAAGCTTCCCATAGCTGATGTAGCTTTGGTATTCACATCCTCGACTCTTTGAGGTGTTATCCCTTCAAATTGGTTAGTACCATATCATGAGGAAGGAATCCTTCCTTGTGGTTTTTCAAACAATTTAGAATATGTCCAAGGTGTATCACTAATGTGACGGTCCCAATACCCTCTTTTCTTTGCTTCAGAACTGAGATCTAAGAGGTATCCTTGAAATCATATCTCAAGATATGGAAAAGCCAGATCATAAAATACTTATTATGATCCTTATATCATTCGAAATGATTAGGAATTTATCTACATTTAGCATGATGAACACAATGACACTCCCACTAAGCTTCACAAGTCTCATCAAGATTCTATCCAAAATAATAACATTTATAATTTCATCAAGTCTAGTATCCAAATACAAGAAGCTTATTTGAGTCCATAGATGGAGTTCCTTAATCTTGCACACCTTGCATTTCTCATCCATGAAGCCATGGGTCTACTTCATATGAATATCCTCGTCGAGCTATTCATTGAGAAATGCAATTTTTACTTCCATCTTACATATGTCATTGTCAAGTTGTATAGCTACAGTTAGCAACATTCTGATGGGTTTAAGCATGGTCATTAGACAGCAAGTCCCATCGCAAGCGATGACTTCTTTATGTGCGCAACTCGTGGATATGAGCCGTGCTTTGAAGGTCTCTACCTTCTCATCAGGTTCTCACTTTCTCTTGAAGACCCATTTACACTTAACAGGTTTTACCCTTATAGGTAGATTCTCGAGGGCCCATACATAACACTTATGTATGAAACCTACTTTAGACTTTATTGCTAGCATCTATCTTTCTATGTCATAATCCTCAGAAGCTTCGTCATATGAAGTCAGATCATTGTCAGACTTATCTGACACATGCAATCCATACCCTTTCGATGGTCTTACTACTCTCAAACAAATTTAAAGAGGGATGAGTGTTTCACCTTTAGTTGTCCTTTTAGTTTCCAATTTCAGAAGCCTTGTTATCTTCTCAAGATTAAATAAGTTCCTTCACTTCATTTTCATATTGATTCTGAAAAAGTCATCATCTAAGAATCATATCCTTAAAGATGAAATCTTTTAAGAATCTCAAGGTTATAAAGTAGGTACCCAATACCATCCTTTATATTCTTAATGAAGTAGCACTCCATGGTGATAGATTCTAGCTTGCTTATATCCATGACATGGTTATGGATCAAGCAACCCGAAATCCTCAATTGTCCAACACTACGCTAGGTTCCAAACCATAGCTTATGAGAGTTTTCAGATTTAGATTTGCATGGAATCTTATTAAGGATATATATTGTAGTCTCTCTACATATATACATGGAAAGTAAGATGTAATTATACTAATATTCATCACTGATCAAATCATGTCACATATGATCCAATTGCATCTCCCTACAACTCTATTGAATTTAGGTGTATTAGGAGTAGGAATGATATTCCTTTCTTCATAAGGTATTCCTTGAATTCATCTTATAGGTATTTGCTACCTTAGTTAGATCAAATTCATTTCATCTTCCTTCAAACTTTGGATATAAACCAAAATTTGTGAAATCTCTGAACACTTCAAAGGTTTCTACGGTGAAGGGAAGAAATCTTATATCAAATAATCACTCATTTTTATTATGATACAGATGGTCTACATACATCAATATGTATGAGATCTTGAATACTTTGACATCTAACACCATTCCTAGAGAATGGTGCATTGGACATTTTTACTTTGAATACATTATTCACAAGCATGTAAGATTTGAAATTTCAAACAGTCTAAATTTTCATCTCTTACTAGTCTATTGATCTCATTAATAGACATATTTCCAAGGCTTGAATCCAGATCATTGCCAAAATGATCTTCGTCCTCCTATTGATCTTTTAATTTCCAGTATTAGAAATGTTAATGAACCATTCAATAATTTTTTAATTTAGTAGAGTCCTCTAGATGTTAGATTATCATCTGACATATATCCATCATAACTCTTTATGATAGGTATATTCAGAATACATGTTTATTTCCAACATTTAGAAATAAACAATGAATGTGTTCTAATATCTAGGTCATAGAAGCATTCTCTAAAACTAAGGGCTCTCCCACTGAAAATATGTAGTCTATCTATCCAATAAAGATTGTTGCAGCAATTGCATCAACATCCATGTGGATGAATATTAAACCTTAGGATCAAATTTTGTAGTCTTCTAAAACATATGCAACCAATTGCAAGTGTTATTAGAAGAATGAGATACAATTATTAGACTTCGATCTTATCTAATACGCAAGTCAATTTCAATGATTATATGTAGATGTATACTATGTCGATGCATTATCTGAATCCTCTAATCCTAGATAGTCTAGATAGCCATACTATCAGTTCATCTACTTGTTGTAGTATTGGCATTCATCCAACTCTTTGGATGTCCAATGTATGGAAATCACAGAAGTATGGTCAACTATTTAATTTTCCTTCTCACATGGATCAGACCCATGATTCCATTACACTTCCTTCATCTATAAACAACCATTGCTTAAGATAAAGGATCTCTTATGATGAATTCAAAATATTTCAATATAAGTATATTTCAACATTCATACATGCTTCATTCAATTTATACAATATGAATATTATGAAGCTTCATGAATGACTTGAGTATAGATAATAGAAGAAATATATTCATCATATCTACATCTATCTTAACTCTTAAAGACTTTGGTTCAGGAAGGTACTCAAACATTTTGAGCACATCCACCATTCTGCATAATGCAGTGAACCATGTCATTCATGTTTAAATCTTGAGAGTAAATATGTCTTCCAAAACATCTTCTTAGATTTTATAAGGATTTTCGATAATACGATAATCATTGATATGATACTTCCAAATCACAGTCGATGAGAGATCAAGACTATAGAGACATATAAATCCAAGGTTGTTGTCCTTTTGTCTATTTAATTATCATTCCTCATTAATATGAGCAAAATTACACATTGCAACCACATACATTATGTGTCCAACTGCAAGTAAAATATCTTCATCATGGATCCAATCCATTATAATTTACTGGTTATTATTGAGTATAATTTTGATTGGGTTTAATGTAAGTTATATAAAATAAGATAATTTGCATAAATACATATTTACTTTGATTAAGGATTTTATATCAAAGTTATTATGCCTTGTCAACTCTGAAAGTTTTTCCCTTATTCACTTTCAAAGTAAGAGATATACTTACCATTATATCTCATGCAAGATCTATGATCTCCTTCTTACCTTTGTTACATCTCAATAATATGAGAACTTGTCACTCGGATAAAAAGAAGTGGGAAGTCACTCCACTTTGCAAGTCCAACTTGCATTTCCCAATTCGGTCCTTAACATCTGGGCCCACAACCCCTAAGGTAATTTTGACCCATCGTTAATTGAACCAACCATCAACAGGATTAGAATTCACTATGTGCAATCCAATATCGTCCCAAGAATATGAGGACTCGATATAGAGGTCACTACAAATACGACCTTACTCTTTCGAGAAGCAAAGAGCATGATCCATGTACACTTGTATGCAGGAGCTATCACTTCAGACAGACGTCTCCTACATATAATCCATGGTGACGGAACCCTTCATCTTGACAGGAGAACATGGATGTCACTTATATGATCCTCCATATCATGTTCAAATTTTAATTAATCATAATGAATCATATTCATTACGATTAATTCTTCCAAGGGAATTCTAATCTGTATGTAGATATACATTGTGATAGTTATTGTATAATTTATTTAATCATACTAAATCAATGATCCAATCAATATCCAACAAACAATCTTGATTGTTACTTGAAGGATGGTATATTCTCAGAATATGTATTATTCAAATTTTAATAATTAGAAAAATACATCATTAATTATCTCAAGTATTATCTTTTCCTTACCCTCTGTCATGGTCAGTACACATAGCATGTGGGATAGACCGCTCATGGAGCAACCTGCTGCCCAACGATCCCTGACTAGACACCATATCTGCCTCAAGCCAGGATAATATGATCCAATCATTTTGTATTTGAGATGATATTAGGCCTTTCAATCGAAGTTATAATATATAATATTTATAAAAACTATTTTGATTAATATTATAAGAGATTTGCTAAAAATCCCTAATCCTATTCAAGAAACAAAGTTTGTGTGAAAGAGTCATTGTAGCCAATTCGATTAAGATCAATAATCCTATCTTGTTGGTTACAATCATTCAAAATAATTATCTTTATGAAATATTTCATAAATTTTTAACAACAAATTATTTCAAGAGATTAACCTTTAATTTGCATAAATTAATTGAATGGCAATCACAAGATTCATGTTCAAGTTTGTTATGTTTCCAGTAATGACACATGTTTAGTAAAACTAACAAATCATGAGCAAATAAACTCCAAATCAAGCAAACTAAATTTCCTTAATTGGATAATTTTATTTTCAAACAATCCAAGTGATAAACACACATTTACATATGTTTTAAAATTGTGATTATCTCTTGATTATGTTCTAAAATACCATTCCCGTAACAGTTAACACATGTCTACTAAAATGATCATAACTTTAGCAACGGATTTCAAATCAGGAAAACTCAAGTCCCACAGTTTTCTAATTTGATGGGAAATGTAATCTAAGTTGTGAACACACGTTGTAAGGGATTTAAATAGGGTGAAACAATCAACATAAAATAGGGTTGGAGGAATAAATGCGATGAAAATTCCCACAATCTAAAAGCTCGTGTCATCTTAGGTTTATGGTGCTGGATATGTGAACCACGATGAGCCACTATGCAATTAATGTTATTGTGAATATCATTCTCTGATCTGAAATGAAGAATAATTAATTTACATAATAGGTCCCTTATTACAATTAAGGTTATGTACCATGACCATCTTAATTATCATCCGACTGTTGATTCAATTGTTGAATCAAAGAGGCTGGTGCTTGGATGAATATCTAAAGAGTTAGATTGAGGACCCACAAGCACCGTCAAATAATTATTAAGAGATGATCTCCATCCAGATAAGGAGATGGCAATCCTTTATCTAAAGGCTGATATTTAACTGACCTCTTGATGCAGGTCCTCTATATAGGAATAGAGATTCGAATGTGTTAGATAAGTTAAGTCAAAAAGTTGACTTAACGAGATCGAGATAACCGAAGAACTATGTCGTATGCTGTCACGATATGTGCACGGATCCTCTAACCGGAGACAGATGTGTTACTATAATTCTGAGTATATACATTTGACATATCAAAAGGTTGATGACCTAATCATGGTCTATACACCGGCACGCTAGTGTGCACACAAGGGCATATGAGTAATATGATCTCTCAAAAGGATCATACAGGTTTATTTACTGAACCGAAAGACATGAGCTCACTCAAGAGATATTGAGAAGAATCAAATTCCGTGCATGGTCGTCTTGCTTTGGAATCTTGACTAAATTTGTAGGTTTATATATGCTTTTAAAAAGTATATGATCAACACCTGGGTATGATATATGCTTTTGGAAAGTATATGATCGATATCAACTCTCAATATTCAAATGAGAAACTTAATGATAAAATCCTGAAGTAGATAGTGTAAAATTGATCTAATACTTCGGGTTTATTGTAGGTCTTCTAGTATGCAAGATGTACAGTTATTAGGAATACATGAGGGTGATGTGATCATAAACGATTGTATAACCATGACGCTTACATTCCTAGGGAGTGATGAAATGGGTCTGGATTTTAATGACTCCTCTCAGTAGAGAAGTGATCTGATCTTGAACCAAATGTTGGGCATTGATCTGAATGTCATTCAGATTCAATGAGAAGATTAGATTTACGGTCTTGATTTAATCAAGCATCTATGAGAGCTCCATAAGATCTGGATTTGAGATGTGATCTCAATATCCAAATCACTATACATGGAACAACACAATCGTCCTGTCCTTATCTCCAAGTATCTGCGGAGAATGTGTGTTATCCTTGAAAGAGTTCATGGATAATTTCATTGTTGATATTTGTATCCGAGCATTGAGAAAATTGATAATTAAATGTGATTTTAATTATCAGGAATAATATGAATTTGATTCATATTACAAGGAGAGTTATCTAATATAATTAAATATGATTTAATTATCAAAAGATGTAAATAATGTGAATGCGATTCATATTATTTAGGAAAATGAGAATAGAGATCCAAGATGATTAAATGTGATTGACATAATGTAGATAGCACTATTCATATTAATCTTATATATTATAAATGCGATTTATAATATATACGAGAGACTATTTGTAAATAACTTTTACAAATTAAATGTTGATATGAATTAGATTCACATTGGGCAATTAATGGAAAATATAATTTATATTTTATTTTAGATTGTGAATGTAATTCACAATTTTCCAATGGAAAGAATGCAATATTCACAAAATAATTATGAATTATTTTTGTAGAATATTTTTACAACAAGTGTTGTTGTAAATCTTAGAGATTTTTATGGAATAATGTAATCTCATGAGATTACATGAGATTGGCCGCCCCCCTCCTCTTAATTGAAGGAGGCAATCTTGATTCAATGTATCTCCATGTTTGATTGATTTAATTAAAGATTAATTTATATTGATTTATTAATATCTATTTAATCTAAATTAAAGTAATTATTATGGTATTTTTACAACAAAATCTTGATCATTGAAAGAAGCACAAATCCATCTCATCCATTGATTTTGTGTAGTCTATAGATTGTAATCCATGAACTCTCAAAATACTATATTATAAGCGGCACCCCTTGCTCTTAAAAGTTATAACAACAACAACTATAACTTCATATGCTCTCTCTACATGCCATCACTCTCTCCCTCTCTCTTGTGGTTGTCCACCTTGATGCCCTAGAGAGAGATTGTCGTCGTCGTCGCATCGCCGTTATGATGTCGGAATGACTGCTTGTGGATATCCGTCTCCTTTTGTGCACCTTGCTCGTGAAGAAGACTTCGGATCTCGTGTGACGAGATCAGGAGATTCGTCGCTTGGATCATCAACATGGATTACGAGGACCACACGTTTCATCAACGTGCTCGCAAGTGTCTCCTCTATCGGATCGGACTTGAGATAGGAGTTCTCTTCGTTTAGAGACTCGATCGCAACCACTCTTCTAGAGATAAACATAATACTTGTTTGTGGTTCAGATGAAATAATCCGAGAAGTGTTCTTAGATCATGTGTTTTCATCGCATAAAAAAATTTAAATTCTGCTGCCTCGAGAAACTAGTACGACTAGTCGCTCCCAATCGCATATGATGCGATCTTCACACTTCTGTGATACACTTAAAGATCTCATCATATCCTTAAAGTGGTATTAGAGCTAGGTTGGAGGTTTTGGATGCGATCCATAAACTTAGGAAGACTTCGGCTCATTAGGATTTGTAATATTTCATCGCATTTCATTCATGTGGTCATATTTTGTGAATTTTTCGGCCCTGTTCAAATGTGTAAACATTAAATTATCACTTTATTATGTTTTTCATTAAATAAGGAAACCGTGGGATTTGAGTTTGCAGGATTTGGAATCTGTTTTCTCAAGTTATGATCATTTTAGTAAACATGTATCCACTATTTCGGGGATGACGAATCTTGACGTAATTAAATAGTTGATTACGTATTTGAAACGCTAGAAATGCATACAAATCGCTTGGATTCTATTATAAATAAAATTAGAAAACTATAGAAACTTATTTTGCTTGATTTGGATTTAAATTGATTGAGATATGCTAATTTTAGTAAGTTAGGGTCACTGCTAGAAATTACACTCCTAATCAAGAACCATGTGTTTGTCATTTACCAATTAGTAAAATTAATGGTTAATTTACTTAAATATTTATGGATAAATATTTGAGAAATATTTCATGATAATTATTTCTTTAAATGACATTGTCTTAACTAAAATTGATAGATATGATCTAGATCACAATTGGTGACATGTTCCTCTTTCCAACAAACAAAGTTGCTTGAATAAGATTGTAATTTAATCTCCTTATAATGTTAATAAAAATGTTTTGATTATTATTATATGGTATAACTTCGGTTGAAAAACCGATTATCATCTCAAGTACAAAGTGATCAATTGGCATTATCCTAACCTGAGGCGGATATGGTGTCTAGTCGGGGAGCATTGGGTTAGCAGGTTGCTCCATGAGCGGTCTGTCACACTCCCGTCGATACCGGACATGACAACGGGTAGGGAAGGGATGATGCTTGAGAGATCATGATGTGTTTTTCTAATTATTAAAATTTGAAAAAATATATATTTTTGAGATAATACTATCCTTCAAGTAATAAGTAAAAATTGTTTGTTGGTTGATTGATTGGATTGATAATTGACTTAGTATGATTAAATTAATTAGATCTAATTAATATTATACATTTCATTTTAAATAGAGTTGTTATTTCCCTTGGAAGAATTAATCGTAATGAATATGATTCATAATGATTAATTAGAATTTAAACATGATATGGAGGATCACATAACTGACATCCATGATCTCGTCAAGGCGAAGGGTTTCGTCGCCAGGGATTGTATGTAGGAAATGCATATCTGAAGCGACAACTCCTGCGTACAAGTGCATCTGGATCGGGCTCTTTGCTTTTCGAAGAGTAAGGTCGTATGCGTAGTGACCTCAATATCGGGTTCTCATATTATTGGGGTGATATTGGATTGCATATAGCGAGTATTATTCATGTTGACGGCTGGTTCAATTAACGATGGGTCAACATTACCTTAAGGGTGGTGGGCCCGAGTGTTAAAGACCGAATTGGGAATGCAAGTTGCACTTGCAAGGTGGAATGTGTTCCCATTTCTTTTTATCCGAGTACAGGTTCTCATATTATTGGGATATAACAAAGACAAAAAGGAGATCCCAGATCTTGTTGAGATATAATGGTAAGTATATCTCTTACATTGAAAGTGATTTAAGGGAATGCACGTTCAGTGTTGACAAGGCAAGACAACTTTGAAATAAAAATTCCTAAATCAAAGTAAAATATATATATTGTATATAATTATGTAAATTTCTTATTGTCAGATAATCATCATTAAACCCACTCAAAACTATACCCAATAATAACCAGTAAAATATCATGGTTTGGATCCATGATCAAGATATTATACTTGCAGTTGGACACATAATGTATGTGATGGCAATGTACAAGTTTCCTCGTAAATGTGGAATGACAATTAAATAGACAATAGGACTACAAGCCTAGGGTTTGTATGTCTCCATAGTCTTGATATCTCATCGAATGTACTTTGGAAGTGACATGTCGATGATGATCGTAATTGTCAAATAATCCTTATAAAAATCTAAGAAGATGTTACTGGAATACATATGTGCCATCGATATTTAATCATAATTGACATGGTTCACTACATTATGCAAAATGGTGGCTCTATAGGAGATGATGTATTCAAAATGTTTGAGTACCTACCTGAACCAAAGTCTTTCAGACTTAAGATGTATGTAGATATGATGAGTGTTATCATTCTACTATCTATACTCTAGTCTTTCTTGAAGCTTCATAGTATTCATATTGTATGAATTAAATGAAGCATTGTATACATGTTGAAATGCTCTTACATTGAAATCCTTTGAAGTCAAATAATAGATTCTTTTGTCTTAAGTAATGGTTATTTATAGATGAAGGGAGCGTAGTGGAAGCATGGGTCAGACTCAAGCAAGAAGGAAAGTCAAGGAGTTGATTGTACATTTGTAACTTCCATATGACATCCAAATAGTTGGATGAATGCCAATACTGTAATAAGTCGATGTACTGATAGTGAGACTATCTAGACTTTCTAGGATCCTTAGAGAAGGACTCAGATAGTGCATCGGAATAATCTACATATAATCATTGAAATTGACTTTCTTATTATATAAGATCAAAGTCTAATAATTGTATCTCATTCTTCTACTAACACTTGCAATTTGTTGCATATGTTTTAGAAGACTTTAAAATTTGATCATAAGTTTTAATAGTCATCTACATGGATATTGATTCAATTGTTGCAACAATCTCTATTGGATAGATAGACTTCATATTTTCAGTGGGAGAACCCTTAGTCTTAGAGAATGTCTCTATGACCTAGATATTAAAATATACTCATTGTTTATTTCTAAATGTTGGAATAAACATGAATTCTGGAATAGGCCTATCATAAATAATTATGATGGATATATTTCAGACAGTAATCTGACATCTAGAGGACTCTACTAAATTAAAAAAATAATGAATGGTTCATTAACATTTTTAATACTGAAATTAAACCTTAACAAGATCAATAGGAGTATGAAGATCATTTGACAATGATCTAACATCAAGCCTTGGACTTATATCTGTTGATGAGATCAATAAACTAGTAAGAGATGGAACTTTAGATTATCTGAAATTTCAAATCTTACATACTAGTGAATATTGGTATTCGAAGTAAAAGTCCAATACATCCTTCTTTGAGAATGGTGTAAGATGTCGAGGTATTTAGGATCTCATACATATTCATGTATGTGGATCATTGATGAAACCCAATTTCATCATCTTAATTCTGCATTATTAACCCTCTTGCTTAAATTTGTGTCAATAAAATCCAGATAAAGTCCTGTAATTATCAGAGTCCTTAATAAATTAAACATCACAAAAAAATCACAACACTAAAATCCGTGGTATTTTTAGCCTTAAAAATACTCTCAAAAATATTTTGTATCTACAGATGACCTCGTCTCCACTTTTGGTCAACATGAAACTTGTAGATCTCATCAAGATCTACAATTTCATGTTTTGAATGTTCTCAAATTCGGCCGTTTAACCCCTCAAAAATAAAAAATTCGTATGCAATAATCTGATTGGGCCACGTCGCTCATTCTGGTTGAGCCACGTGGCCGCTTATCCTTGCATCATCTGTCCGCGCCCTGGGCCGTTGGATCTCCTTCTGATCCAACGGCTCCACGCTCTCCACACCTGCCTTTTCCCTTCATCGTCCGATCAACTACAGATCTCATCACCTCCACTCGTTCGCGCCGTCACCATAAACCGCCATGTGGCGCCTCTTGCGCCATGCGATCGAGCCTTCATCTAGCCATCTCAGTCGTTATCTCCGCAACTATCATCAACCCTACGATCACGCTTCAGAATCAATCACCATCGCCCGCCAGCGCCGTGTCTGCAGCTCGACACGTGGCGCATTCATCGCCCTTCTATCGCTTCGCCTCAGATCTAATCGGAACCGCTCCTTAGCGCCATTTTCTCAGTCGTTGGATCGCAAGATCCAACGACCGATACTTCATCTTCCACCTCTGACCCCCCTCTCTCACACGTTCCCCATCTTCGCGAATGCTCCTCGCCCTTTTTATTTTCTCCATCTCTCTCGACTACCCCCTCTCTCGTCAACCGTCCCACTACGCTCTCCCATCATCCACGATCCTCGCCAGTCATCCCGCTCTCCACGTCGCCCTTCCACGCACTCCACATCTTCCACTAAAGTCACCACCACCATCACCAGAACCGCCGACTTCCGCCCTTCAAATACTCCGCCTCCTCCAACAACACCTCTTGTCCACCTTTACGTAGGGGATCACCCAGCTGTCCTCCACCTCCTTGTGACAGGAGGAGGTGGCCGGATAGAGAAATGACGACGAGTCCTCCGGTGTTGACCCACCGCCAATCTCGGTGGTGATGCGGTTGCTCAGCCCCGCTCGAGCTCGCTGGGATGGCTGCCCAGCACGTGCGAAGACCCGGGCATCCTCCCTGATGCCCAGCCCAGGCCATCCGCTCCGCCAGTCCTCAGGTAAGTCCTCTTGACCTTCTTTGTATTTTTCTTCTATTTTTACCCAATTAATTAGGCCTCTCCCGTCGTTTTCACCTTCCATTGACCGCTCCTAGAGCTCCGCTAACACTCCACCATCCACGCACAACCTTCCGATCATCCCTCCTCCCTTCTCCACCTCTGATCATCTCCGACCCACCTCCTCCGCCCTCTCCGGCTGAGGAGCTCTAGTCCCACCGTTCTCTTCACTTGCCAGGGACTCCACCTCATTCCCCTTCACGAAACCCTATGCTTCGGGTATGCGTTACTAACGATGAAGGTATTGAACACTCGCAATGGTCGGAGCTCCGTCGGAGCCAACTTCGCCGACCATGCAGCCATCACCAGAGCTCCAACGAACTGTTCCAGAAGCTCCTGGACCTTCCCCGAGCTCCCATCTACTTCGACGACCGTCCATGGAGCTCCGGGGATGTTCAACTTGCCCGAGACGGAGTGGCGGAGCTGGAGCTCCTTCGCCGGAGCTCGGTTTCCGCCGCCCACCGTAGATGAAGATGGAGGTGCAACTACCGTTGGATGGTCTACTCCCTGTGACCATCCGACTGCCCAGATGAGGCCACGCAACAACTCTACGAGCAGACAGGAGCCATCCGATCTCTGTGATCGGATGGCAAACGATCCGCCACGCGTCAACACCTGAGCTGCCCGGAGCCTTCGTCCTCGAACCTCCAGGCTTGGAGCTCTCGAGCCTAGCCGAAGTTGCATCGAGCCCGAGCCAGCACCCAAGGCTAGCCGAACCAGCGTCGAGCCTCTGCCGCGCCCGAGCCTTCTTCCGAACCTGGAAAGCACGTGCCTAGCACGTGCGATTCTGGGTAATTTACAGAGACGCCCACCTTCTTCTCCAGTTTGCAACCAGGTTCAGAATCACGTGCAGCTCACGCGTATCTTGGGTATTTTGCAATTATACCCTCGCGGGTTTCTGAAATTGCAAAAGCCTCTGTGCGTGTGGGTATTTTACAGGGAAGGCCTCGTTCTTTATTTTTATTACATTTTAGTCCCTCCTAGGGACCTGTTTGTAATTTATTTCATGTTTTCTTTCAGTTATGCTCTTGTTTTCTTTCATGCATATCTTGAGCCCCGTATTTCCGATTGAGTTGATTTCAGTTTCATTTTAAAGCTCTTCTCGTTGTCTTTCTTATGGCATGCTTATATATTAGACTTGATACTATGAACTGTGATGCATTATTTTATTATCTTGGTGTCCAGCTTTCCATATTCCTCATGCCTAATTGCTACATAAATGAAGTGTGCTTCATTCTTTGACTCTGTTTGAATCACATTTTTAATGGTTCAAGTATTTATTGCCTAGGGCTTGTTTGCATTGTATTTCATCAAATTTATTTGCATGATAAAATAAAATAAAAAAGTGCATGTTTCTTCTTTTGTTTTAATACATTGTCTTTTCCTCATGCATACTTTGGCCTATTTATTCTCCAACTAAACACTTAGTTAATAGATAAAAACCTAGATAATACGAGAGAGGCTCGTGTCCCTAAGTTCGACCTTAGTTTCTTGCCAAGTAAAAAATAAAAACATGACCATCTGATTCTTATGGTCCTTTGACGACCCGAATCGGCCCGACTGCAATGATCTATCAAGTGTTAATTCAACACTTTTAAAGGGCCGATTTCACGGTTCGTCAGATGATGCCGTTGCCGGGGACACGGCTCATTTCTTGTATTTTTTTTGGATTTTCATTTATTTAATTAAGTATTTCTTTTTATATAGGTCAAGTTTGTTCATTTCTCTTTTGCATTATAAAAGTCTTTTTTCTTTTATATTTGATCTCAACCTTTGTCTCTGTGGCAGGGCCCTTGATCACTCAAGGAGGCGAGGAGCTGGCGCTTCCCGCTGTGAGGAGCCGCAGACCCATACTTAGAGCAAATAGAAAAAAAATGTGTCTCGCATTTTTATTTCCATTCATATACTTGTAATAATTCGTCCTTTACAGCGGTCTTCGATCGAAGAATCGCGATTGTAATCGAACGATTGTGGTTGTGTGGGGATCGTCCCCACTTGAGTGTCGACCTAGGACCAGGCACGTAGCTCTTCGAGCTTATTTGGTCATTCAGATTTTTAGGTGCTTGCTCGTAGGTAGGACACACCTTAATTCAAGACGCACGTAGCATCGCTTCACTTAGTCAAATTCAAAAGAAATTTTTCCCCGCTAATAGAAGCATGTTAGGTGCGGCTTTTTGATCGACTTGCATACATATTGATTTTGATTTTCAAAACAGCCCAAGTTTTTCACGGATTTTCGCCAAGACACTGCATGTTTTATCGCTTAGCCTAGATCGCGGTTTTTATCGAATACATGGTTTTTCTCGATTTCCCTTCCTAGCTTGATCACCTAGGATTAATGAAAAATGGGAATTAAGGGTAGACGATGAATGCTTGGTTTATGTGATCACCTTAAATCAGTGATAACCTTAAAGAAAAATTGGGACTGTTAATTGCAAGTCAACCTAAAAATGGAGTAAAATTTTTGGTTTCGGGAGAGCAACACCCTCGTTTACGCATTGGTTTTCACTTAACATTTTTCTCCGCGTAAACATCAAATGTTTTATCACCAATAAAACTGACAAGATAATAAACCAACCTCGGTTGGTTTCATGTGTGAGTTGGTGAAATTGAGGGTCTTGCTTCCTTTATTGAGCCATGTTTGCTTCGATACACTCCCCATATCCTTAAACACTCCATTCATCTCCGCATATTCATCCGATCACTTGTAAATCCATCCTTCTTCTTTGTTCACCTTGGGTCTCTCCAACATCAAATTCCATCTTTATACTTAGGCTAATTTCAACCTAAGTATAGGGGGACCCGAGTCCCAGTGATTTTCTCTACTCTCCTTTCCTTGCCTTTATATTTAGGTTATTTTTAACCTAAGTATAGGGGGTGCCCCCTCTTAGCTCCCGTATATTTCTCTATATTTAAATGGACCTATGGACTTGTATCATCTAGTGCTATGATGACATAGCAAAGTTTAAGTATAGGGGGGTATACCGTATTTACAGTATACTTACTTTAGCTATAATCTGAAAATTTTGAAAAATTTAAAACTTTTTAGCTAAAGTAAAATCCTTTGGACTAAGAGGACTCTAATGTTTTTCACGGCTTTTTCTATACTATGTTACACTATTTTGATAAAAATATTTTCGAAAAATGAGTTTTCCTTATTTTGAAAAAAAAACTTTTGAAAATGTTTTGAAAATTTTTACTTGTGTGACATGGTTTTGAAATATTTTCTATCTCTTTTCAAGGAACGTTGAGTCTAACCTGTGTTTTAACCTTCTATTAAAATCTGTAAAAATGAAAAAAAACCCAAAAACCCTTTAGGAGTCATTAGTGACTACTAAGCCCAATTAAGTAGCCGCGTTCTGTGAGGGTTCACCCTTAGCAGATTGGATGGTTTAGAGGACATCGCGTAAGGTTCCGTCCTCAAGCAACGGGCTTCGGCCTGTACTTACATCCATACTGGCTGAATGCAGATGCATCTACTTAATTGAGTTTAGGCAGTCCTAATTTCTCATGAAGTTTCAAAAAAATTGTGTTTGAATGAAGGAGTTGGATTAATCCTCTACTTTTTACACTTCCACCCAGGATCTGGAATGTTCCAGGAAACTTAGTTTTATGAGGTCTTTGAGATTTTAGGTTAACCAGCCTTAGCCATCAGTGTCATAGACTTAATCATCCACATTTCCCTAGATTTCTAGATTTGCATGCTATATTTCATGCTTAGTCTCAGACATTAAGAATATGATCAGCACATCACATGCATGACTGTGGTTTTGATGAGATGAGTTGACTTTTCACCCGAGGGATTGGGATGAGGGATTCGAGTCTGGACTTGATCTAATGATGCTCGAGGATGGGATAAAATCTTTGAAGGCTTCATGAAACCTGAGTGTCAGCAAATTTTAGCCAGTATGAGAACTTGATTCTAATACGAATCTCCTGACATTGACCTAGGTGCAAGGGTGTGAAATAAAAAAAATGTTGATCAGTGTGCGCCAACTCTTGGTAAAAGCAGAGGAGCTAGCCAAAAATATTACAAAGCAATGAAATTCGAAAGAAAAGCACATTCCACAAAGTTACATACTAAAAGAGCTTCCACCAAAGGCGAGCGCTCCCAAACTTCTCAAAGTGTCCACTTGGACCACCGCTATTAGGACCAGGAGTCAGGCTTGCACCAAAAAAGGGCTCTGCATCGTAAATGCTACAAATCTGAGTGTCAAGGTACGATAGGTACTCAAAAAAGACACACCCCAGTGTATTCCCAGGAAAACAAGTGCTGACGGCTCCAACTTCTCTTGACGGACGTACTGATCAACACCAAAAAAATGTGTTGCGTTAAAAGGCACTAGAGAGAATCCTTGTTCCAATGAGAGGGGGAGAAGAAATGACACAATCCCATACCCTCCATTGCTGGCCTTCCATCTGCATTTTCTAAGTCTGACAACTAAAGAGACGGTGGAATGGATGCAAGATTTGATTTATTCCCTAGTGTTGAGGATTCGGTCCTTGGGAGAATTTCTTTGACCAAGACTTTGGGTGAAGTTTTGACTCTACTCTCGGAATCACAGTCAACACTAAATTTCATATCCTTTAGATTATACGTATATCAGAGAGAGTCTGGAAAATTAGAGGAATTGGGTGCCTCTTGATTAAGGCTGCGTTGAATTCTAGAATTTTGGACCTCTAAAGTTGAGTAGGCTTGAACAAATTGGATCCTGTACTCACATGCACAAGGGGGTTAATCCAGCTTATTCATTTTTCTTTGATGCTCGAGGACGAGCATAGTTTAAGTATAGGAGGGTGATGAAACCCAATTTCATCATCTTAATTCCGCATTATTAACCCCCTTGCTTAAATTTGTGTCAATAAAATCCAGATAAAGTCTTGTAATTATCAGAGTCCTTAATAAATTAAAAATCACAAAAAAATCACAAAACTAAAATCCGTGGTATTTTTAGCCTTAAAAATATCCTCAAAAATATTTTATATCTACATATGACCTCATCTCCACTTTTGGTCAACATGAAACTTGTAGATCTCATCAAGATCTACAACTTTTTGTTTTGAGTTTTCTCAAATTCGGTTGTTTAACCCCTCAAAAATAAACATTTCGTGTGCAATAATCTGATTGGGCCACGTGACTCATTCTGGTTGAGCCACGTGGACGCTTATCCTTGCATCATCCGCCCGTGCCCTGGGCCATTGGGTCTCCTTCTGATCCAATGGCTCCACGCTCTCCACGCCTGCCTTTTCCCTTCACTGTCCGATCAACTACAGATCTCATCAACGCCACTCGTTCGCGCCGTCACCATAAACCGCCACGTGGCGCCTCTTGCACCATGCGATCGAGCCTTCATCTAGCCATCTCAGCCGTTATCTCCACAACTATCATCAACCCTACGATCACGCTTCAGAATCAATCACCACCTCCCGTCGGCGATGTGTCTGCAGCTCGACACGTGGCGCATTCATCGCCCTTCGATCGCTTCGCCTCAGATCTAATCGGAACCGCTCCTTAGCACCATTTTCTCAGCCGTTGGATCGCAAGATCCAACGGCCAAGACTTCGTCTTCCACCTCCAGCCCTCCTCTCTCACACGTTCCCCATCTTTACGAACACTCCTCGCCCTTTCCATTTTCTCCGTCTCTCCCGACTACCCCCTCTCTCGTCAACCGTCCCACTACGCTCTCCCATCATCCACGATCCTCGCCAGTCATCCCGCTCTCCACGTCGCCCTTCCACGCGCTCCACATCTTCCACTAAAGTCACCACCACCATCACCAGAACCGCCGACTTCCGCCCTTCAAATACTCTGCCTCCTCCAACAGCACCTCTGGTCCACCTTTACGTAGGGGATCGCCCAGCCCTTCTCCACCTCCTTGTGACAGGAGGAGGTGGCCGGATAGAGCAATGACAACGAGTCCTCCAGTGTTGACCCACCGCCAATCTCGGTGGTGATGCGGTGGCTCAGCTCCGCTCGAGCTCGCAGGGACGGCCGCCCAGCACGTGTGAAGACCCGGGCATCCTCCCCGATGCCCAGCCCAGGCCATTCGCTCCGCCAGTCCTCAGGTAAGTCCTCTTGACCTTCTTTGTATTTTTCTTCTATTTTTGCCCAAATAATTAGGCCTCTCCCATCGTTTTCACCTTCCATTGACCGCTCCTAGAGCTCCGCCAACACTCCACCATCCACGCATAACCTTCCGATCATCCCTCCTCCCTACTCCACCTCTGATCATGTCCGACCCACCTCCCCTGCCCTCTACGGCGGTGGAGCTCCAGTCCCACCATTCTCTTCACTCGCCTGGGACTCCACCTCATTCCCCTTCACGAAACCCTATGCTTCGGCTATGCGTTACTAACGATGCAGGTCTTAAACACTCGTAATGGCCGGAGCTCCGTCGGAGCCAACTTCACCGACCATGCACCCATCACTAGAGCTCCGACGAACTGTTCCAGAAGCTCCTGGACCTTCCTTGAGCTCCCATCTACTTCGACGACCGTCCATGGAGCTCCGGGATGTCCAACTTTCTCGAGACGGAGTGGCGAGATGGAGCTCCTTCGTCGGAGCTCGGTTTCCGCCGCCCACCGCAGATGAAGACGGAGGTGCAGCTGTCGTTTGATGGTCTACTCCCTGTGACCATCCGACGGCCCAGATGAGGCCACGCAACAACTCTACGAGTAGACAGGAGCCATCCGATCTCCGTGATCGGATGGCAAACGATCCACCACGCGTCAACACCTGAGCTGCCCCGAGCCTTCGTCCTCGAACCTCCAGGCTTGGAGTTCCCGAGCCTAGCCGAAGCTGCATCGAGCCCGAGCCAGCACCCAAGGCTAGCCGAACCAGCGCCGAGCCTCTACCGCGCCCGAGCCTTCTTCCGAACCTGGAAAGCACGTGCCTAGCACGTGCGATTCTGGGTAATTTGCAGAGATGCCCACCTTCTTCTCCAATTTGCAACCAGGTCCAGAATCACGTGCAGCTCACGCGTATCTTGGGTATTTTGCAATTATACCCTCACGGGTTTTTGAAATTGCAAAAATGCCCTATGTGTGTGGGTATTTTACAGGGAAGGCCTCGCTCTTTATTTTTATTACATTTGAGTCCCTCCCAGGGACCTGTTTGTAATTTTATTTCATGTTTTCTTTCAGTTATTCCCTTGCTTTCTTTCATGCATATCTTAAGCCCCATATTTCCGATTGAGTTTATTTCAGTTTCATTTTGAAGCTCTTCTCGTTGTCTTTCTTATGGCATGCTTATATTTTAGACTTGATACTATGAACTGTGATGCATTATTTTATTATCTCGGTGTCCAGCTTTCCATATTCCTCATGCCTAATTGCTACATAAATGAAGTGTGCTTCATTCTTTGACTCTGTTTGACTCACAATTTTAATGGTTCAAGTATTTATTGCCTAGGGCTTGTTTGCATTACATTTCATCAAATTTATTTGCATGATAAAATAAAATAAAATAAATGCATGTTTCTTCTTTTGTTTTAATGCATTGTCTTGTCCTCATGCATACTTTGGCCTATTTATTCTCCAACTAAACACTTAGTTAATATATAAAAATCTAGATAATACGAGAGAGGCTCGTGTCCCTGAGTTCGACCTTGGTTTCTTGCCAAGTGAAAAAATAAAAACATGACCATCTGATTCTTATCGAAATATCAATTATATGGTCCTTTGACGACCCGAATCGGCCCGACTGCAATGATCTATCAAGTGTTAATTCAACACTTTTAAAGGACCGATTTCGCGGTTCGTCAATCATCTATATCATAATAAACATTATGGATATGCAATATCTATTGATATTTTTTTGTGATATGAGATTTTTTCCCTTCATCTTAGAAACCTTTGAAATGTTCAAAGATTTCATTTTTTGGTTTAGAACCGAAGATTGAAGGAAAATGAAAATGAATTTAATCTAATCTAGGTAGCAAGTACCTATTAGATGAATTCAAAGAATACCCTATGGAGAAAGGAATATCATTCCTATCTCAGTCATCCTGATACACCTAAGCTCAATAGAGTTGTAGGGAGATACAACTGATCATGTGTGACATGATTTGATCAATTATGAATCTTAACATAATTACCTCTTAGTTTCCAAGGTATATATATGGTAGAGACTACAATATATATCCTTAATAAGGTTCCATGCAAGTAAGCTGAAATATAGCACCAGGGAGTGCTGCTTCATTAGAAAAATAAAGGATGGTATTGGATACCTACTTTATTACATTGAGATTCTTAAAATATTTCATCTCTAAGAATATGATTCTTAGAGGATGAGACTCTTGAGAATCAAGATGAAAATGAAGTGAAGGAACTCATTGAATCTTGCAAAGATAACAAGGCTCCTGAAATCGGATACTAAAAGGACAATTAAAAATGAAACATTAATACCTCTTCAAATGAATTTGAGGATGGATTCCATGTATCAGAGAAATCTGACAATGATCGAACTTCATGTGATGAAGCTTCTGAAGATCATGTCATGGAAAGATGGATGTTAGCAATAGAGTTTAAAGTACACTTCATATACAAAATATTGTATATCGACTCTTGAGGAGCCACCTATATGGGTAAGACCCGTTAAGGTGTAAATGGATCTTCACAAAAGAGGGAACCTGATGAGAAGGTAGGGACCTTCAAAGCACAACTCGTAGTCATGAGATACACAACGAAGAGAAGACATTGCTTGCAATAAGAGTTGCTCTTCAGTGACTGCTTAATCCCATTGGAATATTGCTAACTATAGCTACACAACTTGACTTTGACATCTTCAAGATGGAAGTCAATATTGCATTCCTCTATGAATACCTCTCTGAAGTTATTCATATGAAGTAGCCCCAAGGCTACATAGTTGAGGAAAGCAAGCTATGCAAGCTAAGGAATTCCATCTATGGATTCAAATAAGCTTCTTGTAACATTGGATTTGATGAAATCAGAATGTTATGATTTCAGATAGAATCTTGATGAACCGTGTAAAGCTTAGTGGGAGTGCCATTATGTTCATCATGCTAAATGTAGACGATATCCTAATCATTTAGAATTATATAAGGATAATAATAAGTATTTTATAGACTGTCAATTCCATACCTTGAGATATGATCTCAAGGATACCTCTTAGATCTTAGTTCTAAAGTTGTTCAGAAGCAAAAAGAAGAGGGCATTAGAACAGTCACAATAGTGGTACACCTTGGACATGTTTTACTTTCTGGAAAATTCCAAGAAAGGTATCTTTTCTTTAAGATATGGTACTGACCTATATAAACGTATATCACCTCTAGGAGTTGAGAAATGAATGCTAAAACTGCTTTCCCTTGTGCATAGTTATGATAAGTCGGATGTATGCTAGATGTGTACAAAAGTCATATGTTTGCCTCACAGTGGGAGTAGTAAACTATTACTAATCCTACTATGGAGATAAAACACTTAGTTGCAGTAATAATTGTATCTTCAAAGATGACAAGAATTTTTGAGATAGTGATCTCAAAGTCTTATCTTTAAGAGCTTAAGACTATATAGATAGAGATCTAAAAGGTCTTAACTACGAATACCTTAAGAGATAGAGATCTCTGGGAATAAGGGTTTCTGATAAGGATAATAGAAATTACATACTGATTATAATAATTATTGAGTTGTAGTATCAAGGACACTATAACTAACAAAATTGAGTATTGGTTGCATAAGATGCAACATTCACATTGGATGCGAGCACTATTACTAGGAGATATGCAAGTTTTAGGCGTAGTCTCTTGAAAACAGAGTGACTGATCAGCTTACCTAGCTATTTCTTTTAAATAGCCTATGATTGTCACATGAATGTGTGTTTAAAGATTAACCCATTAATGGTTCTTTGGGCT
This sequence comes from Ottelia alismoides, assembly GCA_037367405.1. NCBI lineage: Eukaryota > Viridiplantae > Streptophyta > Magnoliopsida > Alismatales > Hydrocharitaceae > Ottelia > Ottelia alismoides. The sequence goes on along the minus strand of JAZKJV010003061.1, from coordinate 276,177 downwards.
AGTGGGAGATTGTTGGACATGCAAGCCCACGATGCGCCATTATGCAATAAATGTTATTGCAAATATCATTCCCTGATATGAAATGAAGAATAATTAATTTGCATAATACGTCCTTTAGTACAATTAGAGTTATGTACCATGGACATCTTAATGATCATACAACTGTTGATTAAATTGTTGAATCATATAGGCCGGTGTTTGGATGAATATCTAAAGAGTTAGATTGAGGACTCACCAACACCATCAAATGATTATTAAGAGATGATATCTAGCAAGAGAAGGAGATGGCAATCCTTTATCTAAAGGATGATATTTAACCGACCTCTTGATACAGGTCCTATGTATAGGAATAGAGATTTGGAGGTGTTAGATAAGTTAGGTCAAAAAGTTGACTTAAGGAGATCGAGATAACCGAAGACCTATGTCGTATGCTGTCACGATATAGGCACGCATCCTCTGACTGGAGACAGATGTGTTACTATATGTCTGTATATGTATATTTGGCAGACCAATAGGTTGATGACCTATCTAAGTTCTATACACCTGCGCGTTGGTGTGCATACAAGGGCATATGAGTAAAACAATCTCTCAAAGGGATCATACATGTTTATTTACTGAACCAGAAGACATGAGCTCACTCAGGAGATATTGAGAAGAATAAAATTCCGTGCACGGTCGTCTTGCTTTGGAAGCTTGACTGAATTTGTAGGTTTGATATATGCTTTTAGAAAGTATATGATCAACACCTGGGTATGATATATGCTTTTGGAAAGTATATGATCTATACCAACTCCCAATAGTCAAATGAGAAACTTAATGATAAAACCCAGAAGTAGACAGTATTAAATTGATCTAATACTTCAGGTTTATTGTACCTGAGGGTGATGTGATCATAAATGATTGTATAACCATGACTCTTCCATTCCTAGAGGTTGATGAAATGGGACTGGATTTTAGTGACTCCTCTCAGTAGAGAAATGATCTGATCTTGGATCAAATGTTGGATATTGATATGAATGTGATTCAGATGCAATGAGAAGATTAGATTTACGGTCTTGATTTAATCAAGCATCTATGAGAGGTCCCTAAGATCTAGATTTGAGATGTGATCTCAATATCCAAGTCACTATACGAGAACAATACAATCGCCCCTTCCTTATCTCCAAGTATCTGCAGAGAATGCGCTTTATCCTTGAAAGAGTTCATGAATAATTTCATTGTTGATATATGTATCCGAGCATTGAGAAAATTGATAACTAATTGTGATTTAATTATCAGGAATAATTTGAATTTGATTTATATTATAAGAAGAGTTATCTAAGATAATTAAATGTGATTTAATTATCAAAAGATGTAAATAATGTGAATGTGAATCATATTATTTGGGCACATGAGAATAGAGATCCAAGATGACTAAATGTGATTTAATTATCATGGACATGGATAATGTAGATAACAGTATCCACATTAATCATATATATTATAAATGTGATTTATAATATATCAGAGAACTATTTTTAAATAATATTTACAAATTAAATGTTGATGTGAGTTATATTCACAATGAACAATTAATTGAAAATGTAATTTAAATTTATTTTAGGTTGTGAATATGATTCACAATTTTCCAATGACAAGAATGCAATATTCAAAAAATAATTATGAATTAATTTTGCAGAATGTTTTTACAACAAATGTTGTTGTAAGTCTTGGAGATTTTCATGGAATAATGTAATCTCATGAGATTACATGAGATTGACCATCCCCTACCCCCTTAATGGAAGGAGGCAATCTTGCTTTCATGTATCTCCATGTTTGATTGATTTAATTTAGGATTAATTTATATTGATTTATCAATATATATTTAATCTAAATTAAATTAATTATTGTGTGCTTGTACAACAAAATCTTGGCCATTGAAAGAAGCACAAATCAATCTCATCCATTGATTTTGTGTAGTCCATGGATTGTGATCCATGGACTCCCAAAATACTATATAAGAAGAGGCACCCCTTGCTCTCTAAAGTTACAACAACAACTACTACAACTTCATATGCTCTCTCTACATACCATCACTCTCTCCCTCTCCCTCACTCTCTCTCTCTTGTGATCGTCCACCTTGATGCCCTAGACAGAGATCGTTGCCGTCATCGTCGTCGCATAGCCGTTATGTTGCCGGAACAACTTCTTGTGGGTTTCCGTCTCCTTCTGTGTGCCTCCCTCATGAAGAAGACTTTGGATATCGTATGATGAGATCAAGAGATTCATCTCTTGGATCATCAACATGGATTACGAGGACCACACATTTCATCAATGCACTCGTAAGAATCTCCTCCGTCGGATCGGACTTGAGACAGGAGGTCGCCTCGTTTAGAGACTCGATCGCAACCACGCTTCAAGAGGTAAACCTAATACTTGTTTGTAGTTTAGATGAAATGATTTGAGAAGTGTTCTTGGATCATGTGATTTCATCACATACAAAATTTTAAATTCCGCTGCCTCGAGCAACTAGTGTGACTAGACGCCCTCAATCGCATATAATACGATCTTCGCGCTTCCGTGATGCGATTAAGGATCTCACCATATCCTTCATATGGATCATATCCAAAACCTCCAACATGGCTCTGATACCACTTGAAGGTTATGGGAAAAACCTTAAGCACATCACATTAGCGTGAAGATCGCATCATCTGCGATCGGGAGAGGCTAGTCGTACTAGTCGCTCATGGTAGCATAATTTAAATTTATTTAAACAGATAAAATCACATGTTTAGATAACTCTTCTCATAAATATTTCATCAAGATCACAAATGAGTTCAAGGAACACCTCTTGAAGTGCGTTTAGGATTGTTAACATCTAAAGTTTGAGATACTCCTGTCTCAAGTCTGATCCTGCGTAGATCGTGCTTGCGGACATGAGGATGAATCATGTGCTTCCCGCAATCCAAGTTGATGATCCAAGCAATGAATCTCTTGATTTCGTCTCACAAAATCCAACCTCTCCTTCATGAGCGAGGTGCATGAAAGAAGACAAAGATTCACAAGAAGATAATCCAGCGACATAACGACGATGCGACAGATACGAGGATATTTAGGTCAATAATATGGATGTCATATTATTAAGAAAGAGAGAGAGAGAGAGGAAGGTCATGAGAGAGAGTTATTGTAATATGTACAATAAAAGGCTAGGGCTACCTCTCCTTTTATACTAAATTGGATATCCATAGATCGTAATCCATGTGCACACAAATCCAAATGTTGACATTGATTTGTACTTTCAATCAATGGCCATGATTTTATTGTGTTTTAATTTCCAACAACAAATAGTTGTATCAAAATAAATTAAATATATTGAAGATCAATCAATATAATTCAATTTAAATGAAAACCAACAAACATAATTGGAAGGAGAGAATGCCGCATTCCTTATATGGAGGGATAACCACAACTTGAAAAAACAAGTGCGGTCGTCCACCCTCTATATTAGGAAGGGGCACTCCTCATTGTGAAATTATGTGATCTCATATCTTACATAATATTCCACATGTGCAGCAAGTTTTGTTGCAAAATTATTTACCAAAATAAGTCCAAATTTCATGATAATTTCATTCATGTCATTGATAATTGTGAATCATATTAACACATCCAATATAAATGTAAATTGCATTTACAAATAATTGTCCAATGTGAATCCAATTCACATCAATATTTAATTCGTAAATATCAATTATAATTAACTCCCTCTAATATATTATAAATCACATTTATAATATTTATGACTAATATGGATAGTAATATTCACATTAGTCATATCATTGATAATTAAATCATGTTTAATTATCTTGGATATGCATTCTCATGTGTCTAAATAATATGAATCACATTCACATTATTCATAATAACTAAATCATATTTAGTTATTAGTTTTTCCTCAATGCTCAGATGCTTTATCAACAATGAAATTATTCTTGAACTCTTTCAAGAATAATGTGCTTTCTCCGCAGATACTTGGAGATAAGGATTGTGCAATTGTATGTTCCACGTATAGTGAATTGGATATTGAGATCATATCCAAAATCCAGATCAAGGGGACCTCCCAAAGATGTTTGACTAAATCAAAACCGTAAATATAATCTTCTCATTGCATCTAAATCATATTCATATCAATATCTAACATTCAGATTACGATCAGAATACTTCTCTATTGAGATGAGTTACTAAAATCCAAACCTATTTCGTCTCTCCCTCGGAATGGAAGTGTCACCGTTATACAATCGTTTACGATCACATCACCATCGAGTATTCCTAATATATGTGCATCCTGCATATTGGAAGACCTAGAATAAACCTGGAGTTTTAGATCTTATTTAGACCATCTTCTTCACGGTTGTATCATTAAGTTTCTCATTTGATCATCGGGATTTGATATTGGTCATATACTTTCCATAAGCATATATCGTACCAAGGTATTTATCATATACTTTCCAAAAGCATATTGAACCTAAAATTCAGTCAAGCTTCCTAATATCTCAAGAGTGAGCTCATGTCTTCCAGTTCAGTAATGAACCTCTACGATCCCTTTATGAGATCGTATTACTCATATGCCCTTTTATGCATATCAACTCGTCGGTGTATAGACCTTGATTAGATCATAAACCTATCAGTCTACAAAATTTACATACTCAACCATATAGTAACACATTTGTCTTTGATCAGAGAATGCATGCCTATATCGTGACAGTATATGACATAGGTCTTTGGTTTCTCGATCTCGTTAAGTCATCTCTTTGACCTAACTTATCTAACACCTCTGAATATCTATTCCTATGTAGAGCACCTACATCAAGAGGTTGGTTATAAATCAGCCTTTAGAGAAAGGATTGCCTTCTCCTTCTCAGGATCGAGATCCTCTCTTAACAATTACTTGACAACGCTTGATGAGTCCTTAATCTAACTCTTAAGATATCACCCAAGCACTAGCCTCGATGATTCAACATCTGAATCAACAACTTTATGATCATTAAGATGGCCATTATACATAATCCTAATTGTATTAAGGGATGTATTATGCAAATTAGGTGTTCTTCATTTCACATCAGAGAATGATTTGCATTAACATTTATTGCATAATAACTCGTTGTGGGCTCGCATATCCAATAATTGTTGTATAGACTTTCTGTTGACAGACCTACAATCACGTTTGTTTTGAGGACGGAACACCTACAAAGTACAACGTAGAAGAAGCATCAACATCACCCAGCAGATACATATACTAGCTCAATGACCACTTTAGAAAGAAATGTCTTTAAAACTTGAGAGAAGGCAAGTCGACAACTAAGAATGATGCTTTATTGTCAAGATAGGTTCTCTAAAGACTCCATCAAGAAATCCACAATTAAGGACCAATCCCTTCATAGCAATAGATATTTCAAGATTGTTTTGCAGAGGCTTAATGAAGCCAACAAGGTGACTTTCAACTACTCCAGTCTCCTTAGTAAGCTGGGTAATACCATCATCGTGAAGGAAAGTCAACATAAGAGTGATGATTTTCATTATCAAGATAGGTTATATAAAGACTCGATCGATAAGCCTACCATCAAGGACCAATCCCTCCATAGCAATAGATATCTCAAGACTATTCTACAGAGGTTTAATGAAGCCAACAAGGGACTTTCAATTTCTTCAGTCTCCTTAGTAAGACGAGTAATACCATCATCGTGACGGCATGCATGACTCCTTGCATGTATCTTCATATACTTCCCTCAAAACCTATGATCAAGGACCTTCAAGGTCTCACAATAAGAAATAAGTCACAGTCTTTCTAAAGAGCTCCCTGCAACAAGGTACAACGCTCTTTACTTGAGAGGTGCACTCTTTTGAGATGAGAGATCAAACATGTAAAGCCTTTGCTACCATCTCTACCATCTAGGCCACAATAAAAATCCTAGAATGGACAAAATAAGATCCCTCTAAATGAATTCTCTTGAGGGAACAAAGAAAGAAGATTGTGGTTGGATGCATGAAGCGCATCTCTAGAAATTTCTCCTTCTTCAAGATCAGAAATAATGTTCCTCTCCAAGTATAAAAGCGAGTGAGGCAAACTCCGAATACCTAGTAGGCACTCCAAATCAATGAACACCAAAAAGATGGAGTTCGACCTTCCTGGGTACGCGAGGTGTCAAAGATGCCGTCAGAGGAAGAGGGTACACGAGATGCTGGAGATGAGAAGGGAGCTTGGAGTGCTGGGGAGGAAGCATTGGTGATGGATGGTACGCGGGGTGTCGAGGGGAGGAGGCACAGACAGAGGAGGCGTGCATGCACTGGCGGAGGAAGGAACTGATGCTAGTGGGTGCACGGGCATCGTGGGGGCACACTGGAAAAGGAGGACATGCTCTTGGAAAACTGCCACCATCGACAGTAGGGGAAAATGCAGCACCCCTGATTTGATTGCAAGCAGTTGGGAGGGGGAACAAGGGCAAGGTGCAGGTGGTTGGCAGCGACGCGAGAGGAATCTGACGCTCGTAGGAAGATGAGGGCTGGCAGTGGCGGTTCGGCAATGGCACTAGGTCGAAGAGGGGTTGAGAGAGGTGCGAGAGGGTTGGTGTTGACGCGGGGGCGGTGCGGAGTGGGCGATATCTGCAGTGCAGGAAGAGTGGGCGGCGATGTCGGGAGAAGGGGAAAGGGAGGGGCTGGGGAGAGGAGAAAAGGAGGGCGGTGGCGCTAGGAAAAAGAGGGAGAGGGTGAGGCAACGCCGACGAAGGTAGGGAACAGGGATGGTGCAATGTCGTAGGTAGGGAAGGGGGATGGGGAGGCGACATTGGGAGGTAGGGAGATTGCTCAAACTGTATCAAAAATTGTCAGAACACGCATTGGTAGGCAGTTGATCAATATGTATTGGGAAGGCCATTCTCAAAACCACCGATCATTTCCACTTTATGTCCAACTGGTTCAACTACCTCACTAGCCAACTCATCCTTTCGCATAATCGACTAAAGGGGTTTTTGGAGCAGCATAGGAATTAATAGTTGAAGGGTAACTATTTAGACCAACTGAACCATTTCTTTCTTCAAATCTAATTTTTCTTCACTTGCTATTTTATTTCCATTGACAGTTTTATATCTCTGTATAATTTGTCATAAATGTGCGTTGCATTTGTTTGTTTTAATTCATATCCTCCTAACTTTTATACCAATTTGTATTATAGCTCTTATTGTTATTCTCTTAGTTATATTTTCGGTTAAGAATACTAGATAACTTCCAACTCACCCTTTCACCCGTCGGAATTACCACTTGAATGGTCCCTTAGACCAACTAATTGATTTCTTTCATAGACCTGCTTTTCTTCGTTTGTTTATTTTATTTCATTAACATTAGATATGGGTTTGATTGGGCTGCCCTCATGAAGCATCCAACGGGCTACTGCCATGTCATTTTTCCGTAAATCTTTTTTATTTTTTTGAAAAATATCATCATGTGTATTCATCTATATATCCCTCCGATATGTCATTTGAATTTCGTCAGAAATTGAGGCTTCTATGCCTTCCATCTAGAACATGTTGATTACAGCAATGTTTAGATCATTAAAATTGTTTGTTCTAGATGGAGGAGATATGAGTCTATGTTTCTGACGAAATTTGATTGACATATTGGAGGGATATATAGATGAATATATACGGTGATATTTTGCAAAAAAAACAAAAAATTGCGGAAAAATGATGCAGGGACAACCCCATTTTCTCCTTATATATATATGGAAAAAGGAGTATGCTTGCTGGGTGTAGCTAACTTACCTGCTCCCTCCCCTTTTCTCCCATATTTTTTTATTTTTCTAAAATGAAATCTACTGGAATTTAGATTACAATATGTCATCATGGTGTCATTAAAAATTCGATTTTAATTCGAGACTTCTATCCCCTCCATCAAGATTGTCAAATTTTAACGGTCTCATAATTGCTGAAATTGACCCCTTAGATGGAAGGTATAGGAGTCTCTGTTTCTGACGAAATTATAATGACATGTTAGGGGGATATAGAGATAAATATACATATTTTCATTTTCTAAAAACATAAAAAAATAGGAGGAAAATGTGGGTGAGAGTAGCCAATTGGTACACCCATGGTGTAACCTCATATAACCCTATGTATATAATGGGCCCTTCCAATGAAGTGGGTCTTTCCCGGAACTCAGATCGCCACTACCAAATTTGTAAATTGTATAACAATTTTATAAATTTAAAATGTACATTGTAAAATAATGATGATCATACAATTTTGTAAAATATATCATCTATATTATAACAAACTTTTCTTGTCAAATATACTAACATTTTCATAAATCTTACATGATATACATATTATGTTAATATTTAGTATTAAATTTATGGAGTTGGAAATTGTAAAATAAATAGAAAAATACTTAAATTGACATGGCTTTCCATGCATTCCAGAAAAGGTCCAACTTATTGGAATACATATATGGGTTAAATGGGGCTGCCCCTTGGGGGAGCTAACTTGGCTCCCCCCGCGTCATTTCCCCGGTTTTTTTATTTTTTTTTGAAAATTTTTTCCATGAAATTTCATCATTATATCCATATATTATGTCATTAAAATTTCATGTGAAATAGAGACTCCTACGGCTTCCATCCATACAGTTATTTTTTAACGGTAACAGAATTGCTAAAAAATGACCCTTCTGGATAGAGGCCGTAATTGCTAAAAAATGACCCTTCTGGATAGAGGCCGTAGGACTCTCTGTTTCACGTGAAATTTTAATGGCATAATATAGGGATATATTAATGAAAATCCACAGAAGAAATTTTTAAAAATAAAAATAAAAAGTGAACGAAATGACGTGGGGGGGAGCCAAGTTAGCTCCCCCCATGGGGGCAGCCCCATTTTACCCTATATATAGGGGTTGATGGGGGTGCCCCCTGGGGGCAGCCAACATGGCTGCCTCGCCCTCATTTTGTGCAAATTTTTTTATTTTTTGAGAAATATCGCCATGTATATTCACTCCTATATCTCTCCTATATGTCATTCGAATTTCGTCAGAAACAGAGACTCCTACGGCCTCCATCCAGACAGGGTCGATTTAAAAAATCCTGCAACCATAAAAAAATGACGTCTGGATGGAGGTCGTAGGAGTCTCTATTTCTGACGAAATTCGAATGACATATAGGAGGGATATAGGGATGAATATACATGGTGATATTTTTCCAAAAAATAAAAAAATTACGAAAAATAGGGCGGGGACAGCCATGTTGGCTGCCCCTAGGGGGCAGCCCCATTTTTTCCATATATATATATATATATATATATATATATATATATATATATATATATGGGGGCAGTGAGCCTGCACCTTGGGGTGTAGGAAACTCCCTGCACCCACCCCATTTTTTAACTATTTTGTTTATTTTTTTTGAAATAAAAGTTGGAGGGATTTAATTAATATGTTAAGGGGAATATGTGTTTCAAGTTCATGCAAAACAAACATTCCTAACATGTTCATCTAGATAGGGTCGATTTCAGCAATTCTAATACCGTTAAAATTTGGTAGTCTTGATGGAGATGATAGAAGTCTTGAATTAAGTTATATTTGGAATGACAATATGGTGATACATGGTGATCTAAATCCCCCAATGTTTCATTTCAAAAAAATCAAAAAATAATGAAAAATTAGGCCGGGTGTAGGGAGTTACCTGGGAGTTACCTGCACCCGCCGATGTAGGCTCCTTTTTCCATATATATATATATATATATATATATATATATATATATATATATATATATATATATGAAAAATGGGACTGCCCCCTAGGCGCAGCCAACAAGGCTGCCCCACCCCAATTTTCGCAAAATTTTTTTTGGAAAAATATCACCATATATATTCATCCCTATATCACTCTTATATGTCATTCGAATTTCGTTAGAAACAGAGACTCCAACGGCCTCCATCCAGATGTTATTTTATTAACGGTCGCATGATTTTTTAAATCGACCTGTCTGGATGGAGGTCATAGGAGTCTCTCTTTCTGATGAAATTCGAATGACATATAGGAGGGATATAGGGATGAGTATACATGGCGATATTTTTTCAAAAAAATAAAAAAATTTTGATGAAAAATGGGGCGGGGCAGCCATGTTGGCTGCCCCAAGGGGCAGCCCCATCAACCCCTACATATGTGTGTGTGTGTGGATAAAATGGGGCTGCCCCCATGGGGGGAGTTAACTTGGCTCCACCCGCACCATATCACCCTCTTTTTTATTTTATTTTTTTCGAAATTTATTCTGTGGATCTTCATCAATATATCCCTATATTATGTCATTCAAATTTCACGTGAAACAGAGACTCCTACGGCCTCCATCCAGAAGGGTCATTTTTAGCAATTCTGTTACCGTTAAAAAATGACTGTCTGGATGGAGATCGTACGAGTCTCTGTTTTGCACGAAATTTTAATAACATAATATAAGGATATAGTGATGAATATTCACGGAAGAAATTTTAAAAAAAATAAAAAATTGGGTGAAATAGCGCGGGGGGAGACAAGTTAGCTCTCCCCAGGGGGCAGCCCATTTAACCATTGCGAAAAATGGATGTGAAGTAGGTAAGGTTACCTACTTCACAAAGTAGGCTCCCTTTCCTCATATATATATATATATATATATATATATATATATATATATATATATGAGGGAAAGGGAGCCTACTTTGTGAAGTAGGTAGACTTCACATTCCATTTTTGCAAATTTTTTATTTTTTTGAAAAATATCACCGTGAATTTTCATAACTATATCTCTCTAATATGTCATTCAAATTTCATAACAAGTAAAATACAGCAAATCTGTGACCGTTAAAAAATGACTGTCTAGATGGAGGCCCTAGGAGTCTCCGTTTCTGACGAAATTTGAATAACATATTAGAGAGATATAATTATAAAAATCTATGGTGGTATTTTTCAAAAAAAAATTTGCAAAAAATAAAATGTGAAGTAGGTAAGGTTACCTACTTCACAAAGTAGGCTCCCTTTCCTCTCTCTCTCTCTCTCTATATATATATATATATATGGTTGGGGAAGTTGCACCCGGGGGTGTAGCCAACTAGCTAACCCGATCTTTTTCCATTGATTTTTTTGTGTTTTTGAAATGAAACCAAGGGGGGTTTAAATCACCATATATCACCATGGTCTCATACCAAATTTAACTAAATTCGATACTTTTATCATCTCCATCAAGACTATTACATATTAACGGTCTCAGAATTGTTGAAATTGACACTATCTTGATGGACATGTCAGGAATGTTTGTTTTGCATGAAATTTGAAACACATATTCCATTCAATAAACTAAATAAATCTCCGTAGGTTTCCTTCAAAAAAATAAAAAATCAATGACAAAAATGGTCGGATGTAGCTAGTTCACTGCACCCTCTGCTGTAGCTTTCCTTTTCCCTATATATATTGGGTAAAATGGGGCTGCCCCAAGGGGTAGCTAACTTAGCTCCCCCTGCCCCATTTTCTCCATATTTTTTATTTTTTTTGAAAAATAAAACTATGTAATTCGTTATTATATCGCTATATTATGTCATTCAAATTTCGTGAGAAACAGATACTCCTACGGCTTCCATCTAGACAGAGTCGATTTAAAAAATCATGCGACTGTTAAAAAATGACCATTTAGATGGAGGCCATAGGAGTCTCTGTTTCGCACAAAATTTGAATGGCATAATATAGGGATATAGTGATGAATATTCACCGAACAAATTTTCAAAAAAAATAAAAAATTAGGGAAAATGGACCGAGGGGAGTTAAGTTAGCTCCCCCTAGGGGGCAGCTCCATTTTTCTCATATATATATACATATATACATATATACATATATATATAGGGAATGTATCCAATAATGTGCACCTTTCCTGGATGCAAAAAAACTCCGCCATCTTATCCATCCGTAATCAATCCGATGGTTATAAATAATGGCTTGTTATTTATATATTTTAGGGATATTTACACCCATAACCATGAGTAATTCCATAATTACCCCAGCTATCCAAGATAATAACGAATACATGAGAAACCTCGAGTAGTTACTTCGCCTCACATCTATAACCTTCTGTTAGTTTTAACCGTCAATCCTAACCAAACCATCGAGTTAATCTAACCTAGCATCAATCCAACGGTTAAAATTAAATCAAAACTAAAAAGAAAAACCCCCCCTCCTCCAACAGGTCCCAGTTCCTTCGGGTATAGGGTCCCTTCCAGGCAGTGGTGTAGTGCGGTGCGACGGGGGCCTTCTAGGATGATGGCGTGGCATGGGAGCCTTCCATGCAGATGTACCGCAGGTGCGGGGGGCCTTCAGGAGGTGCGGGCGGGTGGGGGGTGCCGCAGGGGAAGCAGGTGCGGGTCCCTTCCAGGCAGCAGGCAGATGGTGCGGTGGCGGGGGGGGGGGGGGGGGGCTTCAGGAAGGAGGTCGGGGAAGGTGGGGGTCGGGCCTTCAGGAGGTGAGGGCAGGTTGGGGGGCGAGTGGGGGAGGGTACCGCAGGGGAAACAAGTGCGGGGTCCCTTCCAGGTACCACAGTTGCGGGGGTGGGGGAGGGTACAGGTGCGGGGGGCCCTTGGAGAAGGAGGTCGGGGAAGAAGGTGGAGGTCGGGACTTCAGGAGGTGCGGGCGGGTGGGGGCAGTTGCGGGACTCGGGAGGCCCTTGGGGAAGGAGGAAGGTGGGGGTCGGGCTTTCAGGAGGTGCAGGCAGGTGGGGGGAGGGTTTGGGGGGGGGGGGGGGGGGTGCCGCAGGGGAAGTAGGTGCGGGACTCGGGAGGCCCTTGGGGAAGGAGGTCGGGGAAGGTGGGGGACCTTCAGGAGGTGCGGGTGGGAGGGGGGGTGTTGGCACGGGTGGGGGAGGGTGCCGCGGGGGAAGTCGGGTGCAGGGTCCCTTCCAGGCAGCAGGCGGATGGTGCGGCGAGGGGGCCTTCCAGGTACCGCAGGTGCGGGGGTGGGGGAGGGTATAGGTGGGGGGCCTTCGACGAGCGGAAGCAGCAGGCGATGGAGAAGAAGCGCAGGCGGGTCGGTGCTCCCTTGGGGAAGGAGGTCGGGGAAGGTGGGGGTCGGGCTTCTGGTGAGAGGAGGACGACGGAGGGACAACCACGAGGTTGTATGGTCGGAGTCGGAGGTGGGGGGAAGAAGGGGAGGAGTCATTCATAAATAAAGAGAAACTTGGGTGTAAAATGTAAAATTCTTAACGGTTACCGTCATAGTTAACGGAAAATTTGGTGGCAATTAACCCAGGGTTATGAATGCAAGAGTTAAACACTATTCAAGGTCCTGAGTGCAATTCATGATTATCTTGGGTACATAGGGTAATTATGGAATTACTCAGGGTTATAGATATAAATATCCCTATATTTTAATGTTGAAAACTCCATTATGGTCATTTTAGCATATTCTATATTAGAATGCAACAAATATCTCCACAATAATCTCATCTCTCTCCCTCTCTCTTCCTCTACCTCTCTCTCTCTCGATGGCAGCATGAGGAAAGGAGGTTGTTGGTCATCGGTGACGGCATGCAACGATGGTGGAAGGAGAATGTTGGACGGTGGATGCAACGTGCTGCTCTATGGTGCCCAGTGATGGCGTGATGCTCTATGGACGTACAACGACTACTTCACGTTGTGGTAAGGTGTTTCGTTGACCTTCATATCATAAGGAAAAAAATGAATTCTCCAAGGTTGTTTTCTTGCATGCAATGGAGATGGTGTCACGTGGAGGTGGTGGTTGCGCATAGAGGAGGTGGATCGTGGAGGAGAAGGTTGAAGGAGAGTTTGGATGGAGGAGGTGTGGGGGCGGAGGAGGATGTGCATGGAGGAGGTGGGTCGTGGAGGAGAAGGGCGAAGGAGGTGGGGGTGGAGTAGGGATGCAAGAGAAGATTGCATGCCCAGGTTTTTACAATCAGAGATCATTTTTTACAATCTCAGACCCTTTTTTTACAATATCCTATCATTTTTTACAAATTTCAGATTATTTTTTACATTTATTGTTAATTTTATATAGTTTTAACCATCTACGTTTTGTTGCAGAACACAATATAAATTTTACAATCTATCATGAAATATTACAAATGTAGAGTGAGTAACACAAATCCCAATTTTTTTCAATTTTCTCTTTCTGATTAATAATTTATAAATTTCTAACTATCTATTTTTTGTAAATCTCTGATTGAGCGACCGACCGACTAGGATTAAGTATCAAGAATAAACAAGGGTCGTTGCGACCCAAATCAGCAAGACTAAACTCAAGAGAAAAATCAAGACCACACAAATCAGACAATTAAAGCACAAAATCAATGTAAGCGGTCTTCGCTATTTATTTAATTAGGTATAGCGACCAGGACAACACGAGGAGCACGAGTGAAACCTACGAAGTGGTCGTAATCAAAGAAATAAAAAGTTATTTTTAATTTTTTATTTTGCATTTTTTCTCTCTTTTTTTAAATTTTTAAACTAAAAAATAAAATAAGTAAATAAGAAAACAAGCACAAGCCAAGCTTTTACAATTTTTATTAAGACTAAAAAGGCTCAAAATAAGAAACAAAACTATTTTATGTTTTTCAAGTATTCAGATGTTTTTGATAATTTTATAGGACGTTTCTAATTTGTATATGATTTTATAAAAATCAAACAAAAGTCAACAGGGAAAATAATGTACAGTCTGGATTAAAAGGAATTTAAAATAATTAAAAATCCCTAATGTCCTGGTTGAGATTGTTATCAAATAGTAAACAAAAATAGCTAACCACAACAACTGACATTATATTTTTTTATTTTTTGAGAATTTGTAATGATTTTATAAGTTTTTAAGAGTTTTTAGCTTTTTATAGGTTTTTATAATGATTTTTAAAACAAAAATGCTACTGGAATTAAAACACACAAAGACAAGCACACTAATTTTTTGTAATTTTTTTGGAATTTTTACCTGACAAACCCTAAAAACTTTACCAATTACCTCTACGACCTTTGAAACAACATAATTCCTCCCTCGACCTCGTAAACTTGCTAACTCTTACCCCATGAACCCTCCGAGTAATCTGTTTGAAGCCCGTGGGGGTTCTTGGGGTAATTTTTAGGGTCGATGGGGTAATTACGTTGTGCAAAAGGTCGTAGAGGTAATTTAAAAAGTTTATAGGGTATGCCAGGTAAAATCCCTTTTTCAAAATAAATTTTATATTTTTTCGGTAATTTATAAAATAGAACGAATAGTTTTTAGGTGTTTTTGATTTTTATAAAATAACAAATAAAACTAAATTAAGTCACAAAAATTACCATAAATCCGTGTTAGCATGAGCTAACTATGAGTTTTATAGACTTTTTGGAGTCAATTAGGTATTTATTTGATTAACAACAACACATACAGCAAACAGATACCTAATTGCAATTATCCTAAAGTTTCCAGGCCAAGAAATAACATCTATAAAAAGCTCAGGGCGATTCTTGTAATTTATCTAATATATTCGCGTACATGCTCAAAAACTCACACATAGGGACATATTTGCAATTATCAGAAACGTTCACTCCAAAATATAAAATCCATAAAATTCTAGAGAAAACATGCAAATGACCCACAAACTCACGTGAACAGGCACGTATCTCAGGTTCGGAAGGACTAAAATAGAAATGCGGAAACTATAGGATCCAAGCTGCAAGTTATCTAAACTAAAATAAACTACGACAAATATTTACAGGACTTGGAAGTAAATGCAGAAATTAAAAGGGCCTAAGCGAAATTACCCTTCGCGTGCGTGTGGTGCATGTGGGGGCACATGGCAGGCGTAGAGGCGGGAAATGGCATACGTGCCTGATCTCCTGACGCTGCAGATCTGACGGCCAGGGAATGTCGGGGACGTGCGACCAGATGGTGTCAGATCCAACAGTGGAAAAGCTACGCGGTCGGAGGCTGAGACGTAATCTGGTAGAGGAAAGCTTCATCCAACGTAGCTAATGATGGAGGACGAACAGCTCCGACGTGAACTTCGATCGGGCATGGGAGGCAATCGACTGCTCTGATGAGGTAACCAACAAGCCCTGCTCGGTCGTGAGAGTGCTTTGCATCTGCCGGATGGCTCCGATGGAGGTGACGTCGGTCATATGGGCTCTGTGGTCATGCTACTCCGAGAGCTGCTCCGCCTGAGCAACTCAGTGGCCAATGGTGGTCCTCTACGCAAACCAACACCTGAAACGGGTGCACCGCTCAGAGGCGTAGCTCCAGCAAGGGTTTATTGCAAACAAAGATAAGAGAAGTGGAGGGGAGTGAAGTTCGATCTCCGGTGAAGGTGGTAGGAGGAGATCTCGACCTTAACCTCGACCTCCGAGTCGAGATTAAGGATAATCAGGCTGCGATGCAAGATGAGTGATGGAACAAGGGGTCGATCTGAACGGATGGATGCGGATAACGGAGCTCCGACCATGTGTGTGGTGGAGCTATGTTGAATGAACGGAATCAAAGGGAAAATGCAGAGGATAGGATAGGTACCTGAAGATCGGGAAGGACTCCTGAGCTCCAGGAGATGATGGTCGTCGAGGCTAGAGCCTCAACCGCGTTGCGGCGGACGGGGAGGCTGCTCGCAGCGGATGTCCGGCCCGAAGAGTGAGCTGCACGTCACTGCACCAAATCGAGCTCCAACGAATTCTCCGAGCAGCTGTCACTCAATTGGAGGTGGCTAGGGACGAAATAGGAGTGAGGAATGAGCTCCCCCCTGTGGAGGCGGAAGAAGATACTTTATAGGGTTCCCAAGGAGCTGGAAGAATCGAGAGCACGTGCGCAACCTAGGAAGATCTACACCTTCCTAGGGATCCATGAGGGTCATGGATCCTAGGAGAAGCCTAGGGTGAAAATTCGGATTGAGAGGAGGCTTGACCTGACCGGGAAAAGGGAAGAAAAAGCTTCGGCGAAATGAGTCGGGTCGGGTCAGCCTTGGAAGAGGGCGTTGACCGGGGTCAATGAAACGGGCCGACCAATCAGGAAATTGGATTTACAAAATATTTATAAATTCAATAAAAAATAATAAATGCATTAAAAATAAAAAATGTAAAATAAAAAATGTTTATTAATTTTCAAACTATTTTTCTGTAATTTTTGATTATTTTTATGAAAAATAAATTAGTGTATATACAATATATAGTATTATCTAAAAGTATAATATACCTATGTATTTTATAAAAATATTTTTATTTTATTTTTTTACACGAATATCCCCAATATTTAATAATTTATTTATTTTCAACATGATTTTAGGGGTACAAAATATTTTTTCTTTTACTTTTGTGATTTATTTATATATATAAAATAATTAGGGAGGTGATATATACATGTATTTTGTACAAGTAAGAAGGATTTTATTTTTATTTTATTTTCTGATTTTTATTTTTATTTTATTTCTAGGACTATATACATGGAGGTAAAAAGATATATTATTTTTATTTTATCAAAAATAATTATTACATATATAGGTAATATGTACAACATAGAGTAGGCCATATCTCTCTCTATTTATTTTATTTGGCGATCAGGTCAAGGCTTGACCTTCTTGTGGGGCTTGGGTCACTCTGTATTTATTCTAAATACCTCCTTCCTTTTGCTTTTTATTTATTTTTTTTATTTTTTCACAAATACATGCTAATTATGCAATATTAACAGATGCATGCAATTTTCTATGTTATTGTATTTACACCTATTTACATGATGTTTTACCAAGATAAATAACTGAAATAAAACAATAAAGAGTGAGAATCAGGGACTCATCAATCTCCATACCTATATTACAAAACAAGAACAAAATTTTAAATATGCATTATATAAATTACAATTACAATAACAAACGTGTTACTAACTATGATTTTATTTTACAAAGCATGATTTCAATTTTACAATGTCAATGCGTATTTTACAAAGAAGTCGACCATTCTGCATAGCTCAAAAATGTCATTATGTTGGGCGAAACCTCACTGTATAAATAGCAACAAAAAATGCCAAATCAGATGGGCTAAAATAGTAAAAATGAAAGAATTAAATGAAATTTAAATGCAAAATGGAATATAAATTCAAAACGAAAATATATTGACTAAAATATCTTTTGGGTAAGGAACTGTTAGATTGAGATCAAACGGATGAGATGGTTGGCTTTTCATGCATCCAAGAAAGGTGCACCTCATTGGAAGGGCCCTCTCTCTCTCTCTCTCTCTCTATATATATATATATATATATATATATATATAGAGAGAGAGAGAGAGAGAGGACCCTTCCAATGAGGCGCACCTTTACTGCATCAAAAGAAAGCCCATCACGAGATCCGTTAGATCTCGATCTAATGGTTCTTCATCCAAAAAGGTATTTTAGTCCATACGATTTCGTTTTGAATTTGAATTTCATTTTGAATTGGAATTTTATTTAAGCTTTTTATTTTTTTCTATTTTTATCGTGCCTCATTTGGTATTTTTTGTTGGTTTTTATGTATTGAGGTTTCGCCAACATGGTAGTATTTTCATGCAATGCAGAATAGCAGAACTCTTTGTAAAATTCCCATTGATATTGTAGAACTGTATCCTGCATTGTCAAATAAAATGACAGTTAGTAATAGATATACTATTATAATTGTAATTTTGATAACACTGTTGTAAAAGTCTGTACACGCTTTGTAAAATCTGTATAAAGATTGTAAATCCACCCCCACAATTATACACGTTTTTCACGAATATGTGTGGTACCCTTCTCCTCGGTGATCTGAAATTGTTAGAAATTCATATTATTAACGATAAATGTAAAAAGCAACACGAGATTGTAAAAATAATCTGAGATTGTACGAAATAATCTGAAATTGTAAAGAAACAATATGTGATTTGTAAAAAAATGATTTGATATTGTAAAAAACGATCTGAGATTGTAAAAAAGGATATGAGATTGTAAAAAATTGATCTTTGATTGTAAAAACTGGGCATGTCCTCCTTCTCCTGCATATATCCCTCCTCCACCTGCACCTCCTCCACTCTTCTCCTCCACGACCCACCTCCTCCATGTGTGTCCTCCACCGCCCACGACCCATCAGGGTGAGGAGGAGCTCGTTGATGCTGAGGATGCCTTCGCGATTGGCGTCGAATATGTCGAAGACACGACGGAGGAGAACGCACTACATGGGCTACCACAATCTCCTCCACGGTCGTTGTGCTCCGCCACATGCGCCATCACCAACTCCATCGTTGTCGTACTCCACCATGTACGCCACCACCAATCTGTCGCCGTCGTGCTCTACGTGGAACTCATGCCGTCGCTGTTTGCCATGAGAGGGGAAAATCCTAGCAATGGATTGCCAACAAAGGGACCAAGAATAGAATGTGGGTTGTCACATTCTATTTTTAGAGTGTGACAAAATGACTAAAATGAGTTTTCAACATTAAATAAATTAGGATAAAAAAGGCATTAATCTGATCCGTTGGAATTATTGCGGATGACTGAGATGGTGGGCTTTCTATTCACCCAGGAAAGTTGCACCTTATTGGATGTATTTCCTATATATAGAGAGAGAGTGAGTGAGAGGAAAAAATGGGGTTGCTCTGCCCCTTTTTTCCGTAATTTTTTATTTTTTGAAAAAAAAATCACCATGTATATTCATCTATATATCCCTCCAATATGTCATTCGAATTTCGTCAGAAACAGAGACTCCTATGCCCTCCATCTAGAGCAGCTAATTTTAACAGTCTAAAGATTGTTGTAATCTACTTGTTCTAGATGGAGGAGCATATGAGTCTATGTTTCTGAGGGAATTCGAATGACATATTGGAGGGAAATATAGATGAATACACATGATGAAATTTTTCAAAAAAATAAAAAAAATATGGAAAAAAATGGGGCGGGGCAGCCCCATCAAACCCATATATATGGATGATCCTGTGAGAGCCAAAGTCCGTGAGAGCATGAGAGCAGTGAATCTGAACCACTAGATTCTGCTCTTCTCTCTCCTGCTGCAATCAATGATGAGAGAGATGATAAAATCTAGTGGTCCAGAATCAGTCCTCTCATGCTCTCATAGATTTTCGCTCTCATATGATCACTCACGTACATACGCACACATATAGGAGTGATCCTATGAGAGCCCAAACTTGTGAGAGCATGAAAGCATTGATTCTGGACCACTAGATTCAATCAGGAGAGAGAAGACAAAGTCTAGTGGATCATTATCTTGGAGATGGGGAAAAAGTTTACATTGAATGAAAAAAAGACAACAGTGAACACTGGAAAAATCTTGGCTTTAGGGGGTAACAAAATATGCTCGAGACCACCATATTCTGTCAACATTTAAGAGGTTTGGAAGCCTCTTTCGTGTACTACTGATTGTCGAAGAGAAGTTTCGAAAATGGCCAGAAGCTACTTATGCCGGTTATGTTGTGTCAGGCAATAAGAGAGGTGAAGGACCATTCTAACGAGGAGGGGACAATGTTGTTGCAAGGGTGAAAGCAGAGCTGCAGTCTAGCATGCTTCAGCGTGCGGGGAAGCGGGGAAGCCTAGCTACGGATCCGATTCAAGCAAGGTGGTGTAAGGTTGCGAGACGAACCAACACCCATCGGCATGGGGGCGAGCTTGCTGGATCATTCTTCCATGAAGCTCCGCATCTTGGCTCCGATTTGTGAGCGTCGGAGAGAGCTTCGGAGAGGAAATATTGTCCTGTCGAGTGGGAAGATGGGGGTTGGAACTGTATCGCCAAGGGAGGAGAGACCACTTTTTTGTTCTGCAGCCCTTGGAAAGGAGGAAAGATGGGGGTGCATTACTTCAATCTCATCCGTTGGCAGGGGCGGAACTAGTATATATTATGGGGGGAGCACGGCCCCTCCATGATTATTATACGTCACTTGTACAATGTATTAAGTTTTTAATACGGCCCCTCCTCAATTGTATAATAATTAATGTTGTTAGTGAAAGGCTATAGAATCATTAAATGGTCAAGTGGTAGAGTAGTTTGGTTATTATTTTGAAGACCAGTGTTCGAATCTTATCTCCATCAATTTTACTTTCTTTTATATGTTTTATCCAATCACTTCCAAAGTATCAAAATAATTTGATATAAAATTGTATTCGAATTTATTTATCTCTCCCATTGTTTTTAGTACTCTTTGTAAATAAAATAAATTTTATTGTTTCCCTTTAACCATGAATTTTTTTATTTCAAAATTTCACTTGATAATTTAGCCTTTTTAGGATGGATTTAAAGAGGCTTAAATTATTATATTTATCTAATTTTAAAAATAGCCACTGAAAATACCAATCTATTTGAAATCCTAACATTAATAATAGATTTAAATTCTACGTTTATCAAGATTGAAAGAGGTACATTTTAAAAATATTAATTCTATTTAAAAATATCGTTGGAAAATACATAGATGTTTCCATTTTTGAGCATACATAATAGTTGTATACTCGCCCCCTCCTTGATGAAATTCCCGGTTCCGCCCCTGTCCGTTGGTGCTTTTTAAGATCCAATGGACCATATTGGTTGCTCTCATCCTCTCATAAACACCTCCTTTCATAGGATCACTCCCCTACACACACACATGATTTTTATCCAATGAGCCCTATGCCCATTAACATTTTGGTGAGCACCAATTCTAGGCCATACAAGTGTATTACCAATTGAGTGGTTACCTATTTCAAAGGATATCGTTTTTGAAGGGAGATTAATATGCAAGACGATTCAACAAAAGTATTATTCCAAATATATCGCGTCCTTAAAAAAAGGAAGAATGTTTTGGAAAGAAAATGTTCAAATCGATGATTTATTGCAGAAAATTGAGATCCAAATACTCAAGTTAGTAATATATATACAAAGGTAAGTAAATGGTTGTTACAACATCAGAAATACATAAACAACGGTCAGTAATTTACATTCATTTTATTATATGGTACAGAATTCAGTAATATGTACACATTGGTCAAGTAAGTGCTTATTGTGAAGTTATTAAAGGCATAACAAATGGTCAGTAATTTTCATATGTACTATTATTTTGAACAGAATTCAGGAATTTAGAGACGATACTCAAGTAATATGTACAATTCTTAAGTAAATTGTTGTTCTGTGTTCAGTAATGTATATATATCTATGTCATATATCACAGATTCAATAATATGTGTACGATTATCAAGTAGTGACTATTATGAGAGCAGTAATAACAAAGTAATGATCAGTAAGGTACGAACATTGCTCAAGTAAGAAAGTAACATATAATCCGTAAAATATTCTCCTTCTATACGATTAATATGGAGATATTACTTTTAATAATGAAGTTATTAAACACATGCACATAAGGAAAAATGAATTAGTGAAATTAATGAAATGCTTCGTTGACGAAAAAGGAAAAATATTATAGAATCGAATCGAATGCGTATTACATACACAATGGTATTACCAACCATTTGTTACGTTATTACTGATCTCACAACGCACATTTACTTGGCCACTGTATAGATATAACTTATTTTTGTACAAAGTAATAATTTGGATGTAAATTATTGATCATTATCTTGATATTACCGATCTCACAACAATCATTTACTTGACCAAAGTATATTTATTACTATCATAGCGTTTGGATCTTAATCATCTACACGAAATCATTTATTTGAAGCGTTTCTTTCTAAAATCGTCTTCCCTTTTTTAAGGACGATGTATAATAGGAGATATAGTAATTGTTAAATACATGGTAGCCTATAATTAAAAATATAGTTATTGTTAATACACGTGTATGGCCTAGAATTGGTGCTCACCAAGACGTTAATGAGCGTAGGACCCTCTAGATAAGTCCTATATATACATGTGTATGTGTGTGCATATATATAGGGGACCTTTCAAATGAGGTGGGGGCTTTTCTGAAATTGTAAAGGTCACTGTGAATTTAGTAAAAACTCTATAACAGTTTTGTAAAAGCATAAACTGCACATTGTAAAAAAAGAATTTTGTAAAATATAGCATCCAAATTTTAAATTAACATTTTCATCCAATATAATAATATTTTCATAATTTTATTTCACTATACATGTTGTGTTAATATTTATTGTTATATGTATGAAATAAGAAATTGTAAAATATATTGGAAAGATGTCTAAATTGAGGGTGGCTCACCATATATATGACGAGATCCTACCTCATTTAATGTTTCTCCTATATATATATATATATGAGGGTTAATCCTGCGAGAGCCAAAACCTGTGAGAGCATGAGAGCAGTGATTGGACCATAGATTCTGTCTTCTCTCCCATGCTCTCCCATGGTCTTCTCTCTCCTAGTTGAATCTAGTGGTATAGAATGCATGCTCTCATGCTCTCACAGGTTTTGCCGTTCATAGGATCACTCATATATATATATATATATGGGTAAAATGAGGCTGCCCCCATAGGGGGAGCTAACTTAGCTCCCCCCGCGCCATTTTGCCCGGTTTTTTTGAAAATTTCTTCCGTGAATTTTCATCAATATATCCCTATATTATGTCATAAAATTTCGTGTGAAATAGAGAATTCTACGGCCTCCATCCAGACGGGGTCGATTTTAGCAATTCTGTTACCGTTAAAAAATGATTATTTGGATGGAATCCGTAGGAGTCTCTGTTTCTCATGAAATTTTAATGACATATTATAGGGATATAGTGATGAAATTCCACGGAAGAAATTTTCAAAAAAAATAAATAAATAAACCGAGCGAAATGGGGCGGGGGGAGCCAAGTTAGCTCCCCTAAGGGGCAACCCCATTTAACCCTGTGCGTGCGTGAGGGCGGGCGCGCGCGCGCGCGTGTGTGTGTGTGGGTGGGTGGGTGGGTGTGTGTGCGTGTGTGTGTGTGCGTGTGTGTGCGTGTGTGTGTGGGTGTGTGCAGGTGTGTGTGGGTGGGTGCGGGTGTGCGGGTGTGCGCGCGTGGGCGTGTGCGCGTGTGCGTGCGTGCGTGTAGATTCAATGGGTCTGTCCCCTTGAATCCATATATACATATACATACATACATACATGCATGCATGCATGCATGCATGCATGCATGCATGCGCGCACACACACACACACACACACACACACACACACACACACACACACACACATATATATATATTTGGGGTGTTTTTTTAGAATATCACAATGTATTCCCTCCTATATGTCATTCGAATTTCATCAAAAACAGAGACTCATATGCCCTCCATTTAGAATGAGTCGATTACAACAATATTTAGACCATTAAAATTACATATTCTAGATAGAGGGCATATGAGTCTTTGTTTGTGACTAAATTCGAATAGCATGTTGAAGGGATATATAGATGAATATACATAATGATATTTTTCAAAAAAATAAAAAAAATACAAAAAAATGGGACGGGGGCAGTCATATTGTCTGTCCTCAAGAGGGCAGTCCCATTTTTTCCTATATATAGATAGATCTGAATCTTGCAACTTGACTCAGTATTCAATATATTGATCTAAATCAACCACTTTTCATGAGATAATTCAAGTAACATCAAAGAGTCTAATTGGCCCTTTACTCTGTCACTATTTAAAGGGTCGTGGGACAAAGGTTTTATAAATCTACATTGAATCGCTTTTGTCTCTTATTTTCGTGATGATACATTTCAAACACGTGCAAAAAAACATGAGGGAGGAGGCGGAGGAAGTTTGGATGGTGGCTACTACTACAAATGAGGAAGGTTGCCCAAAAGATGTTTATATATGACCCTTAATCGCAGGGTAGACATCTTCTCCGCACAGTACCTTTTTTTCCCAGAAAGACAAAATATGACCTTTAATAGGTTGTATAAACATTTTTAGGCATTCCTGCCCAAAATCTTGCCCAACTTTTCCCAGCATCACACGTTCGTCCAATTCGAGGGTAAGTCACAAATCTGATTCCTAAATAAAGAAAATTTCGTGTGTTGGATTTTAATGACAAGATGCATCTAAGGGGCTGTCATATGAATCAACCTGACTTAAGATTAATTTTCTTGAAGTCAATTCAATACAAATCACCTCTATAATCACCGAGAGACTAGTCTTCGAACTCTGGATAAAAAACCCAAGGTTTTTTACATCAGCCATTTGGAATGAGATGCAATGGACTTTTTCCATATGCAATAGGTTTCGTATGCCTCGAAAATATCCTTACTACTAAGATGCAACCTATCGGTTGCATTCTAAATCATGTTTAGGATCCACATCAGTGCCCGCTTTTTAAATACGAATACACATGTGTATAAGAATAAAGACAGTTACAGAAACTATGTTATCACGTCCTTAAAAAAACGGACCAATTTGTACAACTGATAGACATTGGATGCATAGAATATTAGGAAGTCTATAGATTAGCTTAATATGTATTGGTAAAAAATTGCACATGATATAAGTATACTAAATGCATTTATTTGAAAATAATTATATCAAATACGGTAAATGAAAATATATAATCACTTTACAACAATATTCATATATGAAAAGGAATTTTACAACAATATTCATATATGAAACGAATATATAAATACAGACTGGGATAATGGATGTTGATAGCAAATCAGATAGCATCCCTATCTGGATCCCAATTGAGACGTTGGCAAAGTTTAAATATACACATACACGCCATATAACAAGAAGAGAAATTTTCCGGAAACAAATGGCGGCCGTGGTTTGTAAAAGCTTTGCCGAGTCTCCGGTGGGCAACATCTACTACAACACTCATCAAAAAAAAAAAACATCTACTACAACGAAAACAATAATAGAGGTATGGGAGTTGAGATTAACTCCATCACATGCAAGAGAACCATGTGAGTAGATACCTCGGAATATATAATACCCACTTCAAGAGAGAAAAACACACAATCGCCTCTGCCATACGGGCTTTGCGCCCACCCACCCCTGCTGCCACCCGTGCGCCCAACCACGTCGAGCACCCATCGTTCCCCCCTCCTCCCGCCCGACCTGACCTCCAGCTCACTCCAGCCCGACGCAGAGCCTCCCCCACCTGCCGAAGACCCCCCCCTCCTGCTGCCATCCGCACGCCCAACCACGTCGAGCACCCATCGCTCCCCCCTCCTCCCGCTCCCGCCCGACCTGACCTCCAGCTCACTCCAGCCCGACGCAGCCGAAGCCCCCCCCCCCCTGAACTGGAAGTGACAAGGACGGAGAATGCGCCTGGGAAGGAGGTGTGAACCTCCGGGTCTTCGCCTCGATGGTCAGTGACGTCGGAGGCTGGATACGATGGAGCGGAGCTCACATCTGCAATGAAATCTCACCGGAATCCTCCCACTGGTTCCGGAGATTCAAGTGCTTTGCTTGCGATGATCGATACCTGCAGATTATGAGATTGACTCGAGGACGAAAAACCTCGGCCCGATTAATACTGATGACATAAATGGAAGAGGATCCAAAGAGATGAAGGAATAGATCCAATGATCAAATCTATGACATGACGGGAATGCGGAGAATCGAAACGATCAGAGAGATTGAACGAGTATAGACGTGTGTAACAATTTAGATGCGGAAACAGAGAGTATTAAGAAGGACTGAAGATGAATGCAGATATGGAGGATGAAATAGAGATAGAAAACAGAATCGGGGGAAGGGGAGATGAGAAATCTGACCTGACGAATGGAAATTGCTCGATTCAAAGTCGAGAACAGAGAGGGAGAGAAAGAATGAGACGAGGAAATCGAGGAGAGGGAGGAGATGAGAGAAATCGGAAGCGAGTTTGCATCAGAATTGGAGAAATCGAGAGAAACTAGAATGACGGGAGGGATTGAGAAGAGAATTTTTGAGCAGGCGTCGACTGGCTCAGGGGGCCTGCAAGGGTGCTCGCGGCGGACTCGATCGTCGAGGGTGGCGATGCCGTCGGACTCCGAAGGGGGTGCGAGGCGAGGGGAGGAGTGCGTGCACGGTGGAGACGGCGAGAGGGAGGAGGGGGCGGCGGAGTGGGGAGGGCCTGACTAGGGGGAAGGGGGAGGGAATGGTATCGACGGAGGGTAGGGGTGGGAAGAAGGCGGAGGAGGGGCGATGGGTTTGCACATGGACAAGGCGAGGGAGGGGGTGGGGGGTTTGGGGCGTTGGGAGACAAGCTTTGGCAGGAGGGGCGACAGCGACCATGGAGGGCTGCGGGGGAAGGGGGGGCACTGGGAGGCGGAGGAGGCTGCTGGAGGAGGTGGTCGGTGCGGTGGGATTGGGGGTGAGGCGCTAGGAGGCGGAGGCCGAGGAGGATGGTTGGCGACGGAGTGGGTGCACCAGGGAGGGGGAGGGAGGAGGAAGATGAGTTTTTTTTTCTTTTCTGTTTTTCTTTTAATTATAACCGTTGGATCTAAGATTGGTTAGATTAACTCTTGACATGGTTGAGTTAACTGACTAAAATAACGGAGGGTTATGACTGTAGGACGGAGCACTTATTCGGGGTTATTCATATAATTATGAATTATCGAGGGTTCCTGGGGTAATTACGTGATTACTCAGGGTTATGGGTGTAAATATCCCAATATCTAAATGGCAGAGTCGCAGCATTCAGTCGGCTAAAACGTAGTCAGAAAAGTAACAAATTTGTGCTAACCAAAAAATATATACTTTCATTTAATTATACTACATTCGGGTACAAGCATAGCCATGATAACTTCATACTCTACAGCCTCGTGGAGAGGTAAATAAAAGTAAAACCCAAGAGAGAAGAGAAAAAGGCCACGGAGATATTACCTTTTTATCGACCATTTATAGAAAGCATGTTTTCTATCAGATCTATCTACCATTTGTTGTCAGGCATCTCTTAGAGGCCCAACAAAAAGGATGGAAAAACTGTACTTGTCTTACTGCAGTTCATATTGCTTGATCAGAAGCTGAGCATAGAGCAGTTCATTCCAAGAATCAGGCACACCAGGCAAGCACCAATGACTGCAGTCCTGGTACCTATTCGGCGCCCTCCTCTCATCCTCGGTTAAATTCGGTTTCCGATATATGGAAGGATGAGCATCTTTCCGGTAATTGGTCATCCTTGTGATGTTTAGGTATGCAACGGGCGTTTTCATTCTTTGGAGAACGGATTCGAGAACATCCATTTTCGGAGGATAGGGAGCAAGGTAATGCTCATTCTTGATAGGTTCTGTCTCCGCATCGCACTGGCCTCCGGAGTTCCATTGTCCACCACTGCAAAGCGAAAGAAAGGATAAAGATGTCATTGAAACCAATCAAAGGAGAGTAACATCATACTATCAAATAGCAAAATCTTGGTCTGGCTCTTTGAAGACTGAGAATTTTCAAACATCAAATGCAATCACCTGAAGTGGGAAGAAGAGTAACCACGGAAGAAAACTGTGGTTTTGCGGGAATTTACATTGGCATCCACCCACTTAGCCCATGTATTTAGAGCCTTGTGGAATGCATCAACAACATTAAGTTGGCTGTATATGCGATTGCCTTCCTGATAGTAGTCCTTCCTGTGATCAAATGTACAGTATCAGACCTCCCTGCAGGGTAATAACAAAGACGATCTGGTGGTTGTCAGTTGAAATTTATGAATGAATTACCCTTTTGCGGTCTTATCATGAGTCCACCAGTGTCCAGTGTTGAAGACAATGATGTCAGCGTCTTTGTATCTGTCTGAAGACTTCGCAATCATATCTAGTCTTAATGTTTCTTTCTCGTTCCCACTGGTGTCCCTCATCTCCCACTCCTGGACGAGAAAAACTGAGCGAAAGAACTCCACTGTGCAATTGTAATCCTTGACACAAACAGAAAACGTTTAAAGATCAGGTTCTTGGCTAAATAAGAAAACCTGCAAGAATAATCAACCACAATCCATAACATTTAACTACCTTAAAAACGAAGGAATAGGAACCATCTGTCTTGAACTCGTGCCTGCCCGACGATTCAAACACCTTGCTCTTGTCCTTGACAGAATTCGTCAAGATACAAACCAGCGACTCCCACATGTTTCTATTGAGGGAATCACCCACGAATACAAGGCGCTTCCCTCTCAACCTCTCTAGCATATCAGTGGCATTCAATCTACAAGCAATTAAACCAACATATACAGATCAACTGCCCTAAAATTGCACAAATAGTTAATACAAATTTCATATATACTGAAGTGCATCAAACCTGGGGATGTAGCAGCCATGTGGTTGCCACCTGAGCTTCTGGTATGAGAACTCAGGCCTTCCATTGAGGAAGCAATCGAAGGACTCGTCGATATGTGGGCAAGATCCCGGCGGATACATAGGGTAGGATTCATCCTTCACCCACTTCCCATGGAATAAGTTGCATTTCCTCATCGATTCAATGTTCCACTTTGGACGAGTACCACCTCCATTGGCAGCCTTAGGTGAAGGTGGAAGCTGCTTAAGCGGCATAGCCGGAAAAGACGACTTGTTAGTTTGAGTCTTCGCAGCAGGTGCCGGAGGCACGGTCATCATTCCTGGGATTGACTTATTCTTAACCAAAGCATCAGATTTCAGGAGAGTTGGTCCTGTTTTGATCTGACCTCCAATAGAAGAACCACTCTTCTTCGGCATAACCACTCCAGTCACACTTTGATTCCTCGGACTTGATAGTGGTGGAGCCTTCAAACCCGATCCAGACCCACCTTCCGCAGTTGTCAGATTCTTGGACGAGATTTGAACTTTAGGAGACCCAGCAGTAGAACTGCTATGATTCTTCACCAAACTTCCTATTTCCGGGGCCGCAGCTCCCGATTTCGTTTGAATCGATCCTCGAGAAGAACCCACAAATCCCGAAAAACTCGTATTTTGTTGCGCCTTGCCCGCCGGACTCCCGATTCTCGGGGACCCGACTCCACCGGTCGTCAAGTTCTTCACCAAAACTGGAGCTTGCGCCGACCCAACTCCAGTGCTCGTCGAATTCTTCAGCAAGATCGTATCTTTCGGGGACCCAACACCTGAACTCGTCAGATTTTTCGCCAAGATCGCAGCTTTAGGCGACCCAACAGCAAAACCAGTCCGGTTCGCCCCAAAAGCATGATTCGGCGGCGACCAACCTCCGCGATCGGGTAGAGTGGAGTTAGAAAAGAAGCTGGAGATGAAGGAGGAGAGCTGCGACTTGTAGGAGGCGGTGGAGGCGGAGGCGGAGGCGAGGAAGGAGGTGAGGCGGGACCTGTAGGAGTCGGTGGAGGCGGAGGCGGTGGATAAGAAGTTGGCGAGCCACGGGGTGCCGCCGAAGGCTGGGTTGAAGGCAATGTAGGCGGTGCATAAGAGGAAGGAGAGCATGAAGCCATAGGCGAAGGCTTTGGTCCTTCTCCTGCGAAGGAGGAAGAAGAGGCCCTTGAGATCTGCCGGTGGGTGCTTCATGCTGCAGCTGTCCACCATGACGAAGATCTGACGAGGGGGATGGGGTTTGGGTAGAGAGAGGAGATGGTGGGCAGCAGAGGAGAGGAAGCGGTGGAGGAGAGGTGGTGATCAGTAGTGGAGTGAAGGGAGAGGGGAATGAAATGGGGAAAGCGACCAGCTACTCTTTTTCTAATTAACAAGGCTGTTTTTTTTAATGAGAGAGATAGAGGATGTTTCGTTATGAAGTTAACATAATTATAAGGTTAGTCGGTGTACTATTAGTACTACTTCCATCTGTACCTGAATACAAACCCTAGTTGGATGATTAATTATTTTATATACCTTTTAATATGTATTTTCAAATTAATCCAGCAATCATGAAAGTCATTGATATATTTCAGATTTTACCTCAATCTAAAAAAATTAGGGATCTTATCCAGAAACATATAAACTTTTTCAATTACTTACTCGAATTTTAAAACAACTTAATTCCTTCATCAATTCAGTAAACTTGCTAATCCTTAGCACACATATCTCGTGATTAACCCTCATCCATTTATCCATTAAAATTGACCGGATTGTGTTACATTCATTTAAATTATACCCATCTTATTTATCAAATTACATTGAGTGCTCATTCCCCTCACCTTCCTCATCTCACTTTCCCTACTCAACATCCACCCACCTCCTCCTCGACCTCTGACTCCCCAACCTCAGGCTCCTCCTCTAGTTCCACCGTGTGGATTCCCTCCTCCTCCTCGACCTCTGCCTCCCCAACCTCCGGCTCCTCCTCCAGTTCCACCGTGTGGATTCCCTCCTCCTCCTCGACCTCCTGCTCCTCCTCCAGTTCCCCCACGTGGGTGCCCTCCTCCTCCCCGACCTCCCCCTCCTCCTCTAGGTCCGTCGCGTGGGCGACCTCCGCCTCCCCGACCTTCTGCTCCTCCTCCCGTTACGCTGCGCGGGTGCCCTCTACCTCCACGACCTCCTATTCCTCCTCCAAATCCGTCGTGCGGTTGCCCTCCTCCTTCTCGACCTCTGCCTCCACGGCCTCCTCCTCCTCCAATCTGATATCCGCCTCTTCCTCCAGGTCCGTCACCCTCCAGGTCCACCGCGAGGGCTCCCGTTTGATTTGGTATAAGAAGAGGATGAAGAAAGGGGTAGGTGAAGGAATGAGAGAGGAAGATTGAAGATCCACCGTCCGATTTTCTTTGAATAGATTAACTCAAGTTTAAATCAAGTAATTAACTCCAATAAATTTAAAGTTGACGGTAGGATCTGTGGGGTAAGACTTACAAGGTCGAGGGGGGAATTAGGCTATTTCAAAGGTCATGGAGGTAATTGACAAAGTTTATAGGGTTCTTGGGTAAAAATCTTAAAAAAGCAACATTGTGATATATCGATTTTTATGATTTGTTCTATTACGATACATGATTACTGAACTTTAGTTGTTCGCTTTGTAATCTTAAACTATATTAGTTAATTACTGATTTAAGACAAATCATAAAGATCGAGTACCATATTTGTTAGTTTTTGAAGTTCATGTACAACATCAAAATTGGGTGTGCAATTGAGGGACTTCTGTTAATTTACTCTTATTTTAGCAAGCAAAAGGAAGTCGTTCATTCATATAGCAAGCCAAAACCCACAATGGCAAGAGCAGTTATAGCTAGAGAAGCAACGCCCTTCCCGATAGAATGGGGAAAATTTTAACAACGTACAGAAAACTAACAAAAAGTAGGTTGTGGACAACCAACATCATGAGATCATTTATATGCCGAGCATAGCTTCATCGAGTTCACTTACAAGAGAGGCCCAGCATGCGAAAGGAGTTAATGGTTAACCAACATCATGAGATCATTTATATGCCGAGCATAGCTTCATCGAGTTCACTTACAAGAGAGGCCCAGCATGCGAAAGGAGTTAATGGTTAACCAATATCATGAGATCATTTATATGCCGAGCATAGCTTCATCGAGTTCACTTACAAGAGAGGCCCAGCATGCGAAAGGAGTTAATGGTTAATTTAGAAGTCATAAAGAAATGCAATGGCTTTGTTTTTTAAGCAAATTATGAGACTTCAAAGTGATCTTTAACCAAAGAATCATAGTAATCATAATGAGAATAGAAGAGGAGATCTTACAGAAGATTATAGATTTAAAGTAATAACACCAAATTATGAGCTTCATAATTGGTAGAGCTTAATAACCTTTTTTTCTCCAATGCTTATGTTTTACAAATTCACATGAACAATGTATATGAAAAGATAGTGCTCATGTTTTTAAATTCGCATGAACAAATTATATGAAAAGATGATTCTTCCTCCTTGGGACAAATAGCACAACGATTTGGAAGATAATATTCTTATATCTTTTATTGCTGTCAAGAGTAAGAATCTTATCTTCAAGAAGTCCTTGATGCAAATTTAAGGTGCCAAATCTCAATGTAATGGGGCTCAAAGGTTCCACTATTAGGGATGTGTTTATAAAGAGTGAGTTCTTCAAGTAGGGTTTGCTAAAGAAGGTGATAGTATTTGGATAGTTAGTGAGGATTATAACTTTTCATTTCTAAAATAAATCACCCCAAGTCGCATGTAAAGTCATTATAGGTTTTATCTATAAGTACTTTATACGCCCAATGATGCATATCACTGAAGATGACATCATATTCGAGGTAAGTGTACCCAAAAAATGGTTCATCTCCATTGCTTATCTAATTGTGAATCCCAACTTTAACGCAATAATAATCCTTAAGGGAGTCATTGTTGAATCAAGAGGATGCCTTTTAGATATGTGTAGTAAAGTGATGGCATTGTTTGCTCTACTATTGTCGATCTAAAGAGTTTTATTGTTCTCCTAACAAACTAATAGTTTCTAAAGTTTTTTTCTAATATATTTAGGCAATGATTTGGGATGCACGTGGATTGGATAAAATCCGTAATTCAATTCAATCCGATGTTATTAGATTGGATTGATTTGGTGTTATCATTCTAATGGATCAGATCAGATTGTAATTTTTGAAATCCGTTAAAATATGGATTGTATTTAATCTTCAGCAAAATCCAGTCTAATCTTATACGTTAATTCGTTAACACATACATGCACATACATATTAACAACAACCAAGCTTTTTCCCACACTACGTAGGGTCAACCGCATGGATTATTCGCATTCATTCATATCTATCTTTGGGTCAATCTCGGACTTAGTGATGAATAGCCATTCATCTACCTTTATTCTTCCATTTTGTATTTAAATCCCTATCAAAACACTTGTAAATACAACTAACATGTACAAATTAACATTCATTATTCATCAGCAATTAATGCATAAATACATGTATTTAAATCTAAAATTAAAGAATAAAAAAGAAAAATAAATGAAGTATCATAGATAATGAATGACCCTTAACCTCAAGACCAAGCCAATATTGACTTAATCGACAAGAAATACAGTAGGAGAGATAAGGCGCCATAGGTTGCATATAAAACCCTAGTTCTATACACTAAAAATAGCCATTCTTCACTTCTTATTCTTCCCATTACACAACTCAAAAAAATAAAATACTCAAACACAAATCTTGTACACATTAATATTTAGAAAATTACAAAAATAATAGCAAATAAAGATAATACACAGTGCCACTTGTATACATAGATGAAAAACCGCAAACCGAATTGCACATACCATACCTTCTCCATACAAACTCAAATTGAACCAAACTTATCTCCATTGTAATTCAAATTAGTTTATCTATCTAATAAAGGTGGTTGCATTAAAAATAGAGTTAAGATATAAAAGCAAACTTTCTAGGTTACTATTATAATGTGTATCTATATATAAAATTAATATATTTTATTCTTTATATTTTTATTCTTCTTATATTTTTAAATTATTATATATATTATATAAAATATATTAAAAATGGAAACATAAATAAAAATATGTAAAAAATTACCTAAGTAAATAATACATTAATATATATATGTATACTATACTTGTATTATATAAACATGTATTTATTTATAGGAAAGGGAGCATACTTCATGAAGTATGTAACCTTACTAATTTATTCTCATTTTTGATAAAATAGGTTAATTTTTTTTGGAAAATATCACCAACGATTTTCATCACTATATCTCCCTGATATGTCATTCCAATATCATCGGAAACGAAAACTCTTATGCCCTTCATCTAAAACAAGAAATTTTAACGGTTTTACAATTGTTATAATTGACCTGTTCTGGATGGAGGGCATAAGTCTCTATTTCGGTCGAAATTTGAATGACATATTAGAGGAATATAGTTATAAAAATTCATTGTGGTATTTTCCAAACAAAATAAAAAATTTTGCCAAAAATGAGCATGAAGTAGGTAAGTTTACCGACTTCTAAAAGTAGGCTCCCTTTCCTTATTTATTTATATATGTAAATAAAAATATAACATGAATCTATAAATATACATTAAATAATATTATAAATATACAAAATATGCAAATATAATATTATGTACATTAAATACAAAATAAAAATAAAATATGAAGAATACAAGTAAATAAACCTATATATGTACTTGTAAAAATTAATATGTGATAAATTAGTTGTAAAAATAAATAAAAATTGTGATAAAATTGTTTAAAAATAAGAATAAATTTTCATGTTTTAAGTGTTAATTAATAAAATCATTATTTATTATTGATTTAATAAGGATTTTAATTCCTATTTTATCCTGACTTGGCCCACGTAGATCAATCAAGAGCCAGGGTTTGTTGACCTCAGGTCAACTGTACCCTACACCTCTTTGACTTCAGTCAAAACACGAGACTCCCCTTCCTTTTCCAATTTCTTACTCTTCCTCCACGTCCCCATCTTCATGAAGCTCTCCACCTTCCTGCACTACCCATTACCCTCCTCCATGCCCAAACCATAGACTCCGCCAACCCTTCTTCTCCCTCAGGACATCTCCGTCATGAGATAGTCGGGCACTTTATGTTTAAATAAACCACCTTGCCTCCATTTTTGAGTTTGGTCCCTCTTCTTCTACCATAAACCCAAAGGACATTCTTCCGATTGAACTCTTCGTGACAACGAGTGGTTCCTAGTCCCGATAGCGAGAATAAGGAAGAGGAGAATCATAGTTTAGATGCTAATTTAATCAATGCTTAACTGCTAATTTAGATTCTTTTAATTGTAATTTCCTTCATTAGCATAGAGTAATCATAGTTTTGCTTAATTTCCTTTTCTTTACCTTCGATTAATCCATTCATAATTTATCGGAGCACTAGGCTCCGACCAATTTTCTTTCCAGGATTCACCCGTATCCGACCCCCTGATCATGCCATCATCTCCCTGATCACTTCTCCATCGAAAGCCTCATCTAGTCCAACCTGATTCTACAAGAATTAGTGAATTCGATCTCTACCTTCGTCGCTCACCGGAGGTCTCCGCCCCACCTCATTTTTTATGCTTTCAGCTTCAAGCTTGGGTCAAGGAGATACCCCTTGAGCCCTTGGTTCATTTGTGCAGGAAGAGAGACCTGAGGTTGTACCTAGAGCAGGAATTAAGGGAAGAACTCAGTCCCCAGGTTGCATGAGCAAATCGACCTCCAAGCCTCGATCGACGAGGTTTGGACACCATCTAAAGGTCCCTATTGGTGCAAGAGGCTTCCAGGAAGGAAGAGAGCTAAGTCAACTTGGCCCGGAGACCGTTGGAGAGCTAAGCAATTATCGATCGAATGTAGGGAACAACTTGTTCTTTCTTGTTCCTCGTAACACCTCCATAGCTATTTAATTAAAGTCATGGACCAATTCTAATCAGTGCCGTCCAAAACAGGCGAAGTGACGCTCTCTATCGACCGTCCATCATAAGTGCAGCAACATGGGCACACATCCACTCGATCGTGCTGCATATGCCACACCATGTGCCTCCTATGGGTAATTGCATAAATCCCCTCCTAACTTTTTTGTATTTCTTTGTAATATTATAAATATTTAAAGTAATGTAAAATCTTTAGGATATTTTACAAATAGGACCCCAAGGTTTATTGTATTTACAAATAGTTCCTCTCACCACACATGCAGCACCACCTGAGGCATTCTAAAAATTCCTTACATATCCCTTAACTATATGGACCTGTTATGAAATGACAAGTTAGTTTATTTAATTTGCAATAGATACCTATAATTGCAACATTTTTTTGTACAAATATCATTTTAAATATTTTTATTGCTTTAAAAATTGTAGCAAAACTAGGATGAGTGACAGATATCATGTTTGTTCACGCATAATTTTTATTTAGGCATTTATTAATTTTCGTATTTTCTAAAAATATAAAACATGCATTTTCTTCCAATTTAAATATAAAACTCATAAAAATTAGAAAACCCTCTCCAAAAATTCTTAAAAAAATATTATCTATATTATAGTATATTATAGCACATATCCAAAATCACTAAAAAAATACAAGATATATAACTTAAAAATAACAAACCTTAAAATTCCTTATACAAAGTAGCAAAAATTATATAAAAATCCAAAAATATCTCTTCGTATTTTTAATTTCCTTTATTACATATTATATGTTAAAAATAGTTTTGAGTTAATTTTGGACTTATATATATTTGTTTAACTCAAAACAATCTCGGATATTTATTTACTCACTATTTTTATATATTAATTTTAAAAACCCATAAAATTAGAAAAATCTATAAAAAAATATGAAAAATAGAGAAAAATATAAAAACCACAAAAGATTTTATTTTCTTTTATTTAAATATATTTTGACCTATTTATAAATATAAACGGATACATTATCTTTATACACTATGCATTACTTATAATATCTATATTATTACTTATAATTCTATATCTTATTTTTTTAAAAAAATAAATTATAAATTTTAAAATTAAAAATAAAATAAAAATTAGAAATTTTAATATAAAACAAATGAAAAATCTATAAAATTTAAATATAATTAAAAACCCATATAGAAACAAGGAAAAAAGAAAAAAAACGAAAATAATAATCATTAATTAGCAATAATTATCAATAATTAACTACGCTACTGTTTTCTCTTTGTACTTCGAAAACTCTACATACTTACACCTATACACATATATTGTAGAGTTATAATAAATTTTAACTAATACTTCGCATTGATATATTTACCTATATCGTGAGTTAATTGTTGATTAATTCAAGATTAATCACCACAACGATTAAGGTTCCAGCTTTGTTATGAACTCTAGGTCAACCTTGGGCAAACAAATGGCGTCATTGATGGGGAAACAAATGACATAAATTATCTGCCTTATTTTTCTGCTTTTTATTTTCATTTCATAATTATTTATTTGTTCTAATTATGTTCTATTTTTGCCTTTGTTGCGAGGGCCCATGGAGCAAGGGTGGTTTTTTCTAGGAGATTGAGGCACCCAAGCAAGGTGGAGATCGACTCTTTTTCCTTGGAGCTGATAAGAAAGAGCAACAAAGAAGACTGAGGACCAAGAGGGGAAGAATAACATAGTTTAGTGTAGAATTTTTTATTTTGGTGAGAGAGTTATACTTATATATAATTGTAATAATTTGACTCTCAGATACTTAGACACTCTAGGACCCATTTCATAGGTGTATGCTCACTTAGGGTTCCAATCGGGGTTTGTCATGTTTTTTTACCTTCTTTATTTTATTCTTCCTATTTTCCCTTTATGTTTATTTTGTTTCTCATGTTTTTTTTGTTTTTTTCCTTTATCTATTTTATATCTTCATTTATTGAGCCCTTAAATAATTCGAATTACGTGATTAATTAAACTAGGTCCAAAACCTTAATATCTGCATGTACCTATAGACTATCGCTTGGACTTAGTAAAATCAATTAGTCTTCAAAATAATAGAAATTCATGATCTTTGGTAATTTATTTGAATAGATTAGTTTACATTTATGTGTGGATCACTTTGCATATTGAGTGCTGGAGCAAGGTACACATTTCTATCTCTAATTGCATCATAGATTCACATGCGTAGACTTTTCTAACTTCTCCCCCAGAAGTCTTGGACTTATAATAAATGTGTATTAGAAAATTCATTAGGAGATTATTATTGGAAAATACTTAAAAATAAAAATCCAAAAAACAAAAATAAGGGAGATGTTAAATAAACATTGAGCCAAATAAAATTCGTAATAGACTTCATTATATTGG
Organism: Ottelia alismoides; assembly: GCA_037367405.1. Lineage (NCBI taxonomy): Eukaryota > Viridiplantae > Streptophyta > Magnoliopsida > Alismatales > Hydrocharitaceae > Ottelia > Ottelia alismoides. Next base: position 237,680 of record JAZKJV010003061.1, on the reverse strand, counting down.
GTTCCTAAAGCCCACATTGTTCTTAGGTACCTTCCAGATTGAGTGACGCTTGACCCTGAAGGAATAGATTCCAAATCTCAGTCTGTAACTGTCTTGATTATCGCTTGGGTCTGTTAAGAATAATACTTCTATCGATGCGTGGGGAAGTAGGTCTAAGTCTTCTTGCGGGCTTAGTCTGATTTACTTGAGTATAGGAGAACTATGATGGTTGGTCCTTGTCCCCAAAAGTGGGAAGTATTTGATTTTCTACATCAGCTTCCTCTCTCTATTCTTTGACTGAGTATCGGGCCTAGATTTAATAACAAGGACCTCTAAAAAGTGCATACTACTGGTTACAAAGATAGTGAGAAGTACATGATGCTTGTTTGGTACTATTCACTCACCTATAGTGGTAGCACTAGGATCTAAGTCTAAAAGATTGCTTGATTACAATAAATAAAATTGACAAGATAGAAAGTGAACTTTTACGGTTTCACCTATGTTGAGTTGGTGAATCCACTTTCATTGGAGTTTGTTTGGATCTAGTAAGGTCAAAGATCACAGTCCCGCACAATTGCACCCTTTATTTTCATTTCTTTTTATTTCACTTCTTTTTATTTCTCTCACTTCAAGCATTTTCTCATTTTCTCTTCTATTCTCTTATTAATCTCCATATTCCTCATTCATCATCTCGTATCCTTTTATTTTTCAAGATGTCGGGTTTTGGATGGTTTAGTCTGGACTCCACGGACACCAACATCAATTCCATGACTATGGCATCTACAATAATTCGAGGCGATTCCTGTGAGATCAAGTCGGATTTTGTAAATCGAGATCACTATTATCCTGAATTCTCTCCCTTGTGGATGGAGATCGATCTATCTCCATACACATTATCCAATCAAATAAAGTTCGGAATTGACCTTAATCCTGAACTCTTCTCTATATCTGGTACTCATTTCCAGACTGATCGAGATACATTTCCTCGTGTTGATCCAAAGACCGATCATGGCTTGATTTCATCCGAGTCTTATTCAGAGATGGCTCCAAAAGAGAAGGAACATCAAGTTGATCATAATGAAGTTAATGCACAGATTCTTGCTTCCATATAGGTGACACAAAAACAATTGACTGCACAGGCTAATGCACATACCGCCTTCCAAGAGATGTTAATGGAGTTGAGGAGAGAGAAAGAGAACAAAGGAGAAGGAGCATGAGGAGGAGGAGAAACACAGACAGATGGACCCCGTGGAGGGGAGGAAGAGGAAAGAAAAGAGGCTCCCAAGCCTAATTTGAAAGAGACATATAATCATAGCGCTGGCTAGATGCTCAAGTGGATCCAAATTCCCCTTATCTATAGACACTTTGAGCTTAAACCACAACTCTTGTCTCTTCTTGCCTCATTTCATGAGAACACAAATAAGGAACCATACATCCATTTACAATAGTTTGGACGTATATGTGGTACCACACATTACCCCAACATCTCGTTGGGCGTCGTCAAAATGACTGTCTTCCTATTCAACCTTCAAGACAAGTAATCACTTCTGGAGGGTGATGACAACTTGGGAGGAACTGAAGTCGACGTTCCTCCATAAATTCTATCCCCTTGGTTGTCTGAATCAGATACGTGCCAGGATTTCGAATTTCTCCAAAGGATCCCACGAATTCATTCATGAAATGTAGGAGAGATTCAATGATTTGCAAGAGATGTGCCCCCCCTGATATTCCCAAGGACCATTCTGCTCCAGCATTTCTTTGGGGGTTTGAACCAAGAAAGTCAGAGGCTCATTGATGTCGCATGTGATGGTTCTTACTTCAACAAGGATGAAGATGTTGTGTGACAGATTTTTTAGGAGAGCGTAGCTGAGGAGGAGAAGGAGGAGTTGAGGATTTTTTAGCCTTTTTTTGTTTTGTTTTCAATCATTTTATTCCATTTATTTTTATAAATAATTTATAATATTTATATTGGAATTTGCCCTTTTTATTTTCTAATAGGCTATTTCAACCTTGTGATTGTGGGGTCTGTTTCGCCCAGTGCCAGTGCACTTAGGAGACCTCACCGGTTTTATTTTCTTCGCCATTATTTTTATTTTTTCATGCATTTTGAGCTTTCCAATTTTCTTTTTCTTTATTTTTTGTGCTTGAACCGTTACCATTAGGTTTTTATTATCTTGGTTAGTCGGGCAAATAATAGGTCCAAACCCCATAATAATCTTCACGTTCCTATAGTTAGCTTCATAGATTGGATTTAGTCAAAGAAAAAGGTTTTTCCTGATCATGCATCATTTAGTAAAGATTTTATTTTCATGCACGGATCATTTTGCATGTAGACTGCTGGCGATAGGTACACATCTTCTACCTTGTGCATCAGCTTTTCCGACTTCCTTCCCAGTTTTCTCACTTAGGATAAAAAGGAAATTGGAAAATTCTTTAGGTATTTTATTTGAAAATACTCAAAAGAAAATGATAATCAAAATAAAATTGGGACTGCTAAAATAAATCAACCCTAAAAAGAAACGTAAAGATTCATCATTGCTTTGGGGAGAATAACCCCCTCATTGGACATAGTTACTTACCTCCAGATAGAGTGGGTGAGGATGTAGTCCTAAAGATAGAGCCCAAATCCTAGACCCGTGCCCTAAGCACCTATATAGATCTTCAATATATGATCACAGATGCAAGCACTTGCCTTCGACTTTATAAAATCGTTCTGGTGTGCTCTGCCTCTTATCTCCCTTTAGGCTCGATATAACCTGGCAGCCAAGGCTGATGGTTCCACTGTTTGGGGAGATTTGAGGATGTACGCTGGGTGTAGGGCAACATCACCCTATGTGTCTATGCTAAGTAGTCGTTTGTTATTCACTAAACTAAAATTAAAAAGACCAGACTCTTACGGTCTCCACTTTTGTTCAGTTGGTGAATTGATGGTTGGTTTATGTTTGTTTTCTTAGAATTAAGATCCCTTCATGTACTTCACGCCTTTTCACTTTCTCTTCTTATTTTGACTTTCGTGTTCTCTCATCCTTTTCCTTGTTTCAAAGATGTCAGATTGGAGTGATTTGTGTTCAGATTTTGTGGACTGATCACTTTCCTCTCCAATTCATTCGTCTTCATCTTATTTTACTCAGGACGACTCTCTTACCAAGCTTTCTTGTTTCTCATTTACGCCTGATTTGTCACCAATAAATCCTTTATTGAAGACCAACCCTCTTCTCAAACTTTCATTTAAGACTCCATCATTTCTGCATACTGATCAAGTTCCATTCACATTTTCAAATACTGAGCCAGTTATTTTGCACTTGATGCAATTGAAGGGCAAGGGATCTATGGCACATCAAAGTGAGATCAAAAGTATGATGTTGGCATCTATTCAGGCCATTCAGGTACAGTTAATTGAGCAAGCCAACATCCAAGTCGATTGAGACATATGATCATAGATATGAGGAACAACAGAGGACATAGGAGAGAGGAGGATGAGCAGATGAGAGGAGATGGGCATGGAGGAGGAGATGAGCAACAAAGAGCAGATCTAGAATTTGAGCCATAGAGAGTAGTGGCCTAGCTCACACTTAGAGATGCCATAACCTAGGTGTAGGACACTCGGTTACGTGGATACAGATACCTGCGGTTCATGGGCATTTCGAGCTGAAGACCCAATGATTACCTTTACTCCCCATATTCCAAGGGTATATTAATGAAGAACCATATATACACCTTCACTAGTTTGACCTCATATGTGATACTATTCACTACCCTAACATATCGTTAGAGGTAGTAAAGATGACAACCTTCCCTTTCAACCTTACGGATAAGGTGCTATACTAGATAAATCATTTAGGAAGAGTTGTCATGTCCTAGAGGAGCTGAGATAATCATTTTTGAGCAAGTACTACCCTCTAGGACGACTGAATCAGTTGTGGTCTCTTATTGCCAACTTCTCCTAGATGTCCCATGAGCCTATTCACGAAGCATAAGAATGATTAATAGATTTTAGTGGAGAAGTGCCCCCATCACAATATACAAAATATGAGCCTACTGCAAAATTTCTTTGGGGGTTTGAGTTCTGAAAACCAGAGATTAGTTGATTCCACTTCTGGGAGGTCCCATTTCAACAAAGATGAGGATGTCCTATGGCATATATTCGAGGAAATAGTGGAGAGCTCTTCATCTCTATCTTCTTCCCGCGTATTTCAGAAACATCCTCTACCTACTTATGTACCCCACAAGACCACTAACATGATATCATATCATGATGTAGATGGGTTGGATAGTTTAGATTTCACTATAATAGGAAATCACCTATCGAGAGTCTATGCTATCAAAAACGATCACAAGAGCTTGAGAAATTACATGTGACCGAGTAGAGGACGAAGCAACTGGACAAGCTAGATGAGATTACGAAGCATCTGGAGCTTCTTGTTAGGAATATTGACGAATCTCCATTTCATCACCTTTATTCATCATTTTGGCCTTAAAAACCTTAGCTAATGCATGTAAATAGCCCTAATTTGTACAAAATAACATTCTATCTTTGTTTTATAAATACTGTATAAATTATTATTTTTAATACCAAAATTATAGAAAAAAGAAAAGAAAAGAAAAAGAATAAAATGCAAAGGTATTTTATGACCCTAAACCCCGAGACCAAGTCAATAACTGATTTGGTCGACAAGGAATAAAGTAGGGGGAGATAAGGGCCAAAAACCAACCAAAAATCCTATTTTTTATTCTTTAATAATTCATTTTTTAGACCTATTTTATTATTTATTATTTATTCATCAAATAAAGAAACTTTGTACATGAAAGTTGTAGATAATAATATATAGAAAAGTACAAATTGATTTCATGAAAAAACAATATATAGTGTACAAATTATACTCTAAACAAGATTCCAAAATCCCAAGTTTCCAAACCCATATCTCTTAAATAAAAACTCAAGATATATCAAAATCACTTTAATTGTATATAAATTTTAACAAGCTATTTAATGAAAATGGTTTCATATTTTTTCGGAGCTAAGGTATGAAAGTTAGGTTTTGGACCCTTATTGTACAATATACCTGATACAATATTCATTTTAGTTATTATTTATTATTTTTTATAATTTTATGTTTTTATAATTTTGTAAATATTATTTATAATATATGTACATATTTATAACAAACTAAAACCATAAATAAAAATAAAAATAATATACTAAAAAACATCAATAAATATACAATACACATACCTATATATTATACACCTATATTTAATTAAGTGTAAATATTACATAAAAAACATAATAAAAATGTATTTATGTATATAGAAATAAGTTATAATTTTATAAATTAATAAAATAAAAAAATACAAAATAAAAATAAAATACCTAAAATATAGGTAATATATCTATAAATAAAACCATAAAAAATAATTTATAATAAATAACCTCGAAAAAATAAATAAAAATAATAATTAAATAATATAGAAAATAAAACATTTTTTATTTTATAACTTTAATTAAATTAAATTATTTATTATTTCTTAATTAATTTAGAAATAATTTCAGGCCGGTTTTTCCTGGTTGGTCCACATGGACCAACCAAGGTGCGTCTCCAGTTGACCTTGGTCAACTGTCTAACTGCACCTGTGCCTTGTCAGAACCTAGGTTTTGACCCATCTTCTCTCTTTTTTCCAAGTCGATACAAGATTTGAATTGGTTAGATTTCGTCTACACTTTTTTGCCTCGATCTATGGTGATTCACGCACGAGCATTGTTTTGAGGCATGGACCTATGAATCGACCATTCTTCCTTGATCTTCACCCCCACTTCCTCGCCTGTACAAAACCTCACCCATCACCTTCCTCCATTTTTCGAATCGTTTTGCCCCTACATTCTCTCATTCTTTCACGCTCATAGGTCCGAAGGAGGTAACATCTCCTTTACCTGCATTTAGGTTGAACAAGGAAGTGGAGGAATGTCGTATTCCAGCCATCTTCATCGCTCGCCACCATCGAGGTCCCATCTCCTAGCCTTGCTCCAATTGAGGTTAGTTTTCCTACTTTTTAGTGTAGATTTACTTCCTGCATTTTATTTCCTACATTAGTTTAGCAATTTATTGCATTATTTAGCATGGATTAGATCCTTCGTAGTTCACCAGAGCTCTGCTCCAGCGAACCCATTCACTGTCCTCCACTTGTTTTCTGACATCACTATCTCCCTCACATCTTTCCCTAATGTTTCCCCTCGCCCCACACCAGTTCATTCAGCCCGATACTTAGTGGATTAGGATCTAGGTAACCAACTCTGCCACTTCACCGAGAGACCTCCATTCGACCCACCTTCGATCCATTCCACCCCCAAAAAGCCCCTGGAACCTTCATCTCTCTTTTTTATGCTAACCATGCAGGTTCTAGGTGACTTAGGCCCCATCTAAGGGGCGTTTTTGTCAAAAGAGTACCTTCCTGGTTCACTAGAACTTTACCGATCTCCAAGGATCTTCCAATGATCCACGAAGCATCTTGAAGGCCTGGGAGGCGTGGAGGAGTTGCAGGAGCAAATAGCGACAATCAGAGGAGTTCCAGGTGCACGGAGGCTCGAGTTATGATCGATTCAAATTCGCTAGGCAAGAGTTTCTGCGAGAGTTCTTCCAGACCCATCCAACATCGTCCGATCAATCTCTGTTCTTCTAGAGCAACAACGTATGTCGGATCTGATCGCGATCCCACCGTGGTTCTCTACGTGAGATCTAATCTTGACCCTTAGACGATGAACCGACATCGCACGCTGAAGGTGCGAAGTGTGTCTAGGGGGCATTTCCCGCCCGCTGGATTGCACCTCTTTGGGGGTAAACTTCACTCATACCCCCGCATTTTTGTATTTTGATAAATTAGTTCTATAAATATTATAATTAGTTTAAAACTTTTTAGAACATTTGCTTTGGAACCTTGAACTTTATTGTAATATCACTTAGGTCCTTGCTAGCGAGGCTCACGTGCCTGTACACACGGGCTTGGCTATTTTGCATCAAGACCCTTGAAGGCTTATGTATTTTGTTTAAGTCCTAAAACTTTCATAGATAGTTCAAAGACTTTGGGATATTTGCATTTTACACCTCAAGTTTATTTTATATTGCATTCATGTCCTTTTTATGTTTTGAATTTTTTGATTGTTTCCAATTTATTAAAAATATCAATCGTGCTCAGAAAAATCTCAGTTAAGCTCCTGATTGCACACACTTTTACGTCATATTTTTATTTCTGCAATTTAGGACTTTTAATATTTATTAAAAATCATAAGTGCATATTTTTATCATGTTTGCAGTATAAATACCAAAAAATATATAATTTGTTTTGAAAAATTATAAAAAAATATATTTTGAGTTTATATATGTATTTTACAACTCCGAGAACTGAAAACCTAAAATTGAAAAAGAAAATACATAAAAATTTTAAAGCTCCAAAATTCAATATAAAAAGATTAAAAATATCCAAAATACCAAAAATACTTTTTTCTATATTTTAATTTTCTTATATTATTATCTATATATTAAAAATGATTGGAGGAATTTTGGACTTAATTAGTATTATTAATCTTCATATTAATCTGACCTAATTATTGAATCCCTGATTTGTGATATTTTTGACTTTAAAAATCCATAAAAATTCGCAAATTTTCTAAAAATACAAAAATAGTAGAAAAGATTTCATTTTCTATATTTTGACTATTTTTAGTTGTATTTATAGTTACATTAACTTATATTGTATATATAGTCTTATATATCATATATTATATATCTAAAATAAAAGGAAATTAAAAATTCGAAATTATAAAAAGAAAATAAAAATTAGAAAATTAAAGGTAATAAAAATTATAAAAAATATTAAAATGAAAAACCACACAAAAAATAGACAACAAGAAGCATAACTCAATTTTGCACTTCATTGCCCGATCTATCCTTTTTGCTCCCTGTGTTCGACCTTTACACATACTTGCACCTATACACATATTTGTTATAGAAATGTAATAAAATTTTACTCCACACATTTATTTCATAGCTTGATTTGTTTGTGGGTTAATTGTTGACTAATTGGGATTTCGTGAACAGTCATCACATCGACTGGATTTCTCACCTTGAGAGATTTCTAGAGCCTCACAAAATCCCAATTATCAAATGGCATTGTTGCTAGGGAGCTCTGCAGCTCTATCTTCTTCCCGCGTATTTTAGAACCATCCTCTACCTACTTATGATGTATATATGTACCCTACAAGACTATCAACATGACAACATCTTATGATGTATATAGGTTGGGTATTTCAGATTTGACCATCATAGGAAATCACCTATTCAAAGTTGATGTTATCGAAAATGATCACAAGAGCTTGAGAAATTACATGTGACCGAGTAGAGGACGAAGCAACTGGACAAGTTGGACGATATTACGAAGCATCTGTAGCTTCTTGTTAGGAATATCAGTTTGTGTCCGAGTACGAGTGCCGCAGTCGATACTTCTGCATCTGAGCAGATTGCTTCCACTTCTTCAGCACAGTTGAGTATCGGAGCACCCCCTACAGCTCTGCACGTTTACCACATGCACACTCTGGATCAGGTCCCACAACAGTCACCTCCAGCATGTGTTGTGTTGTATTATCAGAAGCATACTTACCTTTTTGAGCATTAGTGTCCATCTCCACCTCACATTCAGGAGGTGAATGATATTTGGAGTGGCCCTGAGCACAACCAGACCTGTCTATCAAGGAAGGGATAATTGAGTTCTTAGGACGGACATAGGCTAGTTCATCAGTTTAGGGTGGTAGGCCACAATAGTTCCAACACCAGCAAACACAGCCTTAGTATTCATCTCCACCACACTTCTAGACTTGGAGACAAGGACATCAGTAGATGCAGCCTGCTTATCCTTATCAGTCATAATATCAACACAACATGCACAATATTCGCATCCTCCTCCTCCTCATTATCATTTCTATCGGCGAAAGTCTACTTATTCAGTGTGCCCACAACCTCCACTACCAGTTTCAGTGACCTCCAATTGTTGAGCAGCTAGAGGCACCCTCGATGAACCCCCAATTGATGAAGAATATGAGCGTCATCAACCAGAGGCTTAACAACCAGATCGCAACGAAGACACTTATTCTAGCCCAGGTCAAAGCCAATCTGTTCAACCACCTACAACCCTCTAGACTACCTTGTGGTCCACTCAAGGTGGGACCACTAAGTCGATGTCATGATAGCCCAAGAAACCTAGGTGATTAAGACAACAATCAACCCACACAATAGATATCAATTACTGAAGAAACATGTGTGAATCGAAAGTTATTATAAATCCTACAAATCAATGAGTATAGTGATAAGCAGAGTAGGGCATCGAACACAAAACATGGTGAAGCATTCAATATTATTATAAATAAATAATCAATAAAAAATATATGTATAAATGTATATAGGTATGCATACAATTAATCAAAGAATGTCAGTTTTTTAAATATATATATTAATTATATTTTTTAAATATATATTATTAAATAATTAAAAAATATTTAGTATAATAAATAATGGTATAACATATGTATTACTAAATATAGATATAATACAACAAGGGATAAGATACTTATAAATATATATAAAAGTAGTCCAAAAATAGCAACATATTATGTTTTGTGTTTTTTAACCTTTTTTACTATTTTTATGATTTTTCAAATAATTTTGCTAATTTTTAAGTTTTTTAAAGTAAAAAATCTCCCAAAACAAGGATTAAGTAAATAGACCGAATTGATTTGGGGTTAAAAAATAGAAAAAGAATTCAAAATTTTCCAAATCAAATTTAAAGTGTATATATATATATATAATTACAAAATAAGGAGAGATATTTTTGGAGTTTTAAAGTATTTTTTATATTTTTATAGGATTTTGGAGCTTTTTAATTTTTTCTCATTTTATTTTTCTATTTTTAGGTATTTTTGGTCTGTAGGTACTATATACTATAATAAACACATACTATTTTTTAGGGAAATTTTAAACATGATTTTATTTTTTTAATAAATTTTAAAATCAAACAGGGAATATTCATGCATTATTTTATTTTTAATAAATAGGAAACGTGCTTGAAATATGAAATAAAAAGTATGGAGAGAAAGTAAACTACATCATGCACATTATCTTATTTTTTTGCAAATTTTGGAGCACAAATATTATATATAAAAACTAGAGAAATATACTCAAAAATTCTTAGATGGGTAGGGGTATATTTGTAATTAAAAATGAATATAGGGGGCTCCGTGAAAATTACCCAAAAGTTTATAACTAATACTACAATTGATATATTAAACAACAATTACAATAACCTGTAGGGGTTTACATGCAATTTTTAGAACATAACACATGCTAGTACACGTGACTGGTAGTGTCTCTTTTGTAATATTTAAAATTTCCAAGGGCATAAATGCAAATATCCCTCTACTTTTAAAATAACATAAAATATTTACAAGGGTATTTAACTAGTACAAAAAGGCAGAGGATGCCTAAGAAATTTACCCACTATGCGCGGAGATGAGCGGTCCAGGACGCGCCACGTTACTCCACTTATCTCGATCCAACAACGGATGGCATGTACCGCTTCGCGTAATATGAAACGACCCAGATTAGATTTGGACCAGTCTTCTTGATCCTACAGTGGCAGGGCCCTCTGGAAGAACACCAAGAACAGTTGGTGTCCTTGCTTCGATCGACAAATCGGAGCGATTACGAGCTCCATTCTCCTCGTCGATGAGTGGGATAAGTCGCTGGTGCTCCTCCACATATGCAGGGGCCTTCATATGATACCTAGGTCTTCTCGATTGAGACCTGGGAGCTCTTTGGCTCCAGGCGACCTAGAGAATATTCATATCTTCACTGTGCATCTCCAAGCAGTCCTTGTAAGCTCTTTTCATGCTCAAAACAGTTAGCGGCTCGAGACGAAAGGTCTCGGCCCATAAGAGAAGCTAGGGGCTTCGTGTATGAACATGATGGTGAACTCCCACAAGGATTGGGGAGGGAGCTTCGATATCTTGATTCCTTACAAGAATCAAGGTGGTATGTGAGGCAAAATGCGCGGAACGTGTCGGGGAAGGATAATGAGGTGAGAATGGATCGAAGAACGGGTGCAATCGCAGCAATTTGTCCTAGAGCTCAAGCTCCAGATTGAGATGATTTCTTCGATTAAGCAAACTGTACTGGAGTAAATGACAAATTAAAAATAAAATTAAAATCTACGCTAAACACTTACCTAATGATGAGAAGAAAACATGCTCAATAGGCATGAATGGCTGAGAGCTGAACCTCACGACTGTAGATGGTCGGAGATGGGTGGACGTGCTACGGGAGCCCTCCTCCTCGCTGCAGACCCACTCCGGTGGCTCGCTGTCACCTAGCATGTGGAGAAAAACAAGATCTGAGGAGATGGATTGGGCTCAAGATCGATTAAAATCTCAAAAGAAGATCTGGGGGGTATTTTATAGACAGACGTGGTGGTAGGTGGAGATCATGGGTTTGCAGTCTATTGAGTGTTCATGTAGGTGATCTAGAGTATAACGAGATGGAAGGAGATATTGAGCGCAATATTGATGAAGGAATTGACGTGATCCAAGTGTGAATTGCACTCCAAATGCCGATGAAGATGGCAGGGTAGGTGGCTCTGACAAGAGTCAGAGGGGATTAGGGTGCAATTGACCTAGGTCAACAAATACTCGCACCTGGTTGGTCCACGTGGACCAACCAGGAAATTCCAAGGCAAAAATACCTTGGAAAATGAATATAAATAGTATATGATTTAATTCCTAATTTTATGTAGTATTTATTACATATTTTTATTTATTTGTTCGAGGTATTTTATTATATGTTACTTTTAACAAGTACAAATATAGGTATATTCAATTTATTTTAATTTTGTGATTTATATTTTATTATTTTCTACACATATTTTATATATTTATAAATTTTATAAATATAAAAAATATATTTTTATTGTATTTTTCTGATGTTATTTGCATATTTAAATAAATTTAGGTATATAATATATAGATATAAGTATATGTATTTCATCTATGTATTTTGTATACTTATTTATTTAATGTTTTCTTTATGATTTTATTCTATTATAAATATGTACATATATTATAAATAATTTTTTTACAAAATTATAAAAATATGAAATTATAAAAATAATAAAGAATCAATAAAAAGAATATTTTATTCAGTAAACTATACAAATAGGTGTCCAAAATCTAACTTTCAAACATTAACTCCAAATTAAATGAAACCACCTTCATTAAATAGCATATTAAAAGTTATATACAACTAAATATTGATTTTGATACATTTTAAGTTTTTATTGAGGAGATATGGGTCTGGGAAGTTTGGGTTTTAACTTTTTTTAGTATAAAAAATACATTCTATATTATTTTTCTATGAAATTAATTTTGTATTTTTATTTTTATTTTTTCTACAACTTTCATGTACAAAATTTATTGATTTGATGATTAAATAATAAAGAATAAAATAAATCCTAAAAGGTAATTATTGGCCTCTTTTTGTAGGGTTTTCCGACTATATTTACTATACAATTCGCCACCCTATCTCCCCCTACTATATTCCTCATACACTAAGTCATCATGATGACTGAGTCTCGGTGGTTAGGGTCACTCATACACTAAGTCATCATGGTGTCTCATTTTATTTTATTTTCTTTTCATTATTCTTTTATTTTGTAATAAATGCAGTATTTATACAATATTTTCTACATTATTTTGTACAACTTATAGAGTATTTATTTTGGAAAATTAATGCTATGTACTTGCGTTTAGGTAAGGTTTGAAGGTTAAAATCAAAGAATAAAGGTGATGAATGAGGATTCATCACCCCCTATACTTGCCTTTAATTGTCCTTAGCAAACAGTTATGCCTATAAGTGCAGAAAAGAAAAAGAAGTAACTTGGAATAATTTTCGACTTATAAGCCTCTCTTAATAAAGTCAAAGTTTTGATCTATGAGAAGGCCTTTGGATTAGTGGTGTGTTTGGAACCACACAAAAGTCAGTAAGTGTGACATAATAACCCTCAGGTTCCATACTCCTATTATTCAATCGAATTCACAGCCAGGTCCAAACCATCCTCTCAGTCGCATACTCTTGCTACCTTGAAACGATAGAACCATATGTATGAAATTGTTCAGCTCCCTCCAGACAATACCACTGAACTACCAAGGTGTATGCACTTCTGGTAACTCGTCCTTGTGGAGATAGATATTCCCTTCTAAGGTCAGGTGCAGTCTTCATTCCCTTGTGGGAATGGACCAGTGAAGTCTTCATTCCCTTGTGGAGATAGATACCTAAGTAAAAGTAGGTGAAAAAGAAAGAAAGAATAGAATTCAGTCGACCCCCCTGTACTTACGATTAGGTTATCATAAGTATAGTAGAACAAAAATGAGGTGACTGAGGAAAAGAATATACAAACGAAGGAACAAGAAGAAAGAAAAATGAAATCATCGAAATCACTCGGTCCCCCCTATACTTAGGATAAGGCATCCTAAGTATACAAAAGAGTATGGCCAAAAATTAGGGACCAGTGATTAGAGTAAAAGAAAGGATACACAAAAGAAAAGTAAAAAGATCAGAAATCGAAAAACGAGAATCAATGGGCAATCGATCCCCTCTATACTTAGGCTCTGTTATCCTAAGCATAGAAGACGAACAAAAAATGGGGACGATTGTGATCTATGAAGGATATATAGGTGTGTACTCCAGAAAACCGAATGGTTTCACATGTCTATGTACATGATGGAATGAAGTGGAAGAGTAGTCATGCATCCTGTACAAAGTAGATCACTTCAACTCGGGCTAGATGATCAGTAGTCTCTACAAAGTGCTTCAACATCTGCCCATTTACTACAAATGGTTCTACACCAGGTGACACATATGATATAGCAATACTACCATTGTCGTGCACCGTTCTGACTATATGTGATCCTTCCCACTTGCTTTTCAATTTGCCAGGAAAAATTCTCAATCGTAAATTAAATAAGCATACTTTCTGCCCATGAACAAAGATCTTGTGCCGGATATGTCTATCATGCCATCGCTTCACTTTATCCTTATAAATGAGGGTGTTCTCGTATGCCTGATTTCGAATCTCCACCAGCTCATTCAGATCTAGCTTTCTCTTGGCTCCTTCTTTCTGTATTTCTATTGAAATCTCTCTGATAGCCCATTCGGATTTGTGCATGATCTCTATGGGAAAATGGCATGGCTTCCCATAAACTAATCTGAACGATGAAGTACCTAAGGGAGTCTTATATGCAATATAATATGCCCAATGAACTTGGTCTAGAAGCTGTGACCAGTTCTTCCTATCCGGTCGTACTAATTTTTAGAGAGTGGATTTCACCTCCCTATTTGAAACTTCAGCCATGTCGTTTGTCTGTGGGTTGTAAGGAGAAGCTACTCTGTGATCAATGCCATAGCTCTTCACTAGCTTTTTCACCTCCTTATTAATGAAATGGCTACCCCCATTTGAAATGAGAATACGTGGAATAACGAACTGCGAAATAATATGTTCCCTTAGGAACCTGCACACTGTATTGCTGTCAACGGTTCGTGCGAGTATAGCCTCCACCCATCTGTTAACATAATCTACAACGAGCAGAATGTACTCAAAGTTATTGCTGGAGGGAAACGGTCCCATAAAATCTATACCCCATGCGTCAAAGATCTCGTAAATGATAACTTGCCGCATAAGCATTGCATCTCTAGCACTGATTGTCCCTACGACTCTCTGACAATCTGGGCAACTCTTCACGAATGTGCAAGCATCTCTAGTAAGAGTCGGCCATCAAAGTCTGCTCTGAAGTACCTTCTGCGATGTCCTCTTCCCCGAATGATGTCCTCCTGCCTCTAAGGAATGACACAGAGTAAGGAAACTATTATATTCCTCCTGAGGAATACATCTCCTGTAAACACAATCCGGACCCTCATGAAAAAGAATCGGATCCTCCCATTTATAGTATCTGAAGGATATTGTAAGATCCTTAAGCGCATCACGGAAGTGTGAGGATCGCATCGTATACGATCGGGAGCGACTAGCCACACTAGTTGCTCAATGCAATGGAATTTAAAAAAATTTCATGCGATGAAACCACAAGATCCAAGAACACTTCTCAGATCGTTTCATCAAAACCACAAACAAGTATTAGGGTTACCTCTTGAAGCGTGGTTGCGATCGAGTCTCAAAACGAAGAGACCTCCTGTCTCAAGTCCAATCCGATAGAGGAGATGCTTGCAAGCATGTTGATGAAATGTGTGCTCCTCTCAATCCATGTTGATGATCCAAGCGACGAATGTCCTGATCTCGTAACACAAGATACGACGTCTTCCCCACGAGTGAGGCACACCGAAGGAGATGAAGATCCACGAGCAAACATTCAGGCAGCATAACGACGATGCTGCGAAGACTCTCTCTAGGGATCCATGGTGGATGACCATAATGAGAGAGAGAGAGAGATGGCATGTAAAGAATGAGAAAGAGAGAGAGAGAGAGAGGGAGAGAGAGAGAATATGTTGTTCTCTTATTGTGTTGTTGTAACCATGAAAGCAAGGGGTGCCTCTTCTTAAATAGTATTTTGGGAGTCTATGGATCCCAATCCATGTGCACACAAATCCAATGGATGAGATTGATTTGTATTTTCTTTCAATGGCCAAGATCTTGTTGGAAAAATACAACAATAATTAATTTAATTTAGATTAAATATGTATTGATAAATCAATGTAATTTAATCCCAAATTAAATCAATCAAATATGGATATACATGGAAAGGAGATTACCTCCTTCCATTAAGAGGGGGGACGGCCACCCTTTCCTAATGAGAATAGGGGGTTGTCCACCCTCCTGAGTAGGAAGGTGTAATCTCCATGTAATCTCATGAGATTACATTATTCCATGGAAATCTCCAATATTTACAACACTTGTTGTAAATCATTCTACAAAAATAATTCATAATCATTTTGTGAATATTGCAATCTTATCATTGGAAAATTGTGAATCACATTCACAATCCAAAATTAAATGTAAATTACATTTTCAATTACTTGTCCAATGTGAATCCAATTCACATCATCATATAATTAACACATGTAAGTTAGAAATAGCTCTCTCTTATATATTATAAATCACATTTATAATATATATGATTAATATGGATAGTGCTATCCACATTATTCAATATACATGATAATTAAATTACATTTAATCATCCTTGATCTCTATTCTCATGTGCCCAAATAATATGAATCACATTCACATTATTTACATCTTTGATAAAAAAAATCACATTTAATTATCTTAGATAACTCTCCATATAATATGAATGAAATTCATATTATTCGTGATAATTAAATCACATTTAATTATTCATTTTCTCAATGCTCGGATACATATATCAACAATGAAATTATCCATGAACTCTTTCAAGGATAATGCGCCTTCTACGCGTATACTTGGAGATAAGGATAGGACGATTGTATTGTTCCACATAAGCGACTTGGATATTGAGATCAAATCTAAAATCCAGATCTTGCTGATGTCCCATAGATGCTTGATTAAATCAACACCGTAGATCCAATCTTCTCATTGCATCCGAATTACATTCAGATCACTGTCCAATACTTGGACCAAGATTAGATCACTTCTCTACTGAGAGGAGTCACTAAAATCCAGACCCGTTTCATCACTCCCTAGGAATTGAAGCATCATGGTTAAACAATCGTTTATGATCACATCACCCTCAGGTGTTCCCAATACCCGTACATCCTGTATACTAGAAGACTAAGAATAAACCCGAAGTTTAGATCTCTTTTAGATTGTGTACTTCAGAGTTTTATCCTAAACTTTCTTATTCGATCATTGAGAGTTGGTATCGATTATATACTTTCCAAAAGCATATATCATACCCAGGTGTTGATCATATATTTTCCAAAAGCATATATCAAACCTACAAATTCAGTCAAGCTTCTAAAGCGAGACGATCGTGTACAGAATTTGATTCTTCTCAATATCTCATGAGTGAGCTCATGTCTTCCTGTTCAGTAACTGAACCTGTATGATCCCTTTGAGAGATCATATTACTCACATTCCCTTGCATGCACACCAACATGGCGGTGTATAGACCTTGGCTAGGTCATCAACCTATTGGTATGCCAAATGTACATACTCAGACATATAGTAACACATCGGTCTCTGGTCAGAGGATGCGTGCCTATATCGTGACAACATATGATATAGGACTTTGGTTATCTCGATCTCGTTAAGTCAACTCTTTGACCTAACCAATCTGACCCCTCTGAATCTCTATTCCTATGTAGAGGGCCTGCATCAAGAGGTTGGTCAGATATCAGCCTTTAGAGAAAGGATTGCCATCCCCTTCTCTTGCTGGAGATCCTCTCTTAATAATTATTTGATGGTGCTTGATGAGTCCTCAATCTAACTCTTTAGATATACATCCAAGCACCAGCCTCTATGCGTCAATAATTGAATCAACAACTGTATGATCATTAAGATGATCATGGTACATAACCCTAATTGTATTAAGGGACCTATTATGAAAATTAGTTACTCTTCATTTCAGATCAGGGAATGATTTTTGTAATAACAATTATTGCATAATGGCTTGTCGTGGGCTCGCATGTCCAACAATCTCCCACTAGCCCAAAGAGCCATTAATGGGATAATCTTTAAACCCACACTCATGTGACAATCATAGGCTATTTAAGAAAAAAATGCTAGATACTATGATCAATCACTCTATTCCCGAGAGACTACACCAAGTCCTTTTAAGGCACTTGCATATCTCCTAGTAACAATGCTCGCATCCAATGCGAATGTTGCATCTTATGCAACCAATACTCAATCTTGTTAGTTACAGTGTCCTTAACACTACAACACAATAATTATTATTATAACCAGTATTTCCATTATCCTTATAAGAATACCCTTATTCCTGGAGATCTCTCTCTCCTAAGATATCCACAGTTAAGATCTTTTAGATCTCCATCTATATAGTCTTAATTTCCTGAAGATAACACTTAGAGATCACTATATCGAAAGTCTTGTCCTCTTTGAAGGTATTGTTGTTACTGCAACTAAGTGTTTTATTTCCATAGTAGGATTATCAACAGTTTACTACTCCCACTACATGGCAGACATCTAGCCTTTGTACACATCTAACATATACTCGGCTTCTCGTAACTGATGCATAAGGGCAAGCAGTTTTAGCATTCACATCCTCAACTCTTTGAGGTGCTATCCCTTTAGATAGGTCAGTACCATATCTTGAGGGAAAGAAGTCTTTCTTGGAATTTTCCAGAAAATGGAATATGTCCTTGGTGTACTACTAATGTGACGTTTGCAATACCCTCTTTTCTTTGCTTCTGAACAACTTCAAAACTAAGATCTAAGAGGTATCTTTGAGATCAAATCTCAAGGTATGGAATAGCCAGTCTTTAAAACACTTATTATTATCTTTATATCATTCCAAATGATTAGGATGTTATCCACATTTAGCATGATGAACACAATAGCAGTCCCACTAAGATTCACACGATTCATCAAGATTCTGTCTGAAATCATAACATTTATAATTTCATCAAATCTTATGTTCCAACAACAAGAAGCTTATTTGAGTCCATAGATGGAGTTCTTTAGCTTGCACACCTTGCTTTCCTCAACCATGAAGCACTAGGGCTACTTCATATGAATATCCTTAGAGAGGTATTCATAGATGAATGCAATATTAACTTCCATCTTGAAGATGTCAAAGTCAAGTTGTGTAGCTATAGTTAGCTATATTTTGATGGGTTAAGCATGTCATTGGAGAGCAAGTCTCATCGCGAGTGATGTACTCTCTTCGGTGTGTATTCTATGGATACAACTGTGATTTGAAGGTCTCTACCTTCTCACCAGGTTCCCTCTTTCTCTTGAATATCCATTTATACCTTAACGGGTCTTACCCACATAGGTGGATCCTCGAGGGTCCAAATACAATACTTGTATATGAAGTCTACTTTAGACTTTATTGCTAACATCCATATTTCCATGTCATGATCTTTAGAAGCTTCATCACATGAAGTTAGATCATTCGCGAAGGATGTGGTCCAGGGGGGGAGTTGACTGGGGGTCAACACTCCCCTGTGGACCAATCAGAAAATTCCAAACCCTAAATTATTTGTAAATTCATTTTAAAATAGTAAATGATTTTTTTATAAATATTTTCAAAATAAAAAATGTTTATTTATTTTCAAAGTATTTTTAGTGATTTTTATTTTTTTTGAAAAATAAATTAATGTATATACATAATATATTATTATATACAGGTATAAATACCTTGGTATTTTACATTTTTATTTTTATTATTTTATTTTTGTACAATTATCCCAATTTTATATTTTATTTATTTACAACATAAAATTTTGGGATATAAAATAATTTTTATTTGATTTTTATTATTTGTTTACAAGAATAAAATAAATAGGTCTTTTATTCTTATATATATGGTATATGTACAATAAAGAGAGCGAATTTATTTTCTTTTTTTTCTTTTTCTATTTTTTCTTTTATTTTTAGAAATATATAAAGAGTGTGAGAAACACTTAAATATTTTTATTTTATGAAAATAAAATATATACAATAAAGGGGGAATATATGTACAGTGATGAATGGCCCTATCTCTCTCTACTTGTTTTATTTTGCGGTCTCGCCGATGGTTGGCCTCCCTTGGGTTCGGGTCACTGATGAGCTGCCCGAACGACTAAGGTAAATCAGGTGTCACTAAGGTCGTTGTGACCTCAGTCACTCGGGACTCAGAGCTCAACAAGAAACAAAAATCAGACCACCAAATAAAGATAGAAAAACGAAGAAAACCAAATAGCAGTCTTAGCTATGGGATTGACCTGGTATAGCTCACAGGGTCGATCTCGAGGAGCACGAGATGGCCTTGCAGCCTACGAAGTAGTCTAAAAATAAAGAAAATATAAACAAATATTTTTTTGGTGGATTTTTAATATTTTTATATTTTTTTTGAATTTTTAGTTATGAAGAAAAATAATAAAAAGGTAAAAACAAGCACAAACAACAATTTATTTAACTACTCTAAAAAGCTCCAAAAATTCAAACAAAAATATTTTTATGTTTTTATATTTTTTCTTGTTTTGGTGAATTTTTGATAATTTTATTATTTTTATAGAATTTTCTAAAAATAAAAGAAAGGAGAAAAACTATACTGTCTAGCCAGGCTTTAAGGACTAAAATAAAATATAAAACGGTCCTAAAATAGCCTGGAGGTATTTTTCATGTAAAATATAGACAAAAAGGAAAAATCAGGAAAAATATTTATTAATTTTTGGATTTTCTTTAATTTTCTAAAATTTTTATGAATTTTTCAATGTTTTTTAATTTTTATGCTTTTTATGAATCTAAAAAATGACCAAAAATGGTTAGAAAATCAAACACACCAAAACACACAAGTTTTAATTTTTTTTTGTAATTTTTAAAAAGGTTTTTATAATTTTTTTAGATTTTATAATCTGAATAGACAGAAAAATGAAGGAATTCGAATTTTTAAAATACTAAAAGGGCTAAAAAATGCACCAAATTTTTATTGAAAATTTTACATAGTGGCAGGAGCCACGTGTCCAATTTTCACGAAATTTGGACTTAATTTGATATTTTTTAAAATCAAACAACAAGGCATAGTGCACAGGGACCTAAATGCAAGAAAACATGTTTCCAAGGGCTGAAATGTAACAAATACAAGAACCTTGAGGTCTCTCGTGCAAAATCTCCAAGTTCTCACGCGCACAGCACGTGCACTGGGCACAGAGGGACCTATATGCAATAAAAAATACTTCCAAGGACTTATTAGCAACATGTGCTAAAATTCCAAGGATGAAATTGCAAAATATCCAAGAAATTCAGCACATGTCCAATAAAAGCATGCACAGGGGTATGGATGCAAATAATGAAAACTAAATTTCATTCCATAACTCCTTAAAACTTCAGCCCATACAATGTAAATATCCCAGAAAATCACGTGTCGATGCATGTGTTCCACGTAGACAGAGGTATAAATGCAAATAAACTAAGCACGAGGTCCATAGTGCAATTTTTACAAAGTAAAGACAACTAACTAAATTAATTACAGGACTAATTAATAAAAGCAAAACAGGAGGGGGCCTAAATGTAAATTACCCCTTATTATGATCTGAGGGCTGGAGGCGCTCCACGTAGCTGATCGGACGGTGGTCGTACATTGCGCCTCGTTGAAGAAGCCCTGGCTCTGATCCAACGGATGAGGTGCGCCCACGTGGAAGATCTGACGCTATGGAATCAAGGGCACCTCTCGGTGGATGAAAGGCGGAGAAGCGGCCATGTGTAGATCAGACGGTGGCTGCGAAGGGCCTCTTCTTCGCCTGGATCGAGCGGTCCGAATGCAATCTGGCGCGTAGGGGCTGAACGGACGGCTCTGGAGGGTCCTCCAAGAACAGGTGGCCGTTGAACTTCGCCGGCCCGATACTCGCGTGATGGACCTCCTCTGCTGCTGCTGATATGTCCAAGAGCTTCGCCTCGATGGTCCGCAGCTGAAGCGCCCCTCTG
This sequence comes from Ottelia alismoides, assembly GCA_037367405.1. NCBI lineage: Eukaryota > Viridiplantae > Streptophyta > Magnoliopsida > Alismatales > Hydrocharitaceae > Ottelia > Ottelia alismoides. The sequence goes on along the minus strand of JAZKJV010003061.1, from coordinate 216,029 downwards.
ATGAGGCCGGGAAGCTTCGAGGAGCTCCGGTGACGACGACAAAACTGAACTCCTGTGCCTGGAAGCTGAGGTCCTCAGAAGGACCTCTCTAACCTGAAAAGTAACGCAGGAAGACTCCTGGGTCGAGGGCAAACTGCCTCGACCCTGTGAGGGGTGAAGTGGGTGGAAGATGCATCGGGGCGGATGATCTCCGGCGATGCGACGGCGAAGGAGATCCACTCCCAGTTCCGGGGCGAACTGGGTTGGATGGATGGGTGAAGAACATGCATGGGAGGATGATGATTATGATGGTCGGGTCAATCGATGAGATAGGTGGACAGAGCGGGCGTAATCGATCGGGGATGGCGACGAATGGATTTGGGCGAAATCAAAAATTAGAGAAATAGGGGAAGAATTAGGTTCACCTGATGGATGTGGTCGACTAGGAATGAGCTCCGGGAGCTCTGGTCGTTGCCTCGAGGGACGTCGACGGCCTGAGGCTCGGGCGTAGCACTGGGCGGCGCACGGCGGTGAAAAGCTACCGGATCAGTGGCAGAGCGGTCCTCTCCTCTCTTCGACACTTGCCTCGCTCAGCCGTCACTCCGGGGAGTCTAGTGGAGGTCACATGAAGAAGGGGTAGCGCCAAAAGATGCATGAAAAGGTGCGGCGGAGCTCAGCTAAATAGTGCTAGAGGTCCGGCTAGATGGGAGTCGGGCACGTACGTCGAGGCACGGACCCCTAAGATCCACCCCGGGCGTGGGTCTCGGATCTGCAAGGAAGGAATAGGACCCGGGATTTAGGGTTTTAGTGGTCAGATCGAGCGAGGAGAATATGGAGAAATCGGGTCCGGCGCTGGATCCGCGGGGGAAGAAGGTCCGCGGGGGGAGTTGACCGGGGTCAACAATCCCCCGTGGACCAATCAGATTATCCCAATCTTAATTATTTAGAAATTCGTTTATAAATAGTAAATGACTTATTTTCAAACATGAAAAATGTTTATTTATTTTCAAACTATTTTTTAGGGATTTTTATTTATTTTTTTGAAATATAATTTAGGTATTTACAAAATATTATTATTAGATACATGTATATACATATGTATTTTTGATTTTTGATTATTTATTTTTATATAAATTATTCCAATTTTATATTTTCTTTACTTATAGAATAAAATCTGGAATAATTTGGTATTTTTATTTTATTTTTGTTATTTATTTACAAGGGCTAAATAAATACTTTTATTTATATACATATATGGTATATATACAATGTTGGTTTTGATTTTATTTTTATTCCTTTTTATTTTATTTATTTACATTATGTAATATGGAATATGTACAATTTTTATGGGATTTTTGTTTATTTATTTACAAGGTGAAATAAATACATATGTGGTTTATATACACATGGCCTATGTACAAGGATGGAGGAGATTTTTATTTATTTTTAATTTTCTCATTTTTATTTGGATTTTATATTTACAACTATATACATATAAATACATACCCATTTTTATTTGAATAAGAGGAAAATAAATTTTATTTTATTTACAGGTATATGTACACCAATGAGCTTCCTTATCTCGCTCTACTTGGGTTCTTTTTGCGGTCAAGCCCATGCTGAGCCCTCCCTTGGGAATAGGTCGCTCAATATTTATTCTAAATATCTCCCTCTTTTTCTTTTATTTCTTTATTCTTTTATTTATGCACAAAAACATGCTAATTATTCATATTTACACAATGCATGTTGAATGATAATTATTACTAATTACAGATATCTACATGTGTTTTGCATGGGTTTTGTAGCTAAAATAAAAGAATAAAGAGTGATGAATGGGTATTCATCACCCCCCTATACTTAACTTTGCTAGTCCCTTAGCAAACACTTATTTAAAAAAGAAGTGAAAAAGAAAAAAGAAAAAGAAAAAGAGGAGAAAATACATGGATTAATGCTGAATATTAAACTTGCCTTCATTAAATTAAAATATGGAGCTCGATCAGATCTTTGGATTATTGATGTGTCGGAACCTTATATAGACTTAGGTTTAAAACTCAACAGCCTCTAAGATCCACTAATCTATAATCAAGACTCCTCAATAATCCAGATCAGAACAAGTCTACATACACAAACCCTGAAGACTGTGAATCTTTCCTTGTACTATGTAAGTGATATATAGCTCTCCACCTCAGAAGTAGCAACTTGACAACCCTTCCCAACAAGGTAACTCTATGACCCTAGTCTGGCCACTCTTTCCTCGAGGAGCGGGGTATTCCCTTCTAAGTTCAAGTTCAACTGGCTCAAGAAGAGGGGGAAGAAGAGAATGGACCATGGCCAGTGTAGCCATGTATCCTTGGGAGCTCAACCAGTGTAGCCAAGTCTCTTTGCTGCAAGCTACATAAGATGGAACCATAAGTCTCAAGCTTTGCTTATTTGCACTATATACATACTCCGGTGGGATTATCATTTTCTATCAGACCCACCACTTTTTTGGAGTTATTTTCTTTTTGCATTTTTTTTCAAGTGCATCTATACAACATATCTACAATGTACAGCATATATACATAAGGAGTTTTTCCTCTTGAGCCAGTAGACTATCCCTCTTTTGAAGCATTATTGCAACCCACAACTCCTGTCGTTAGACCTCATGGCAACCAGACCAAGTTGAGACGCACTTCCTTCACTAAAAGAAGAAGAGAGGTTCCGCCTAGAAGTACTACCCTCATATGCTACCCCAAGTCAAGGAAGACTGCCTCCTCACCACCTCATCAATGGAGAGCTCGGTGTAAAGTGAGGATCCAAGTCAAGCCATTGTCTATATGAGTCATGTGTGTGTCATTAAGTGCTCTACTTAGGCTCATTGAGATGACATGTGATCATAGCCTAGTGGACTCAAAGAATTAAGTCACCATGGACCTGAAAAGCCTTAGCCCTAAGCCCTATAAGGTTCCTATTAGAATTAGGTGGATTAAGATCTTAATCAAGCTCCATTTCCCAATTTATTCTAGGCTAGTTTAAATGTCAACTATAATCCAGGAAAAACTATACAAGTATATACAAAGATGCTATTTACACAATATTTACACAAATGCAAAATTTTTGAAAAATGTTTTGAAATCATGGATGTGTGCATGAATGCAAGTTTTGCAAAATATTTACATAAATTTACACAAGGTTTTTGCAAACTTTTGATTTTCAAAATATTTTGGAAAAATTTTGTACTATATACATAGTTTTGATATACACATATTTACACACAATTTACACAAAGAGTTTTTGAAAACATTTTTACAATAATAATTTTGTACAATAGCTATGTCTGTGCAAATAAAAGAATCTTATTTACAGGAAAATTTTTAATTTTTATGGATTTTAGATTTTTAGCCATTTTTATTTATTAACACACTCACACAAAGTCCGAGTTATGGCTAAAGTATATATGGAATATATACACAACCCCCTATACTTAACTCGAACGATGTCCTCAGAGTCAAGAGCGATGAAGAAGACATAACTCGTGCTTAGTATAGGGAAGTGAAAAGGAAGGCTATATACAAAGACAAATGAAAGAATAGAAATCAAGAGGGTCTCGGCTTTTCCCCCTATACTTAGGATCAAATAATCCTAAGTATAGCAGGCTGTACACGAAGGGAAAACCGAGTGAAGAATGTACAGGGTCTACCCCCCCTATACTTTGGGTAAAATATCCCTAAGTATAGGCAGCGAAAACATGGGTAAAATGAATCAAAAGAAATACCCGAGAGTCCTACATCCCCCCTATACTTAGGGTAAAGTACACCCTAAGTATAGCATAATCAAAGGATGAGAAAAGGGATGTGGGACTAAAGAATGGAATGATATGGACAACTGGATCTATACAAGTCGGGAGAACAGTGATAATCAGGCGTGAGATGCAATAGATGTGAGTCAAGAGACCACATCTCACGCAAAGTGAATAGGGGCAACATCAACGACCCGCAGCTCATGATCGAGATATGGCTTGAGCCGCTGGCCGTTCACTCGAAAGGTACTCTCAGAAGACAACTCAGATATGCCAATGCTCCCATTGTCGTATACCTTTCTCACTAGATACGGTCCCTTCCATTTGCTCTGTAGCTTCCTTGGAAATAGACGAAGCCTAGCATCAAACAACCATACTCTCTGTCCTGGCTCAAAATGCTTGTGGCTGATATGAGAATCATGCCACTCCTTGTACTGTAGGCTGTTTGAGAAGGCGGTATCACGAAGCTTTTCCAAGGCTGCTAACTCTGCCCTCCTCTGATCTCCTACACTATCTGGATCCAAAAGTATATCTGTGACTGCCCAAAGTGACCTATGCCTCAACTCAACAGGTAAATGGCACAGCTTGCCATAAACGAGGCGAAAGGGAGATGTGCCCAAAGGTGTCTTGAAAGACGTCCGATATGCCCACAAGACCGAGTCCAAAAGCTGTGACCAATCCTTTCGGTCAGGGCGGACGACTTTCTGCAATATAGTCTTGATCTCCCTGTTCGACACTTCGGTTAGACCATTCATTTGAGGATGGTATGGAGTGGAAACTCGATGGTCTATGCCGAACTCGCTAGCAAGGGCCTTCACCTGGTCGTTGACGAAATGAGACCCCCCATCAGATATCAACACTCGAGGTACCCCGAACCGTGAAATAATATGCTTCCTCAAAAATCTGCAAATAGTCCTAGCATCTGCGGTTCGGGCGGGGATGGCCTCAACCCAACGACTCACATAATCCCCGGCCAACAGAATGTACTCGAATCCCTGACTCTTAGGGAATGGACCCATGAAATCGATGCCCCATGCGTCAAAAACCTCACATAAGTGAATGGGCTGCATCGACATCATATCACGCTGTCCACAAGTGCCCATCCTCTGACAGTCAGTACACCTCTTCACGAACTCATCAGAGTCCTTGAAGAGGGTAGGCCACCATAGGCCGGATTGGAGCACTTTCTGTGCCATTCTCCTCCCTGAGTGATGTCCTCCTTCCTCAAGTTTGTGGCAGTAAATGAGGACGCTATGGTGCTCCTCCTGAGGAATGCACCTACGCCAGACGCTATCCCCTCCTTCATGGTAAAGGATGGGATCCTCAAAGTGGTAGGACTTGGCCTTCGGGAGGAAGGTCTCAAGTCTCTGCATGAGCCAATCTTGGGGAACTTTCTTAGCAACAAGAAAGTTCACAATATCGGCATACCACGGGAGAGAGGCGATAGAAAGGATCGCCTCATTTGGGAAGGTCTCACAAATAGGCTCAGTCTGCTCAGAATCCTCAAGATGCTCTAACCGAGAGAGATGATCCGCCACAACATTCTTGACTCCAGGCTTATCCTTAATCTCTATGTCGAACTCCTGGAGTAGAAGGTTCCATCTGGTCAATCTAGCTTTGGCATCCTTCTTTGCCATGAGGTACCTGATGGTGGTATGATCAGTGTATAAGGTCACTCTAGATCCAATAATGTACGATCTGAACTTATCTAGGGTAAAAACTACGGCTAGCATCTCCTTCTCAGTGACTGTGTAGTTCCGCTGTGCGGCATCCAATGTACGGCTAGCGTAGTGAATGGCAAATGGGACTCCATCCCTCCTCTGTCCCAGCACAGCCCCTACGGCAAAATCGGAGGCATCCATCATGATCTCGAATGGGAGAGACCAATCAGGCGGCTGGAGAACAGGAGCCTCAACAACACATCTCTTGAGAGTCTCAAAAGACGAAAGACACTTGTCATCGACAAGGAACTCGATGTCTTTCGTCAGCAGATCAGTCAACGGTCGGGCAATCCTACTGAAATCATGAATGAAGCGCCGGTAGAAACCGACGTGCCTTAGAAAAGACCGTAACTGCCGCAAGTTGGACGGTGGTGCGAGTTTTCTAATGGCATCTACCTTGGCCGTATCAACCTCCATGCCCCTGTTGGAGATGATATGGCCAAGCACTGTCCCCTGAGTCACCATGAAGTGACTCTTCTCCCAAGACAGCACAAGGTGAACCTCAATGCATCGCTGAAGGACTCGGTCTAGGAAATCAAGACAGGAGTCGAATCCGTCGTTGTAGACCGAGAAATCATCCATGAAGACCTCCAAGCACTCCCCCACCATGTCCGAAAAGATAGACAGCATGCATCTCTGAAAAGTCATAGGGGCGTTGCATAGCCCGAATGGCATGCGTCTGAAAGCATATGTGTCGAATGGACAGGTAAAGGTAGTCTTGTCCTGGTCCTCGGGAGCGATGGCCACCTGGTTGTAGAAGGAGTACCCATCTTAAAAACAGTAATGGCTCTTCCCTGCCAGTCTCTCAATGATCTGATCTATAAAGGGCAGGGGGAAATGATCCTTCTTGGTGGCCTGGTTGAGTCATCTGTAATCTACGCAGACCCGCCAAGAAGTGGGTACCCGGGTAGCGATCTCCTCTCCTGACTCGCTGACAACTGTAGTGATGCCCGTCTTCTTGGGCACCACATGCAACGGGCTGACCCACTTGGAGTCAGAGATGGGGTAGATAAAATCGGCGCTCCACCATTTCGAAATCTCCTTCATGACAACCTCTCTTAGATTCGGGTTCAGCCGCCACTGAAATTCACACGACGGCTTCGCCTCCTCCTCGAGATAGATATGGTGGGAGCACAGGGCCGGACTTATCCCCTGGAGATCGGCTACGCTACATCCAATTGCCTTGCGGTTCTTTTCAAGAACCCCCATCGGACGGGATTCCTGCTCTCCAGTCAAATCAGCGGAGATAATGACTGGGTACATCTCATGCTCACCCGCAAGGAACCTATACTTCAGCAACGCAGGAAGTGGCTTCAGCTCTGGATAACTGGGTGCTGGTGGATCTGGCCTCTGAAAACTCTGAGTGAATGTTGCCAAATCCGCATGGGAGAACTGAAACTCTCGCTCACACTCTGAAACTGGAGAAGGCTGCCCTGCTGGACTGTCTCTGCTCTACTCGGCATCTACCTCCTCCCTAGCAGCAGGCTCAGTAGAAGTCAGATCTGGTATGAAATCCTCAAGCTCTGCCCAATCAAAATCTGACTCCGAGGGATCTGTATCATCCATGGTGGCCTCAGTACCACCGTCAACACAAAACAAATCTGTCTCGCGGTCGAGAATCAGCTCTGCCGACTGAACGGTATCCTGGACCAGGGATGCGCTCTCCAAGCTCTCCTCTACTGGCGTCTCTGCATCAGCGAACTCTGAAGGTGAGAGGATGGCCTGTGCGACTGGATCTGCCCAAACTGCCTCATCATCTGTAATCACGAAGTCGCAGTCCTGGTGGATGTCTGGCCCTGCATCTGTCATCTGCTCTGTATTGGAAGTAGTCTCTGAGCATGCTGTATCTCTGGCTCTGATATCCTCGACCGTCTCTATTTGTACACTTTCGCCCTCGACGCGAAAGTATACCTTCCCGCTATCATAGTCGGTCACTACCTTGGCTGTGGCCAAGAACGGGCGACCTAGAATGATGGGGGTATTGATCACTGACTCAGGGATCTCCATGTCCAACACTACGAAGTCCACGAGGAATTGTAGGCCCTGAATCGTGACGACAACGTCCCTCAACAACCCCTTCAGCCTCTTGATAGATCGATCAACAAACTGAAGGACTGTCCTGCTCTGTCGCAGAGTGCCAACTTGAAGCGGTCGAGAAGGGCTGCCGGAAGTAGGTTGATCGATGAACCGCTGTCTAATAGAGTACGGTCGAACCTCTGCTCTCTGATGTGGCATCTGACATACGAGGCTCCTGAGTCTGGCCTCTTGGCCGGTAGACGGTTCTGGATCGCGAAACAAGTGGCTCTGGTCAACACATGGATCTCTGACTGGTGGTTCCTCCTCTTCCTCCTAACCGTGGTCTTGTCTCTGAGTGAACGCTGGAGTAGAGGGATGTGCTGCAAAGCCTCCTGAAGAGTCATCTGAATGTGGAAACGGTCGATCATCTGCTGGCTGAACTCTTCCTGCTGCCTCTTTTTTGGATTTTCTATTTTCTTCCCCTTTTCCATGTGAAGAGCTCAGGGAAGGGGATCACAGGGTCCTTCTCAGATGAAGGACTAGGAGAGGGTCTAGACTGCTCGACGGCAGGATCCACACATACATCCAGCACCATAGGTGGACCAGAAGAAAACAAACCCTTTCCTTTATTGCCAGAAGTGTTTTGAGATACATGCACAGAAGGAAAAACTACAGGACTCTCAGAAGTGAAAATGGTGGCATCAGTACCACCCTCGGCTGGTAGATGTGTGGCATCAGCACCGTGCTCTGGGTCGACAACCTCGGTGGCCTCAGTACCACCTCCTCCATCCGGTGAAATGACAGCCTCAGTACCATCGGTGGGATCATCATCCGTGGTGGCATCAGTACCACCGTCATCATCTCTAGCGGCATCAGCACCGCTCTCCTCCTCGCCTGGCGCTCTGGAAGTATCCTCGGGGTGTCGCTCAGACGAGGCGCCGCCTGCTGGCATCCTACCGCTCCTAAGTGTGACAAAATCAGTATCAAACAAATATGCAGACATATCTCCAAATGCATCACTAGGAGTGGCATACTCTGTGAAATCTACCTGCTCAGACTTCCTCTTGAGGTTGTTCGGGTTCGGCTCGATCTGGGCAGGGATGGCGGCCTTCCCTCTCACAATCTCCCGCATCTCCAAGCGGAACTCGTCCATCTCCCGTCTAAAGGTAGCCTGCTGATCAGTAAGGAGGCGGGCTATGTCATCCAAAGCGGGGTTCTCATAGGATGGCTCATGAGAACCTGACGGGTGGCCTCGCTGGTAGTGAGGCTGTTGTGGGTGGTGCTGCGGATGAGAGGGGTATGACTGGGGATGATACTGCTGCTGCTGAGGCTGATCACGCCTCCAAGATTGTCCCTGCTGATAGGGACGAGGACCATACTGCTGTGACTGCTGTTGCTGCTGCTGGTACACTAGGGGCTGCTGCTGCTGGTGATCTCTCTGATGGCTGTACTAGCCACCCTGTCCTGATGGCTGCTGCTGGGAGCTGGAACCTCCGGCCGACCAACGGAATCCAGGATGGTCTCGTCGGATATCGGGCTACGGTCAGTCGTACCAAATCCCGTTGACATCCATCAACGACTCTGACTCGTAAGGGGCTGGCGGGAGTACTGCCAGAGGCTGATCCGGCTGGTATACCACCATCTGCGTATCTAGAGATGGCGGTGACTGGTAAGTGGGCTGCGGCTGCTGGTACGACTCCGCCTGTACAAGGTGAACCTGTCTAGGCTGCTGGTGGCTGGAGCGCTGGGACGAGCTGCTGCTGCTACTCGGATCGCCTCGTGCCTGAAGACGGGGCTGGGAAGCCGTCTGTGCCTCCTGGAGACACATGAGCTGTGTCTTCAGGTCACTCAGAGTCTGTGCCATCTGCTCCATCTACGTGATGCCTTGGCACTGCTTCTTCTCAATGATCTCCATTCGGTCCAGCTTCTCGCTGATGATCCCCATGTTGGCGGCTGTGGACTTGGCCTGTGCTGCTGCCGCTGATGAAGTGGATGGACCGGCGTTAACCCATGCTATCCTCTGGTCTTGCACGGTCTGTGGCTGAGGGCGTCCCTGTGTGTAGAGCCGGGTCTGTGACATCACCATATAGTTCTCGGCCATCTCCTCGTAGATGGCCCAGACCTGATCATGATCCTTGGCAAAATAGGACCCGCCATAAGAAGCGTTCACCAAGCCCTGAAGCTCTGGTGTCAGCCTACAGAAAAAACTCTGAACAAGGTTCGGCTTGGAAATCTCATGGTGCGGCATCTGTCAGTCAGCTCACGGAACCTCTCCCATGCCTCATGGAACTACTCGTTGGGGAGCATGGAGAAGTTGCTGATCAGGGCTCTAGCTGCGTTCGTCCGCCCGAGTGGATAGTACTTGTTCAACAACTCAGTGCGGAGCTGCTCCCAGGTTTAGACAAACTTCCCCAAGTGCTTCAGACATGTGGCTGCTCTATCTGCTAAGGAGAAGGGGAAGGCAATCATGCGGATGGTGTCCTCGTCTACCTGTCTGTCGTGGACGGTGCTGCAGATCATCAAGAACTCCTGTAGGTGGAGATGGGGCTCCTCCGTGGCGAGCCCATGGAACCGGGGGAGGAGCTGAAAAGTGTTCGGGGGGAACTTGAAGTCCCCACGATGGCTGGTAGAACAACCCAACGATGAGTCAACGTCGATCCAGGGTTGTGTAACTCCCACATCGGTCTCGGCTGGTCCGGTGCTGCTGCGGCTGCGGCGGCTGCTGCGGCTGCTGCTGCAGCATCATCGGGTCTCCTCGGCCCATCTCCTGGCTCGCGCTGGTCGCGGGCGGCTCTCAACTGCTCCATCTCACGCCTCATCTCTATCATGAAAGCTCCCTGATCCCTAAACTGCTGCTGAACTGTCTCGAGGGAGGCGATCAGGGTGGAGTTGATCGCACCCTGGTCCATAATGAATGTCTGCTAGGGCTGGGGACCTGTGGTGCGGTCGTCACTGCTGCCGGCCATGGTCTCTGCAAAAGCAAAGGACCCAAACTCAGGTGCCGATAAATCATCTGACGGTCTCTCCTCTGGCACTGGTATCTCGGAACTGAAAGAATGGGGGTCAAGGGGGAACAGGGTGGAGTCGAACTCGGGTTCGGAGAGCGGGTCTCGGCTCTCGCAAACCAACCTAGATGAGCGGGCAGAAGTGCTAGGAAGCGGTGCAGCCAGAGGCTGCCTAAGGGACCTTCTGCCCATCATCTTGATCTAGCGAGTCGGGCGGATGAGATCTGGTAACAACAATGATCACAAGCAAACCCCTGATTCACCTACGCAACGCGAGCTGAAGACCGTAAAGGTTCGGTCAATTATCTTGTCCATTTTATTAGGTGATTAAGTCAGGATAGCAGAGCGATTAACGTGACCTGTTAGGAATCCAATCTGCCAACCAGACTGTCCCGTATAAACGGTCGGTAGTCTGATCGGGGCTCGGATATTGCTCTAGCCTAGTGTGCGGGTCACTCTCTCGCGCAAGCAAACCAGACAAGGAGGGGGTTGCTCTCCCCAAGACAGATTTTTTGGGTGAATATCTTTTAGGGTCAAGTAGAGTTAACCAGTACCAATTTTATGGTTCAAATTTTTAGGTATTTTCCAAATAATCAAACAAATCGCCTAGCAAATTTTTCGGTTCTCCTAGTTATTAAGTCCAAAAACGGGAGGAGAAGTCGAAAAAGCCGATGCGCGAGAAAATCAATGATGCATGCAGAGTAAGAGATGCGTACCTAACTCCAGCAGTCTACATGCAAAATGATCCGTGCAGAATTTTAAGACTGAAATAAAACTACATAAATGATGCAGGCAGAAATCCGAGCCCTAAGCAAGCAGTTCTACTCGAAAGAACGGCTAGTTGACCACCAACCTTCAATCCAAGAGTCTGGTCTAGGCTCACCCCTCCTCCTCTCGACAAATCGAGTTCAGGAGCAGCGCTTGGCAGGGTGGGTTCGCGGCACGTAGGCTCGAAGGTAGTGGATCGACTATTTTTATTAGATTTTTATTATTGGTCCAATTAATCGATCTTTAGGTACAGTCAAGGTTATTAAGGTTTTGGGACCCTACTAGTTACGTCACAGTCAAGCAAAAATCCTAAGGCTAGGGGCTGAAATCTGCGAGAATCAGAAAGGCAGTAAATAAACGGTAAAGAAAACCGTGAAAACCGCAAAAAAGCCGAGGGGTCCTCCGAGCACACCGGTGCTCAGCAAAACAGACCCCGAGCGTCTCAAAAGTCTGGCTGAGTGTCCTGTCCCTGTTTTATTAAAATAATAGTTCAAATAATGCAGAAAAGAAAACCTAATCTACTCTAAGCTACTCCCACACTCCGCTGTTTCCTAGCGTCTCCTGCGGCTCCGTACAGAAGGGAGCCGCCTCCGATTGCCATGGTTGCGTCGGCTCCTCGAAAGCCGCCGCCTTGGTCCTCGGGCCCATGCAGGAAAACAACAAAGTGTCAAACCAGATAGAAATAAAACAAATAGAGTAAGAAAAAGAAAACAGGGTATATATGCAAAAATAGAAATAAAAATAAACCAGCAAAACAACCAAAAACAAAAATAAAAGAAAACAAAAGAAAATGAAAATGAAAGAAAAAGCCGCGAAAAGCCGCGGATGACGAAAAAGCCGTGGAAAGTCATGAAAATCAAAAGAAAATAAAACGAAAAGAAATGACTACTAAGCCGTGCTCCCCGGCAACGTCGCCATTCTGATGAGCCGCCTGAATGACTAAGGTAAATCAGGTGTCACTAAGGTCCTTGTGACCTCAGTCACTCAGGACTCAGAGCTCAATATGAAACAAAAAATCGGACCACCAAATAAAGATAGCAGTCCTAGCTACGGTATTGACCACAAAAATCAGAGCTCAATATGAAACCAAATAGCAGTCCTAGCTACGGTATTGACCTGGTATAGCTCCCAGGGTCGATCTCGAGGAGCACGAGATGGCCTTACAGCCTACGAAGTAGTCTAAAAATAAAGAAAATATAAACAAATATTTTTTTGGTGATTTTAATATTTTTATTTTTTTTGGATTTTTAGTTATGAAGAAAAATAATAAAAAGGTAAAAACAAGCACAAACAACAATTTATTTAACAACTCTAAAAAGCTCCAAAAATTCAAACAAAAATATTTTTTATGTTTTTTATATGTTTTCCTATTTTTGGTGAATTTTTGATAATTTTATGATTTTAGAGATTTTTCTAAAAATAAAAGAAGGGAGAAAAACTATACTACTGTCCAGCCAGGCTTCAAGGACCAAAATAAAATATAAAATGGTCCTAAAATAGCCTGGAGGTATTATTCATGTAAAATATAGACAAAAAGGAAAAATCAGGAAAAATATTTATTAATTTTTGGATTTTCTTTAATTTTCTAGAATTTTTATGAATTTTTCAATGTTTTTTTAATTTTTATGCTTTTTATGAATCTAAAAAAAGACCAAAAATGGTCAGAAAATCAAACACACCAAAACACACAAGTTTAATTTTTTGTAATTTTTAAAAAGGTTTTTATAATTTTTTTAGATTTTATAATCTGAATAGACAGAAAAATGAAGGAATTCGAATTTTTAAAATACTAAAAGGGCTAAAAAATGCACCAAATTTTTATTGAAAATTTTACACAGTGGCAGGAGCCACGTGTCCAATTTTCACGAAATTTGGACTTAATTTGATATTTTATTAAAATCAAACAACAAGGCACAGTGCACAGGGACCTAAATGCAAGAAAACATGTTTCCAGGGGCTGAAATGTAACAAATACAAGAACCTTGAGGTCCCTCGTGCAAAATCTCCAAGTTCTCACGCGCACAGCACGTGCACTAGGCACAGAAAGACCTGTATGCAATAAAAAATAATTCCAAGGACTTATTAGCAACATGTGCTAAAAGTCCAAGGGATGAAATTGCAAAATGTCCAAGAAATTCAGCACATGTCCAATAAAAGCACGCACAGGGGTATGGATGCAAATAATGAAAACTAAATTTCATTCTAAACTTTATCCCATACAATGCAAATATCCCAGAAAATCACGTGTCGATGCACGTGTTCCACATAGACAGGGGTATAAATGCAAATAAACTAAGCACGAGGTCCTTAGTGTAATTTTTACAAAGTAAAGACAACTAACTAAATTAATTACAAGACAAATTAATAAAAGCAAAACAGGAGGGGGCCTAAATGTAAATTACCCCTTATTATAATCCGAGGGCTGAAGGCGCTCCACGTAGGTGATCGGATGGTGGCCGTGCACTGCGCCTCGTCGAAGAAGCCCTGGCTTTGATCCAACGGATGAGGTGCGCCCACATGGAAGATCTGACGTTCTAGAATCAAGGGCACCTCTCACTGGATGAAGGGCAGAGAAGCAACCACGTGTAGATCAGACGGTGGCTGCGAAGGGCCTCTTCTTCGCCTGGATCGAGTGGTCTAGATGCAATCTGGCGCGTAGGGGCTGAACGGACGGCTCTGGAGGGTCCTCCAAGAACAGGTGGCCGGCGAACTTCACCGGCCCGATACTCGCGCAATGGACCTCCTCTGCTGCTGCTGATATGTCCAAGAGATTCGCCTCGATGGTCCGCAGCTGAAGCGCCTCTCCGAAGAGGCCGGGAAGCTCCGAGGAGCTCCGACGACGACGACGAGGCTGAACTCCTGTGCTTGGAAGCTGAGGTCCTCAGATGGACCACTCTAACCTGAAAAGTAACACAGGAAGACTCCAGGGTCGAGGTCAAACTGCCTCGACCCTGTGAGGGGTGAAGTGGATGGAAGATGCGTCGGGGCGGATGATCTCCAGCGATGCGACGGCGAAGGAGATCAACTCCCAGTTCTGGGGCGAACTGGGTTGGATGGATGGGTGAAGAACGTGCAGGGGAGGATGATGATTATGATGGTCGGGTCGATCGATGAGATAGGTGGACGGAGCGGGCGTAATCGATCCGGGACGGCGACAAATGGATTTGGGCGAAATCAAAAATTAGAGAAATAGGGGAAGAATTAGGTTCACCTGATGGAAGTGGTCGACTAGGAATGAGCTCCGGGAGCTCTGGTCATTGCCTCGAGGGACGTCGACGGCCCGAGGCTCGGGCGCAGCTCTGGGCGGCGCACGGTGGCGAAAAGCTACCGAATCAGTGGCGGAGCGGTCCTCTCCGCTCTTCGACACTTGCCTTGCTCAGCTGTCACTCTGGGGAGTCTAGTGGAGGTCACAGGAAGAAGGGGCATCGCCAAAAGATGCATGAAAAGGCGCGACGAAGCTCTGCTAAATAGTGCTAGGGGTCCGGCTAGATGGGAGTCGGGCAGGCACGTCGAGGCACGGACCCCTAAGATCCACCCCGGGCGTGGGTCTCAGATCTGCAAGGAAGGAATAGGACCTGAGGATTAGGGTTTTAGTGGTCAGATCGAGCGAGGAGAATATGGAGAAATCGGGTCCGGCACTGGATCCGCGGGGGAAGAAGGTCTGCGGGGGGAGTTGACCGGGGTCAACAATCCCCCGTGGACCAATCAGATTATTCCAATTTTAAATTATTTAGAAATTCATTTATAAATAGTAAATGACTTATTTTCGAAAAACTCCAAACATGAAAAATGTTTATTTATTTTCAAACTATTTTTAGGGATTTTTATTTATTTTTTTTGAAATATAATTTAGGTATTTACAAAATATTATTATTATATACATGTATATACATGTGTATTTTTGATTTTCGATTATTTATTTTTTTATAAATTATTCCAATTTTATATTTTATTTACTTATAGAATAAAATTTGGAATAATTTGGTATTTTTATTTTATTTTTATTATTTATTTACAAGGGCTAAATAAATACTTTTATTTATATACATATATGGTATATATACAATGTTGGATTTGATTTTATTTTTATTCCTTTTTATTTTATTTTTGTTTTTGTAGTTTTATTTTATTTATTTACATTATGTAATATGGAATATGTACAATTTTTATGGGATATTTTTATTTATTTACAAGGTGAAATAAATACATATGTGGTTTATATACACATGGCCTATGTACAAGGATGGAGGAGATTTTTATTTATTTTTAATTTTCTCATTTTAATTTTGATTTCATATTTACAAATATATACATATAAATACATACCCATTTTTATTTGAATAAGAGGAAAATAAATTTTATTTTATTTACAGGCATATGTACACCAATGAGCTTCCTTATCTCTCTCTACTTGGGTTCTTTTTGCGGTCAGGCCCATGCTGAGCCCTCCATTGCGATTAGGTCGCTCAATATTTATTCTAAATATCTCCCTCTTTTTCTTTTATTTCTTTATTCTTTTATTTATGCACAAAAACATGCTAATTATTCATATTTACACAATGCATGCTGAATGATAATTATTACTAATTAGAGATATCTACATGTGTTTTGCATGGGTTTTATAGCTAAAATAAAAGAATAAAGAGTGATGAATGGGTATTCATCAGTCACTCAATATTTATTCTAAATATTTCCCTCTTTTTCTTTATTTCTTTATTCTTTTATTTTTGCACAAAATCATGCTAATTATTGCTATTTACACAAAGCATGCAGTTTGACAATTTATTATATTTACAAACATTTACATGGTGTTTTGCAAAGATAAATAGCTAAAATAAAATAATAAAGAGTGATGAATGAGTATTCATCAGAGAGTCCATCTTCTACGAAGTTTCTCCAGAGCAGCCATACACCGCTCGATCGAGGCCCTCCACTCCAGAATTGATCTCAACCGTCCAAAAAGCCCTATATCTGAGTTGCGAGATCCGTCTTCCAGATCAGAACGAGGCCCTCCAAGCACGCTTAAATCGCAGCCTTTCGATCAAATATGCATAGCATCAGAGCCTCTCCTCTTGCCTCATCAATAAAGGGCACATTTTCATCTAGCACCCTACCTTTATTTCATTTTTAAATAAGTCCCTGTGAGGACACATATCGTCTTGTCTTTATTTGAACATTTGTATGTTTGCCCGTTATATTTATTTTATTTGCACTTGTCTCTTTTTTAACCGAGCTTGTGTTTTGCACGTGATCTATGGAAAATTTGCAATCAAAGTATTTTATTGGTATGTTATTATTCATACCCTGGAAATATTTTATTTGCATTCTAGTCCTGTCCACTGAGGCGCACAAACTCACGTACAAGATTTTTTAGATTTTTGCATTATTCAATATGTTTTTTCGCATGTGTTATCATTTAGTTTAAAAACTTTAAATAATAACATTTAGGTCCATGTGTGTCTACATTTGTTTTTCTTATTAAAAACGAAATAAAATATCAAAAACTCTTTAAAAATTCTACTAAATTTCATTTAGCTTTCTGTTACATAAATTATGCATCCATAAATTGTGTTTCACATTTTCATTATTTTTATTATTTTTAAAATTAAAAAACCTCATGAAAATTCCCTGTTTGCATCTAAAAATCAATAAAAATAATAAAAATCTTTCCAAAAATTCTAAAAAATTCACTTTGCTTCTTTTGAGTTATTTTGATTTATATGTAATTTTGGCATTTTTATTCCTGATAAAAATCATAAAAATCATAAAACACTTAAAATTGTTAAAAATTAATAAAAATTCTTTTAAAAATCCAAAAATATCATAAAACCTCTCTTTAGAAAAAAAAAATCCTTCATTCTGAATATTTTCATCCATTTTTTATTTTATTTGATATTTTCAAAATAAAAAAATCAGTTTTTTCTGTTTATGTTATTTTCTATATTTGATTTATTTAAAGGTTTTAAAATTATAGAAAAATCTTGATAAATTATAAAATATTAAAAAAATTATCAAAAAAATATTTTTTGTTTAATTTTCTGCCTATTTTAATATAATTTAAAAAAATACAAAAAGAGTGGTTAAGTGTGTATGCTTTAATTTTTCTTTAATTATCTCATTATTTTAAAAATGAAAAAAATTATTTTATAAATGTAAAAAAATAAATATAATAAAAACAAGAAACTAAATAAAAAATAAAATTAAAATTCCATAAAAATACAAAATTAAAAAAATGCAAGATCCAAACATAGTGTGCACAGAGATTCCTTTATTCTTTTCATTTGATTTTTCATTGCATAAAATAACCCTCGGGATTTTTGTAGCCTCCCTGAGTTCAATCTTATTAGCTATACATGTAAATTAAATCTTTTTTTCTCTTGCTATAGTTTCTTTATTGATGTTTGCTTGAGAATTGAATAAACTTTTGTTTAACACTTATTTGGGTTGCGATGACCACAATTTTAGTTGTGAATAATTCATTGAAATAAAAACCCAAATTTCAGCAATTAACAAAGGTGTCGTCGCCGGGGAGGTAGGGTGAGGGTAGTTAGGTTTTTCTCTTGACCTGCTATTCTTGGTTTTATATTTTTTTGTCTATATTTTCTTACATTCATTTCATTGTTCATACTAACTGTATTTATTTCCATTTATTTTTGCTCATATCTTTATAACTATGTCTCTTAGCGAGGGCCAGGTGAGTGAGGACGACATTCTTAGGAGCATCAGCGCACCCAAGGGAAGAGGGGGCGACTTGATTCTTCACCGAGCCGTAGGAGAGCGTAGGGGGAGAAGAAGAAGATTTGGAGGAGACCCGTCATTTGGAGCATTTTGCATAGATAGTTTTTAGTATTTTATACATTCAAAATTCTTGTAAAAGGACACTACATACCTTGTGTGTGCGGGGTCTATTCCACCAAGTGCCGGTGCACTTGGGGGACCATATCGGTTTTGTTTTCACTGCCTTGTTCATATTTGTTTCATGTAGTTTTATGTGCTTGAGACCTTAATGATATGCTTTATTAACTTGCTTGAGCCATGTAATAGATTAGGTCCAAAGCCCTAAACAAGAATTTCTACACCTATAGAGTATAGCGTAAAATGGACTTAGTCAAATTAATTGGTTCTTACCCATTATCAGAAGTTATTCTAGGACGGTTCTCGTGCACATATAAGTTAGTTGTTGTATTTAAATTCAGTGTGGATCACCTTGCATGTAGAGTGATGGCGATAAAGTACGCATACTCTATCTCCTACATGCATCATTGAATTTCATCGTGCATTGCTTTTCCGACTTCCTTCCTTGTTTTCACTCACATGATCTAAAAAGGAAATTAGAAATTCGATAGTCGATTCATTGATAACAAATACAAAAAAAGTGACAATTTTATAAAATCGAGATTGCTAAAGAAAATCTGTCCCTAAAACTAAATGTAAGGAAAAAATCATTTTTGGGGGGAGAGTAACTCCCTCATTGTTTGAATTTACTTGCAGAGTGAGTAAGAGACACGCACTAGGATAGAGCAAAGCTCTGGATTTTCATTTAGACTACTGATTATAACAAAATGACTAGCTACTTCTCAGTGAGGGAACACGGGTAGCCGTTTCACGGTCCATACTTCCCTTAGCAAAGTGTGTGGTTTAAATGGCATTGTGTAAGGCACCATCCTTATGTAACACTGGTGGTCGTTTTATGGTCCTTACTTACACCCATACTGGCTGAAAGTGGATTTAACTAGCCGTAAGAATTTGAGACAGCCGTAGGAAAACTTCCGGCGCCTAACAGCTTGCTACCTCTAGTCTAAGTTTACATTTATCACTAATTAAAATTGAAAAGTTAAAATATCGAACTCTTACGGTCTTCACTTATGCTCAGTTAGTGAATTGGGTGTGTGTATTCTGTTTGATCGCTAGTGTTAGAGATCCTTCCGCACCCTTCGCACCTTTACTCATTCTCTTATTGTTTGACCTTCATGTTCTTGCATCTCCCCTCTTCATATCAAAGATGTCGGATTGGAGCATTTCTCATTCGAACTTTGCAGACTCTTTTTACACTACAAATCGATCGTCTTCTACTCGGGAAGGCTCACTTCCCAAGTATTCCTTTTTCTCCATTTCACTTTTCACCTCATCAAGCAATCCACTGTTCAAGATTGACTCTAATCTTGAACTATCATTTGAGACACCATCATTCTTGAAGACTAATCCAGTGTAGTTTACACTTAAACATAGACATTGTACTTGATGCCACCTAAGGGCAAGGGTTCCATGGCTGAGTAGAGCGAGATCGACAATTCCATGTTAGCCTCCATTCAATCCATTCAGTTTCAATTGACAGAACATGATGACTTTTAAGCATGATTGAGAGATATGATTCTCAAGCTGAGGCAAGATAGGATGGACGAGGATAGAAACTATGGAGGATGTGGGAATGAGGGAGATGAGCCTATAGAGCCAGTGTCTAAGCTCTCACTTAGAGAATTCTATAATCCAGGAGTAGGACAAACAAATACATGTATTCAAATTCCTGCGATTCATGGGCATTTCGAGCTTAAGCCCACTATCTTACCATTACGCTTCATATTCCATGGAAATATCAATAAAAACCTTATGTACACCTCCAACAATTTGATCGCATATGTAGCATGACCCATTATCCTAACATCCTGTTAGTGGTAGTGAAGATGATGGCGTTTCCTTTCAGCTTGATGGACAAGGCCCTATATTGGGTCAATCATTTAGGAAAAGTTGTCATAACATGGGAAGAGTTGGGTTTGCTTTTCTAACAAAACACTACCCACTTGGACGCCTCAACCAGATGCGATCACTGATATCAAACTTCTCCCAATTGTCCCATGAGCCTATTCATGAGGCATGGGAGATATTCAAAGATTGAACGGAGAAATGCCCCCATCACGATATTCCAAAGACAAGACTTGTGCAAAATTTCTTTGGAGGTTTGAGTCATGAAAACCAGAAGTTGGTAGATGCCGCTTGTAGGGGGGTAGTCACTTCAACAAGGACGAGGATGTCCTATACCAGATTTTTGAGGAGATGGCAGAGATATCTGCAGCTCTTTCTTCTTAATGTGCATTCTAGAAGCATCCTGTCACTTCTCCTTGTGCTTCCCACAAGGCTGTCAACATGATGGCATCACATGATGTGGATAGGATGGACACTTCTGATTTGATTATTATAGGCAATCACCTATCCAAAGTGAACATAATTGAGAAACAGCCCAAGGAGCTAGAGAAGCTCCAAGTGATCGAACAGAGGATGAAGAACCTGGATAAGCTAGATGAGATAACGAAACATCTCAAACTTCTTGTGAGTACGATGAGTGCAAGATAAAATGTGAGCACAACAGCGGACACTTCTTCTCGAGAGCAGGCTTCTTCCACTTCTACCTAGCAGAGTATCGAAGGACCATCCATAGTTCAACACATTTACTATGTGCAGACTCCTGACTAAATCCATCAGCATTCACAGGAGATAGTACCATACCAGCAGAAGGTTCCATATATTCTTGAGCAGCAGTCTCCACCTCCACCTCTCATTCAAGAGGTGAATGGTACCTGGTTCGACCGAGAGTACAACCATCCCTGTCTGTCAGGTCAAGGCCAGTTTGGTTCCCAGCAGGGTCAGAGACCTGCCCACCAGTTTCAGGGAGGCAGACAATAGTAGTACCAGCACCAGCAGTTCCAGCCTCACTTTCAGTCTCCACTTCACTTCTAGAACTAGAGACATCGTCAGTATTAGATGAACCCTGCATATTTCCCACAGTTTTTCCACCGCTAGCAATATGCATTATACGGACAGTGTTGACATCCTGCTCCTCCTCATTACCAGCAGTATGGATACCAGCCACATCCTTACTACCTGTCTCAATGACAACCTGCCATTGAGCATCCCGAGGCACCTTCAGTGAATCCAACACTCGATAAGTTAGCACTATTGATAAAGAATATGAATGATCCTACTCAGAGGCTTAACGACCTGACGACCACAAAGACATTGATCCCAGTACAGGTTGAAGCCAATCCCAACAACTTCAGATGCAAAGAGCAGGTATCCCATGATCCATCCACACCTGAGACTGGTATGTCCCTTGATTTTACATGTTTATCCGGCGCCATTCATTTTTGGAGAAGTAGGAGATTGCAACCACTTTCACAATCATTGGGATTGAGAGATCAAGCCAATGAGAGAACTTCACCTTCCACATCACCTTCTTCATCATTAGTGCAGAGACCCAATGTAGCAACACCCGAGCATGGAGTTTCACCATTTTCTTCGTCATCACCACTACCTTCACATTCACCAGTCAGATGCAGTTTACAGTCAACAAAGAGGGAGAACGCACCAGTTATCGATTCTTCTTCTACATCAACAGCATCATCCTGCCAGCTTTTAATTTTATTTCTTCTACCCCCGTTTTAGACAGCATTGTACAAACTGATTCTGGCTGTCCTATTGTACATGAGGATTCTGTTTTGCATAATCGAAATAAGCATTTGAATGTTTCTTCTAATTCTGTGCCATTTTGTTCTACATTGAATAAAATAAAGAAAATCCAAAAATTAAAAACTGTCCTTTCTGATCCTGCAGTGGTTGAGATCTTACAGAACATCTTTTTAGATATGCCACTCCTTAAGGCCATGGAGTACATGCCTACAGTGAAAAGGAGAATGAAAGAAGCATGTAATCAAAAGCGTCAACTCAAGCAGAACAGACGAAAGAAGACAGAGAAGCACATATTGACCATGGCCACAGTTCATGACACCATCAACCTCCCGCCCAAAAAGAAATACAAGGGAGTACCTCACATCCGTTGGTACATATTTGATCAAGAATTTGATTGCACTCTTCTCGATAGCGATTTCTCCATTAATCTTATGCCATATTTGATCAAGAATTTGATTGCACTCTTGATGCAACTCTCTAATCACTGAGTTTGGGTTAGGAACTCTTAGATCAACCAGGATGATCCTTCAGTTTGCTGATAGATCGATCAATAGGTCGATGAACAATTTAGAGGATGTTATTGTGAGGTGTAGGGAATGAGATTCCGTGTTGATTTTATTGTCATGGATATGGACACACCTGCACCGTTACACCATACCCTGATCATACTAGATCGATCATTCCTCCAAATTCTTAAAGTAGTAGTTGATTACGGTACTGGAGATATCATCTTTCACTCTTGTAGTGATAAGCTGAAAATTGAGATGATCCCCGGTCCTAGGACATCACTGCCACTAGTAGTATCAAATGAGAGAGAGGCAGTTACACCAGACCCTAAGGACTGTTATTTTCTTGCTGAGTTTAGAGAGAAAGATATGTTTAATGATTTCATGGATACCTAGGAGTTCCTTTCCTCGAAGGACCTTCTGGAAAGCACAATCGACATGAGTTCCCTTGTTTATCCTAGTGAGTTGTTTGATGATGGGCAATTTGAGTTTATTTCTGAGGATCAGTCTGAGAGATTTGAGGCACATTCTGATATTCCGTTAATACATCATTATGAGATTATTGCTAATATACCTCCCGTTGAGATATCTGAGCCACTTGCTGGATTTTCTGAGATATGCATTGAAGAGAGACACCTTTATGAGATTGTTACTGAGATATCTGAGCCCTTTGTTGATGAGATTACAAAGATTTCTGAACATTCTGATGGGATGATCCTTTCTGAGCAAAGATCATTCATAGCAGATCTTTCCAAGGTTTTACTTGCTAAGCCAACAATAGCCACGGTGGACCGATCACATAATACATATAATATACCTTCTACCAGTGCAGTTATAGAGGTTGTCACAAAGCCGATTCAGACCCCACTTGAGCTCCCAGCTTTATCATCAACATTGAAGTATGCCTTCCTTGCGATCCCCCACCCCACAAATTCCAGTCATCCTCATCTCACAGTTGACCAATGAACAAGAATCTTTCATGCTAGAGGTTCTTGAGAAAAATCGCAAGGCCAATGGATGGAATATTTCGGATCTCCATGGGATTATTCCAGCTTTGTGCTTGCATCATATCTACTTAGAAGATGACTATAAACCCTCATGTTAGTGTCAGTGACGTCTCAATTCGAATATAAGGGAGGTTGTCATGAAAGAGATTAGGAAATGGTGTGATGCTAGCTTTATTATCCCATTTCAGATTCCAAGTGGGTCAGTCCTTTACATGAAGTCCCGAAGAAATCCAGGATTACTATCGTGAAGAATAACCATGGTAAGGAGATTCTCACCTATGTAACTACTTCATGGCGCGTTTGTGTAGATTACCGGTGCCTGAAGTCAGCTACCAAGAAGGATCACTTTTCACTGTCCTTTATTGATCATATTATTGAGAGGTTGGTAGAAAAGGAGTTCTTTTATTTCTTGGATAGGTACTCAGGGAATAACTAGGTTGCTATCGCTCCTGAGGATTAGGAGAAAACTACTTAAACTTGTCCGTTTGGCATCTACTCCTTTAGACAGATGCCCTTTAGATTGTATAACGCTCCTGCTACATTCCAAAGTTGTATGTTGGCCATTTTTTTCGACATGGTGGGTAGTTTTCTAGTGGTCTTCATGGACGATTTCTCGGTCTATGAGGATAGTTTTGATACATGTCTTGCTCATTTTAGACCGAGTCCTTCAATGTTGCTACGAGGTAAAACCAGTGCTCTCGTGGGAGAAGAGTCATTTTATGGTGACTAATGGGATTGTATTGGGCCAAATCATCTCCAAACATAGCATGGAGGTTGACCCAGCTAAGATCGATGTGATATCCAAGCTAGAAACACCATATAATTTGAGTTGAGGTCATTTCTGGGATACAGTGGATTCTATAGGCGATACTTTAAGGACTTCAACAAGATGCCAGATCTTTGATTGAGCTTCTATGCAAGGAGAGTGAGTTTTTTGTTGATGAGAAAGTCTTCCTTGCTTTTAATCAGATGAAAAACATGGTTATTAGCCACCTGATTGGTCTATTCCCTTTCAGATCATGATGGACGCGTTGGATTTTGTAGTTGGAGATGTTTTAGAGAAGAGAATGGATGAGATACCATTTGCTATAGACTATGCTAGCAAGACTATGGATGAGGCAAAACATAATTACACAGTTATAGAGAAGGAGATGTTAGCAGTTGTGTTTGGATTAGAGAAGTCCAGATCTTACCTCCTTGGTTCGCATGTTATTGTGTACACATATCAAACTACCATGCGGTACTTACAGGAAAAGAAGGATGCCAAACCACACCTTATCAGATGGATCCTTCTTCTCCATGAGTTTGATTTAGATATACGAGAGAAACCTGGAGTAAAGAATGATGCGGTAGATCACCTTTCTTGCATTACAGATGCAGATACTTCTAAGCAGAATATGATTCCTATTTCGGAAATCTTTCCAGATGAGGCCATTTTGTCTGTGGATTCACTCCCATGGTATGCTAATATTGTGAACTATCTTGTCTCCAAGAAAGTTCCACAAGATTTGCTGAAGCTTAAGGTAGATAGATTTCTGTCCGAGATACATTATTATCAATGGGAGGATCCATACCTATTTCGTGAGGGTGCAGATTGTATCTGGAGAAGGTGTATTCCTCAGGAGGAACACACAAGTGTACTTGATCATTGATCACTGTCACAAATCAGAGTCCGGTGGGCATCATTCGAGGAAGCGCACTACAAAAAAGATTTGACAGAGTGGCCTATTGTGGCCAAGATTATTTAAGGATGCTACATAGTATATTCGAGGTTGTACTAACTGTCAGAAGATGGGAGGAACCATTGGTTTCAAAGATATCATGCCCTTGAGATATATACAAATTCTTAATGTTTTTGATGCTTGGGGCATAGACTTCATGGGCCCATTCTTGTTAGTTAGGGATATCAGTACTTCTTGCTTACCGCAGATTAAGTTAGCCGATGGGTGGAGGCTATCCCCACCCAAGCCGCTGATAGTCATACAGTGTGTTCCTTTCTTAAGGACTATATTATTGCACGGTTCGGGATCCCAAAGATACTCATTTCAGATGGGGGAAGCCATTTCATTAAAAGATAAGTCAAAAAGCTAGTGAAGGAGTATGTCATTGAGCATAGAGTAGTGTCTCCTTACCACTCATAGACTAATGCTTGATAGTGATTTCAAATAGGGAGATCAAGACGATATTGCAAAAACTTGTATGTCCAGATAGGAAGAATTGGTCCCAGATGCTTGACATAGTTCTATGGGCTTATGGAATGGCGTACAGGTCTCCATTTGGTATGTCTCCATACAGATTGGTGTATGGAAAGCCTTGCCACCCGCTAGTAGAACTAGTTAACAAACCATTATGGGCACTCCATGTATGCAATTTGGATTACGAGAAAGAAGGACAGAGTAGGAAGTTGGATATGAATAGATTACTATAATTTTGAGATTTTGCATACAACAACTCACTTATGTATATGGAGGAAGTCAAGTGTTGGTATGATAGATACATTAGAAGGGAGACTTTCTCCCATGATCAGAAAGTTTGATTGTTTGATACCAAATTCAAGATGTTTCCAGGCAAATTGAAAAGCAAATAGTCAGGATCGTTCATTGTGAGAGTTGTACGTGACAATGGTAGTATTGTCATATCTAGGTTTTCATATAACGTACAACCATTTGTTGTGAACGGACATTTGCTGAAGCCATATCTAAATCATGATACATTCCTGTACGTGGTTGATTCTATATCTGTGATATCAAACGATGTTTTTTTGACACCTTTTGCATCTAATACATAAGCTGATTTTCTCTTATATATATCCTTTCATTTTATTCTTTCTTCTTCCATTTTTATCGTTTACCTCTTTTCCATGTGTCTATGCTACACTTAGGATGTCCTTTATCCTAAGTATGGGAGGGGAGGGTGAATGATTCAATTTGTTCATATTCGTTCTGTTTCATCACTCCTGTCGTTGCTTATACTTAAGGATCCCTTACCCTAGGGTTCGTTTGGTTGAAGGGTTGGACATGGTTGGGTTGGGCAGGGGTACCCCTGTGAATAGTAAACTTTGAGGAGGATTGGGTCGTTTGGTTGGAGGGGTAACCCGAGTTGGGCCAACCCAACCCTGCAACCAAACGAACCCTAAGTGTAGGGGGAGGGGGGAGTGATGTTGTTCATACCGTTTTTTCGTGTTTTTATTTTCTTTTATTTATTTTGATCTCTCATTTATCCTTCAACTCGTTGATATTCTTTTTCTATACTTAGGGCTCTTTTACCCTAAGTATAGGGGAGGACAAGTAGAGTCTTTGAGTTTGTTCATTTTCTTCCTCGGTTTTACATGTTTGTACAATCTTCTATACTTAGTATTATTTGATCCTAAGCATAGGGGGAATCACCGACTTCTATTCTTTTCATCTATTCTTTGAGTCGTTGTTGTATAGGATTCTTTTCACCTTTCTATACTTCGCACGAGTTATGTCTTCCTTTGTAGCTCTTTAGTCACTATAAGGACATAGTTCGAGTTAAGTATAGGGTCTGTCGTATATATTGTATATATACTTTAGTCATAATTCATACTTTTATTAATAATATGGCTATAAAATTGTGTTGTTTGTAAAATATTTGTAAAATTATTTTATATATCAAAATTATGTATATTGTACAAAATGTTTGTAAAATTATTTTGTCACGTGGGATATAAATTTTGGGATGTACATATATTCGTAAAATCTACGTGTGTATACAAAGTTTGTATCATCTCCCTTCCTTATTGTATATAAAATTCTTTTTTAAAACTTTTTTCTAAACTTATGTATAAAATCCATTTGTAAAATCATGTATAAAAGTTGTATAATCCTTGTATATACTTGTATATATATTCAATTTACTAACCCTTTTCTTTCTTTATAAAATGATTAAATCGATAAAAATGTGCAAAACCCTTTGAATTTTTTTTCAAAAAGATTTTTCTTTTATTCCCTTTCAAATAAAAAAATATGTTTTGTACGTCTTCCTTGCATTTGCATGTGCATTTTTCAGAATTGTATTGACACTTAAACTGGTCTGGAATAAAATCGAAGAATGGAGCTTAGTTAAATCTTAATCTACTTAATTTCAGAGAAATCTGATAGAAACTGGAGTTGAGACTTTTCAGGTCCTAGCGATTGATAAAGCTGAAAATCGGTTTCGTGGCTTTTTTAGAGAAACGTGGTTGATGTAGAAAAAGCTGCGAAAAAAATCAGATCTCAGCTCGTATCAAACAAATTCGGTTTTCCGAAGGAAAACCTACACTAAATATTTAACCAGCTAAGTGTGCCTTGGTCGAACTCAAGGAGGCAGAATAGAAGACTTCGATTTTTTTTCAAAGAAAATTTTTGCAATTTTATTTTATCTCTTCTAAAAGTGATCAGAGTAAGAAAACCACTTTTTTGTTTTATTTTATTTTTTAAATTTTTTATTTGATTTTAATATTTTCAAATTTTTATTTAATTTACAAAAAGGGATATTTTTTACAAGAAGATTTATTTATTATATAATAGGTGGAAATATGTAGGTGATACAATATAGTAGGTGGAAGCAGATCGAGCAACGGGCTCAAACAAGCACAAGAAAACAAAACAAAATGATTGCGGTTTTTGACAAACTCAAAACACGACGAAAACACAATAAAAACTCACGAAACTTTAATACAAGCTAGATGGGATAGTTGCATAACTACCCTAAAAAATCATCAAGAAACAAGGTCAAACGAGGTCAAAACAACCCCTACAGCCCAGGGGCATAAGCGTAAAAAAACTATTTAAAATGTTCTGCAAAAAGGTCCTTCAGGGGCTGTTTTGAAAGAAAAATACAAATAATTTACATTTAGGTCCCTGCAGAGGGACCTAAATGCAATATCTGAAAACCTGAGGAGCAAGTATAAACTCTGGAAAAGCCTCTGGGTTTAAGTTGCAATTTTTCCACCGCTTCGCTGTGGACGACCGCGATTAGAAGTTGCCCGCGCCGATCCAACGCTTGCGGGTGCGCCACGTGTCGCGCACCTGTACTCCTGAGCGTTAGAACTGTTCTTGAATTTGTTGTAGTTCTGACGAACGGAGCGGCTTCTTCGAATTATCCCGAGCAACCGATCGTGTCTTTGGCTCTCCGACGGGGCCAGAGGGGTGGCCTCTCCACCCCTCGAGCTCGCTCGCGGTAGATGACTGGCGTCGGCGACTCGAGGCAACGACGGAGGCACAATGAAGATGGTGCTCCGGTGCAATAGCTTCTGAATGTCAGTTGGTCACGTCGTCTTCGAATGTGATTTTCGTGAAGACGGGGCTTCCAGATGCTTGGAGTTTTGCTCCTGAATGGATATGAACTTGCAAAGAACAACTTCGTATGCTCGATTCGATGAAGAATCGGCCAATGGATGAAGATTGCGAGCTCAAAACATGGAGAAAAATAAGGTTTCCAGATTTATTGAAAATTGCTTGCGAATGGCGAATGAAATGAAACGTGAATCGAAGTTGATTTGAAACGTTTGGAAGGTGGATTTGGACCAAGCGATTACGTAGGATGATTAATCTAACTAATCACATGATTCACGTTGCTAATCAATGCACGACGATCGAGAAATAAATCCGATAAGATGGAGGAAGAGGTCTGTGGAGTCAAGGTGTATTACCTGGACTGAATTGCTCGACGGTCGACCTTTGGCTGGAGCTCCACGCGGCTGTTGCGGCGATGCAAGGAAGAAGGCCTCCTTGGAACTCTTCCTCCAACGTCCCTCCTCCACGCGCGGCGCCTCCTAGCTGCTATCACCACCGAGGAAGGCCGGTATAAGGTGGAGAAGTTGGGGGGGTCGACTACTGGAGCAGGAGCTTCAAGTTAGTTGGAAGGTTAGTTCGCGATGGTGGATCTTTGGGACCTTTTATATATTAGATTTCGTGGCTCCAAGAGAAGATCGAAGGCTGGCGATGGAGGGGTAGTTAGGGGATTAGATCCAATGGTTTAGGTCGTCGGAAGAGGTTAGGAGATGAGCTGGATAAATTAGTGAAAGAGGCCGGTCAGAGCAGGTTGGACTAACAATTTCTTGAAGAAGACAACCCAGGTGCTGACAAGTGTCAGCACCTGGTTGGCCCAGATGAGAAAAATCAATATAAATTAGATATTAAATAGGAAATAAGGTTATTTTAAATAGGTTTAAATACAAGAAAGGTAAATAAATTAATTATCTAATTTATGAAATAAATACTTTTTATAAATAATAAATATTATTCAAAATATAAATATTATATTAATAAATATGTATTTATAAATAGGTTTTAGATTTTTAATTTAATAAATAATTAATTAAAAATTAATTTTATTATTTGTTAATGATTAGAATAAAAAATAAGGATTATGTGAATTTTATGGATTTTAATAAGTTAATTTACATATTTTAATAAAATAGGGTATAAGTTATCTAGTTCATTTATAACTATATTTTAGGGTTTTTGATTTTATTAAATTAATAAATTGTCTCCAAAAATTATGAAATAAATTAGGATTAAATTACAAGATCATGAAATAATTTAAAAATTATAAAATTAAGAAAAACTATAAAAAAGGTGTGTTATATAAAATAAATAGCCCAGAAACCACGTTGTCTTTTGGTCCCAAAACCGACTTTTTGCAAACGGACTCCGAATTCGATGAAATCACCTTTATTAATTAGAGAATATTATTTTATAAACTTTAAAGGTGAGTAGAGTGAAATTGGAGTTCGTATGAGGAAGTTATGTTGTTCGGAAGTTGAGATTTTGACAATTTATAGGCTGGATTTCTTGGCATATATACAGGGTAATATTTTTAACTTATTTTTTATATTTTTATATACATTTTTAGAATAATTAGAAAAAGAGTTTGGTGAAAAATATGTTCATATGTATTAATTGAAAATCTTTGAAGTTTTGTATTTATTTTATAAATAGTGGGAAATGTATGGAGTGTGTATTAAATTATTTTTAGGTTTTCTTTCCTTATCTCCCCCTACTTTTTGGTTTGTCGACCAATCCATGCTGACTTGGTCTCGGGGGTTAGGCTATAAATATACCTTTCAGTTATATTTATATTTTAAGTCATATTGTATATATTTACATATATTCAATCTGCCTTTTCTTTCTTTTCTTGTTCTTTATTTATTTACATGATTTTGATGGTTAAAAATGGATTTTTATTCATGAATGATGATTTATTAAAAGATGGAATTTAATGACTATTTACATGCATTTGTTAAGCGTTTTAAGACAAAATGCGACAAAAAAGTTAATGAATCATGGATTCATCAACCCCATATACTTAAACTTTGCTAGTCCCTTTGCAAACAATTATTTTGAAAAAGTAAGTGAAGAAGAAAGAAATTTAGAATGAATTTGTTTTCCTAAACCAATTCATGAGAACAGACAAAGGACAGAGCTCGATCGGAACTGCAACAAGCATTTTGTCGGAACCTTAACTAGGATTAGGATTTTATCCTCAACAGTCCTCAAGTTCCACAAATCCTTACTCAAGATCACTTCATTGGCTAGTTCAGACTCACTTATTCAAATTGCAAACTCTATCATCCTTGAAGTCAACTTGTATAGTGTGTGAATTGATTTAGCTCTTCCTGCTTAGAGAACCGAAGAAACCGTCCATCTCGGCTTTACACTTCTATAGCTTCCTCATCCCGCTACTCTTTCCTCGGGGAGGGAGGTATTCCCTTCTGAGTTCAGTTCTGCTATGTCCACAATCGAATATAGGGAGAAGTTCGAAGAATGAGAAAAGAAGTGGAGTGCAACCAGTGTAGACGCATCTCCTTGTGAAGCCCAACCGGTGTAGCTGAGTCTCCACTAAGATGTGCATGCATTTTGGTGGAAGCTTGGACCATTGTGGTCTTATTTGGTGGCTTCTACTTTGCTTTGACTTTGTAATTTGCTTGCACTGCATTCATCTTTTTGTGCCTCGACGGATATAGCATCTTTTTATTCCGTCCCTTTTTTGAGGTCTTAGAAAAATTGTGTCAGCAGATCCTTCCCTCATCCGAAGCAACTATCGCAACCCCAATCTCTCCCGTCTTTAAACGTCAATGCCGCAAAGATAAGGATAGAAACGCACTACCAAGGTGTGCTGTCCTTCGGAACTCCATGCGAGTCGAGCTAAGTGCAGAGTGCATGTGTTCAAGATTGGTTCACTGGTGTAGAGTTGTACGGATGACTCCAAATGGTCTACTTAAGCGCATATGACTTGATTTCTCGAATATGGTCTTATGGAACCCAAAGATTTTAAGTCACAAGACCTAAAGAGTCTAAATTCCAGATCCTAACCAGGCTCCTTACAACGAGAGTTAAAGGCCGTAATCAAGCTCCATCCTTTAGACTAGACTCAGTCCTTAGTTCCGGAAATCAAACTTATTCTGAAAAATGCAAATGCAAATGCAACCATGTTTTTGTGAAGTGTATTTTCTGAATTTTACTCATTTTTATGGATTTTAAGGATTTTGTAGTTTTTATGAATTTTAGGACTTTGTATTTTTTATGGATTTTATGGTTTTTATAAACAAGTTTTTATACAAGAATTTTACAAGATATATTTTATTCGGGTTAAGTATCTAATGTATTTTACAGATTTTATCTACAAGGGATTTTTATAAGGATTAAATGGTTTTTACACAAATTTTAATAAATAGGATTTTAAATAATTATTATACAAATTTTAAATACAAATTTTAAAGACATATTTTAATTACAAGTTTTAAATACAAGTTTTAAACATATTTTATTTATTTACAAGGTTTTTATAAATAATATATAAATATAAGTGGATTTTAAATTAACCCTTACCCACTTTTTATGGATTTTATAGATATAGAAAATACATAAAAGTACAAGTTATGGACGGAAGTATATATACAATATATACGCACCCCCCTATACTTAGCTTATGCTATGTCCTCATAACGTCAAAAGAGAAAAAAGAGGACATAACTCGTGCTAAGTAAAAGTGGGTGAAAAAGAAGAGAGTGTATAAGTTAGTCAACCCCCCCATACTTACGATCAGGTCATCGTAAGTATAACGGGAGAGCAAAAATGGGATGACTGAATGAAAAAGAATAAATAACGAAAGTTCAAAAGGAAAAGAATACGAAATCATCGGAATCACTCGGTCCCCCCTATACTTAGGATAAGGCATCCTAAGTATAGAAAAGAGTGTAGTCGAAAATTGGAGACCAATGATTTGTGAAAAAGAAAGGCTATACAAAAGAATGAGAACAAAAAGTAAAACGTAAATCAGCGGACAATCGATCCCCCCTATACTTAGGATCTGGTATCCTAAGCATAGAAGATGAGCAAAAATGGGGATGATTGTGGTCTACGAAGAATATACAAGTGTTGTGAATCTCCAGAAACGAATGGCTCAAAAGAATTTGTACAGGATGAAGTGAAAGAAAAGAATGATCATGATTCCTGTACAAAATAGATCACTTCAGCACGAGCCAGATGATCAGTAGTTTCGATGAAGTGCTTCAGCATCTGCCCGTTAACCACGAACGGTTCTGCACCAGGTGACACATCTGATATTGCTATACTACCATTGCCGTGCACTGTTCTGACTATGTACGGTCCTTCCCACTTGCTTTTTAATTTGCCGGGAAAAATTCTCAACCTTGTATTGAACAACCAGACTTTCTGCCCTGGGACAAAGCTCTTGTGCCAAATATGTCTGTCATGCCATTTCTTCATTTTGTCCTTATAGATGAGTGTGTTCTCGTATGCTTGATTTCGAATCTTTACCAGCTCATTCAGATCTATCTTTTTCTTGGCTCCTGCTTTCTGTGCATCCATCAATATCTCTTGAATTGCCCATTCGGATTTGTGCATGATCTCTACGGGCAAGTGGCACGACTTTCCATAAACTAATCTGAATGGTGAAGTACCTAAGGGAGTTTTATATGCAGTACAATATGCCCAAAGAACCTGATCTAGAAGCAGTGACCAGTTCTTCCTATCCGGTCATACTAGTTTCTGAAGAATTGATTTCACCTCCCTATTTGAGACTTCAGCCATGTCGTTCATCTGTGGGTGGTAAGGAGAAGCTACTCTGTGATCAATGATGTATTGCTTCACTAGCTTTTTCACCTCCTTATAAATGAAATGGCTACCCCCGTCAGAAATGAGAATACGTGGGATCCCGAACCGCGAAATAATGTGTTCCCTTAGGAACTTGCAAACAGTCTTACTGTCTGCGGTTCGTGCGGGTATAGCCTCCACCCATCTACTAACATAGTCTACAGCGAGAAGAATGTACTCAAAGCCGCTGCTAGAAGGGAACGGTCCCATGAATTCTATGCCCCATGCGTCAAAGATCTCGCAAATAATGACGGGTCGCATTGGCATTGCATCTCTGGCACTGACTGTCCCTACAGCTCTTTGACATTCTGGGCAACTCTTCACGAATGTGCAGGCATCTCTAGTAAGAGTCAGACACCATAATCCACTCTATAGTACCTTATGTGATGTCCTCTTCCCTGAATGATGTCCTCCTGACTCTAAAGAATGACACAACGTGAGGACACTATTATATTCCTCCTGAGGAATACAACGCCTGTAAATGTAATCCGGTCCTTCGCGAAAAAGAATCGGATCCTCCCAATAGTAGTATCGTGCCTCAGAAACTAGTTTCTCAACTCGGTTCTTTGGCCAACCCTGAGGACTTTTCTGTGTGACCAGAAAGTTCACTATATCTGCATACCACGGAAGTTCGGTAACCGCAAAGATGCTCTCGTCAAGAAATCTCTCTGCGATCTCTGGCATGTACTCATCTGAAGGCTGATCTGACTGTAATCGGGAGAGGTGATCATCTACCACATTCTTTACTTTAGGTTTATCTTTGATATCCAAATCGAATTCCTGAAGTAATAGAATCCATCTAAGAAGGCGTTCCTTAGCATCCTTCTTTTCCATTAGAAATCTGATAGCTGAGTGATCAGTGTATACTGTGATTTTCGAGCCAAGCAGATATGATTGAAACTTATCTAACGCAAACAGTACTGCCAACATCTCTTTTTCTGTCACTGTGTAATTTCTCTGAGCATCATCTAGGGTTCTGCTGGCATAGTGAATGGCAACAGGAAGTCCATTCCTCCTCTGTCCTAATACATCCCCGACCGTAAAATCTGAAGCATCCGTCATGATCTCGAAGGGTAGAGACCAATCAGGCGGTTGTAGAACAGGAGCACTGATTATCTTATCTTTCAGAGTGAGGAAGGCATTAAGACATTTATCATTTAACATGAACTCGATGTCTTTGCCTAGTAATTCAGTTAACGGTCGGGCAATCTTGGAGAAGTCTTGGATAAACCGTCGGTAAAAGCCGACATGCCCCAGAAATGACCGTAACTGTTTGATGTTGGATGGTGGCTCGAGTTTCTTGATGACATCCACATTGGCAGGGTCAACCTCCATGCCTCGCTGGGCGATGACGTGCCCCAACACGGTCCCGTGAGTAACCATAAAATGGCTATTTTCCCAGGACAGAACGAGATCTACCTCACAACACTTTTTCAAAACCTGGTCTAGGTGCGCTAAACAATCGTCAAAGGACTCACCATAGACCAAAAAATCATCCATAAAAACCTCTAGAAAATCACCGACCATATCCGCAAAAATAGCAAGCATACACCTCTGGAAAGTAGCAGGAGCATTACACAATCCAAAGGGCATCCGTCTAAAGACATACGTGTCGAACGGACATGTGAAAGTGGTTTTCTCCTGGTCTTCAGGAGCAATTGATACCTGGTTGTATCCGCAGTAACCGTCAAGGAAATAGAAGTACCCCTTCCCTGCCAACCGTTCTATGACTTGGTCTATAAAAGGCAAAGGGAAGTGGTCCTTCTTCGTTGCGGTGTTCAGCTTTCTGTAATCAACACATACTCGCCACGACGTGGCTACTCTCTTTGGAATCTCCTCTCCACTCTCATTCTTAACCATCTGAATTCCCGACTTTTTCGGGACAACATGTAATGGGCTAACCCGTTCGGAGTTGGAGATGGGATAAATGAACCCTACGTCACACCATTTCATGATCTCTTTCTTGACAACTTCTCGTAACACCGGATTCAGCCTATGCTGAAACTCTCTGGAGGGTTTGCTGTTGTGATTGAGATAGATATGATGTGAACAGAAAGCAGGATTAATCCCGCGGAGATCGGATACAGTCCACCCAATAGCCTTGTGGTTTCTTTCTAGAATCTCCATCAGACGAGATTCTTGATCGTCGGTCAAAGATGAGCTGATAATGACCGGAAACCGTTGATGTGGACCCGTAAGGAAAGCATATTTCATGTTTGGTGGCAAAGTTTTTAATTCTTGTAAGGTAGTATATGTATCTTCCGAAACATCCTCTGTATGTGTTTGGGGATCAGTATTGGTTGGTGATGTGTCTGCGATTTGGCTATCCACCATCTCAATGTGCTCTAGAGTCGGACTACAGAAGATGTGCAAGACATCATCTGACTCCTCAGAATGATCAGAGGAAAATAACTCAGGCAAATGAAACTCTGTCTCTGGATCATCTGAGATGGAGGAATTGTGTAAAGTTTCTAATTCTGAAAGATCTGCATTAAATTCGTCAGAATTCTGATCCCTTTTCTTCTCATTATCCAGACTAAATTATAAGGTTCCGTCAGAAGAATCACCTCCCGTGGTCTCAGACTCGTCCTTAGTTAGGAAATCTTGGGTCTCTACTTGATACCTTTCGAGGTCATCAAGACGAACCTCATCCATGTAATCGCAGGAGGCTAAAGAACTCAGAAAATCAGAAGATGCATCATTGGTTGTGTTCGATTCTCTCGTCATCTATATATGTACCTTCTCTCCCTCGACGTGAAAAGATACCTTCTCTGTATCGTAATCGAAGAGGTCCTTTGCGGTCTCTAAGAAAGGCCTCTCGAGAATGATCAGGGTAAGATGTAACTGTGTAGGGCAATACATGTCCAGGACCGTAAAGTCCACTGGGAATTGCAGACCCTGCACAGTTACGATAACGTTCCTAAGTATACCCTTAGGTCTCTTTATAGATCTATCAGCAAACTGAAGGATCGCACGGGATTTGTAAAGAGGACCTAACTCGAGCTTATCGAGTAAGGAATAGGGTATCAAATTGATCGAGGACGTTATCTAATAGAGTACGATCGAAATCAGCTTTTGCGATCTCGCATCTGACATAATGTGCACCTGAGTTTTTCTTCTTCTTGGGTAACTTGTTCTGTATCGTACAAGATGTAGCCTTAGTCAAAACATATTTCTCTGTTCGAGATCTCTTTTTCCTATGCGTGGCGCATCTGTTTTTCAATTGATTCTTAAGCGTAGGAAACTGATCTAAGGCATCATGAAGCGGGATCCTCAGAAAGATGTGATCTTTGAGTAATTTTTCGATCTCTGGATGATCAACATTCTTTTGGTATTTTTCTTTCCTTTTCCAAACAAAGCATCGGAAAAAGGAACAAAATAAGAAGTCAGAAAATCAGGATTTTTATTGATAGTAGAATCAGCTTGTACATTGAGAGTCTCAAAATTATTTACAAAACTCTCTAAGACAGGGGAAGAAAGATTTTTCTCGGGGCTCTCTGCCTGATCTGGCGTGATGCCATCGTCTGATTCGCCAGTGCCCATATCTGTTGTATTGGCATCGCTCCCGTCTCTTGATTCTGCATAGTGGTCCTCATCATCTTGTGGTTTCTCCTCCTCGGCTTCAGAATCATGGTTCTGCTCGTGCTCCTCTAGTGCCCTCTCCTCTACTCCAGCAGGTGCTTGTGGTAATCTATCGCTCCTGAGATAAATGAAGTTAGATAAAAATTCAGGAAATGAGATCTTACCTGTAGTGTCTACCTGATCTGGATGCCTCCTCTTGTTGTTCGGGTTCATCTGAGGCTGGGCTGGGAGAGTGGTCTTCGGCACGGTTAACTTGTCCAGACGATGGTTAACCTGCTCCATCTCAGTCTTGTGTGCAATCTGGAGCGTACTCAGCATATCCATAATCTGGTTGAGCGCATGGGCCTATGAAGACATCTCTGGTTCAGTGTGGTGGCCCTGGCTTGCTCCTCTCTCCTGCCTCGGCGTGTAATGCTGAGAGGTGGAAGGCTGGGAATATTGCTGAGGTGTGGAGGAAGACTGCTATGGCTGCTGATAAGGATAATTCGTTGAATAATGAGCAGGGTGCTGATATGAGTGCGGTCTCTGATGGTATACATTCGGGTGAGACTGCTGTGGTGTGAAAGTCTGACGGTGCTGGAAGTTCGGACGTCCATGCTGTTGATGATCGTACGACTGCTGTTGTTGCTGATTCGGTATACTCGGCTGCTGCATCAGAGTATACCAAATCCCATTGATTTCGAGAGTGGATTGTGGCTCCACCTTCATCTCTGCGGTGCTGGTGATCTGGCCAGGATTGGCATGAGACTGATCCTCATGCCAATCGATCTGCGGAATCTCGGACTCGCTCTGGACGTAGTGGATCTGACGGATTGGTGGAGCGGGTGCGATCCTCCGTGCTGGTAGCACATTCGAAGAAGTATGGCTCTACTGGTACTGGAGCTGAAGATCAGAGACCTTCTTTGAGAGATCACTCAGCTGCTGAGGTAGAGATGAGAGTTTCTCCAACTCTCGCAGCGGCTGTAGGTCCTGGACCTGCTTCTGAATCACGTCCACCAACGTCAATTTTTCGGTGATAAATCCCATGTTGGTGTTGTATTCAGAGTCTGAGATGTTCACCACCTTGTGATGATCGCGGTGATGTGGTGGCTGCGGGGCTTTCTGAAATGCCCGAGTAGAGTCTACGACTCTCGAGTTCTCGGCCATCCCTTCGAAGATGGCCCAGACTGACTCGGCATCCTTGTTCAAGTAGCTGCCGCCACATGCGATACTCACGAGCCCCTGAATCTCCGGCTGGAGTCCTCCAAATGATGCGAGCATCTCTCCGTCAGGTCCTTGAATCGATCCCATGCCTCATGGAATGATTTGTGCGGCAATTGTGTGAATTTGGAGATCTGGCTCCTCATCATGTTCGTCCTTTCCAGAGGAAAATATTTACGCAGGAAGGTGGACTTTCATGTCATCCCATGTAGAGATTTCCCTCCCCAGATGACTCAGCCAATAAAGAGCCTTATTGACTAAGGCAAAGGGGAAGGCCTTGAGGCGTACTGCCTCCTGCGTGACTCTTGGATAGCAAGCCGTTCCGTAAATCATCTCGAACTGCTGTAAAAATGTGAACGGCTCCTCTGCGGCATTCCCATAGTACTTGGGAATCAAAGAGATGAAGGACGGTCTCAACTCGTATGGCCCTTGATTCGGAGGTAGCCGAATCCAATGGTGGAGTGTTCTTGCGCCCGGGTCATACTCATCCCGTAAAGTCGCGGGAACCGCAGGCGGTAACTGGTTCACGGCCCCTGCTCACAGCGCGGCTATTTCATCCCGCAGTTCATTCTGAACTCTAAACTGTTCTCGAATTCGTAAGTTCATCTATTGAAGTGTGTCGAGAATACCAGTAGTAACATCTGCATTTGGTTCCGATCTTCCTTCCTGATGTTCCCCAGCTGGTGGCCTCTCATCTGATGCTGGTCCTTTGCCGCGAGTCATCTGATCGTCTGTAAAATAAAAACTCTAGTAAGAACTCAACGAAAAGCATGCGGGAGATCTAGATGATGTATTGAGGCAAGGGTCTGCCTCAATAGTCTGGCCATGAGGCGAGGGAGTCTGGGTCTGACTCGCCTCGAGATCTGATGGGATCATCTCGGGAAGAGGGTCATCCCGAGCCTGTGAAGAAGTACGCTCGACGGTGGACGGTCGAAAGCTCACGGAGTTTGAGCAGAAAAGCCACCGATACGTCATCTTCGATGTTAAGAGATTTGATCGGGAGAGCACGTTTTACGATTCAAATGAGAGAGAAAATGTGAAAGCCACGGAAACTCAGGCCCCACAAGCAAACACAAAGCAAATCTCGTGTTCACCAACTCAACTCGATGAAGACCGTAAGAGTTCGGTCTTTTTATCTTTTCGATTTTAGGGTTGTAATTATCAAACAAGTTTTGCGGTTATCGCGGGCTGAACGAGCCAATAGGTGCCCGATGGTTTCTCCGAAACACTGGCCTGAGTCCTTACAGAAGACCACTCACACTCAGCCAGTATGGGAGTAAGTACGGACCGTTTCCGGCTACCCGTGTTACTTGAGGATGGAGCCTTGCGCAGTGTCCTCTAAACCTCTCACTCTGCTAAGTAAACCCGGACCGTTTCCGGCTACCCGAGCTTACCCACTGAGGAACAGTGATCAGGTGTATGAACCCAGTAGTATTTCGCGGGAAATACAGGGTTTTGGGCTCTAACCTTATCGGTCGGCTCTCTAGCTCGTGCACTCTGAGAAGTGTGTGAGGGGTTACTCTCCCAAAGCAAATGAATCGGTTTTACGGCTTTTAGATCAGATATGATTAGCAGTCCCGATTTTAGTTTGCGGTTTTATAATTTTTTTGGGTTTTTTTCAAACAAACGTCTATTGATTTTTTTTTCTTTTTATAGAAACCCTAAAATCATGTACCTAGGTTGCGAGTCCTAAGGCTAACTACATAGGCACAATCAGATAGAGTCGGAAAAATTCTAAGCAAGCACCTAAAAAGCCATGGAAATCCGATAGTCGAGAAAAACCGTGGTGGGTGCCCTGATCCCTCGGATACACGATATCCGGAGAATTAGACCCTGAAAAAAGGGGGGGTTTGTTTATTGTTTGTTACAGCTTCTCTCCCTTTCTCTCTCTTTTATAAAAATTTTCTAACTACTCTTCCCTCTGCAACCGACTCGTGAAGAAGGAGCCGGCCTCTGATCTTTCAACTGATTCGGCTTCCGAAGAAGCCGACTGATCCTGTAGGCCTTGCAAAACTAGTTAGATGTACGAAAATCGTACGAAATCAATCGAGAGAAGAAAGCCGAGAAAGCCGTAAGAAAAGCCGAAAGAAGCTATGAAAACAAAACACGAAGAAAAGCCGTATGAAAAAAAACGTACGAAAAACGAAACAAAAAGAAGAGAAAAAATAAAATCACAAAGAATGAAAAAAAATCAAAAAATCTAACGCCTCCCCGGCAACGACGCCATTTTGATAAAGCTGAAAATCAGTTTCACGACTTTTTTAGAGAAACGTGGTCGATGTAGAAAAAGCTGCGAAAAAAATCAGATCTCAGCTCGTATCAAACAACTTCGGTTCTCCGAAGGAAAACCTACACTAAATATTTAACCAGGTAAGTGTGCCTGGGTCAAACTCAAGGAGGCAGAATAGAAGACTTCGATTTTTTTCGGAGAAAATTTTTGCAATTTTATTTTATCTCTTCTAAAAGTGATCAGAGCAAGAAAATCACTTTTTTGTTTTATTTTATTTTTTTAAATTTTTTATTTTATTTTAATCTTTTCAAATTTTTATTTAATTTTCAAAAAGGGATATTTTTCACAAAAAGATTTATTTATTATATAATAGGTGGAAATATGTAGGTGATACAATATAGTAAGTGGAAGCGGATCGAGCAACGGGCTCGAACAAGCACAAGAAAACAAAACAAAACGAATGCGGTTTTCGACAAAATCAAAACACGACAAAAACACAACAAAAACACACAAAACATTAATAAAGCTAGATGGGGTAGTTGCATAACTACCCTAAAAAAATCGTCAAGAAACAAGGTCAAACGGGGTCAAAACAACCCCTACAGCCTAGGGGCATAAGCGTAAAAAAACTATTCAAAATGTTCTGCAAAAAGGTCCTTCAGGGACTGTTTTGAAAGAAAAATACAAATGATTTACATTTAGGTCCCTGCGGAGGGATCTAAATGCAATATCTGAAAACCTGAGGAGCGGGTATAAACTCTGGAAAAGCCTCTGTGTTTAAGTTGCAATTTTTCCACCGCTTCACTGTAGACGGTCGCGATTAGAAGTTGCCTACGCCGATCCAACGCTTGCGGGTGCGCCACGTGTCGCGCACCTGTACTCCTGAGCGTTAGAACTATTCTTGATGTTATTGGAGTTCTGACGAACGGAGCGGCTTGTCCGAGTTATCCCGAGCAACCGATCGTGTCTTTGGCTCTCCGGCGGGACCAGTGGGGTGGCTCCTCCACCCCTCGAGCTCGCCCGCGGTAGATGACTGGCGGCGGCGACTCGAGGCTACGGCGGAGGCGCGATGAAGATGGTGCTCCGGTGCAATAGGTTCTGAATGTCAGTTGGTCGCGTCGTCTTCGAATGTGATTTCCGTGAAGATGAGGCTTCCAGATGCTTGGATTTTTGCTCCTGAATGGATATGAACCTGCAAAGAACAACTTCGTATGCTCGATTCGATGAAGAATCAACCAATGGATGAAGATTGCGAGCTCAAAACATGGAGAAAAATAAGGTTTCCAGATTTATTGAAAATTGCTTGCGAATGGAGAATGAAATGAAACGTGAATCGAAGTTGATTTGAAACGTTTGGAAGGTGGATTTGGACCTAGCGATTACGTAGGATGATTGATCTAACTAATCACGTGATTCACGTTGCTAATTAATGCACGATGATCGAGAAATAAATCCGATAAGATGGAGGAAGAGGTCTGTGGAGTCAATGTGTATTACCTGGACTGAATTGCTCGACGGTCGACCTTTGGCCGGAGCTCCACGCGGCTGTTGCGGTGATGCAAGGAAGAAGGCCTCCTTGGAACTCTTCCTCCGACGTCCCTCCTCCACGCGCGGTGCCTCCTAGCTGCTGTCACCACCGAGGAAGGCCAGTATAAGATGGAGAAGTTGGGGGGTCGACTACTGGAGCAGGAGCTTCAAGGTAGTTGGAAGGTTAATTCGCGATGGTGGATCTTTGGGACCTTATATAGATTAGATTTCGTGGGTTCCAAGAGAAGATCGAAGGTTGGCGATGGAGGGGGTAGTTAGGGGATTAGATCCAATGGTTTAGGTCGTCGGAAGAGGTTAGGAGATGAGCTGGATAAATTAGTGAAAGAGACCGGTCAGAGCAGGTTGGGCTAACAGTTTCTTGAAGAAGACAACCCAGGTGCTGACAAGTGTCAGCACCTGGTTGGCCCAGATGAGAAAAATCCATATAAATTCGATATTAAATAGGAAATAAGGTTATTTTGAATAGGTTTAAATACAAGAAAGGTAAATAAATTAATTATCTAATTTATGGAATAAATACTTTTTATAAATAATAAATATTATTCAAAATATAAATATTATATTAATAAATATGTATTTATAAATAGGTTTTAGATTTTTAATTTAATAAATAATTAATTAAAAATTAATTTTATATTTTCTTAATGATTAGAATAATAACTAAGGTTTATGTGGATTTTTATGGATTTTAATAAGTTAATTTACATATTTTAATAAATAAGGGTATAAGTTATCTAGTTCATTTATACATATATTTTAGGGTTTTTGATTTTATTAAAATAAAAAATTGTCTCCAAAAATTATGAAATAAATTAGGGTTAAATTACAAGATCATGAAATAATTTAAAAATTATAAAATTGAGAAAACTATAAATAAGGTGTGTTATATAAAATAAATAGCCCAGAAACCTCGTTGTCTTTTGGTCCCAAAACCGACTTTTGTAAACAGACTCTGAATTCGATGAAATCACCTTTATTAATTAGAGAATATTATTTTATGAACTTTAAAGGTGAGTAAAGTGAAATTGGAGTTCGTATGAGAAAGTTATGATGTTCGGAAGTTGAGATTTTGACAATTTATAGGCTGGATTTCTTGGCATATATACAGGTAATATTTTTAACTTAATCTTATATTTTTATATACATTTTTAGGAATAATTAGGAAAAGAGTTTGGTGAAAAATATGTTCATATGGATTAATTAAAAATCTTTGAAGTTTTGTATTTATTTTATAAATTGTGGGAAATGTATGGAGTGTGTATTAAATTATTTTTAGGTTTTCTTTCCTTATCTCCCCCTACTTTTTGGTTTGTCAACCAATCCATGCTGACTTGTCTCGGGGGTTAGGCTATAAATATACCTTTCAATTATATTTATATTTTAAGTCATATTGTATATATTTACATATATTCAATCTGTCTTTTCTTTCTTTTCTT
This sequence comes from Ottelia alismoides, assembly GCA_037367405.1. Classification (NCBI taxonomy): domain Eukaryota; kingdom Viridiplantae; phylum Streptophyta; class Magnoliopsida; order Alismatales; family Hydrocharitaceae; genus Ottelia; species Ottelia alismoides. The sequence continues at coordinate 172,671 of JAZKJV010003061.1, read as the reverse complement.
ACTCTTTATTTATTTACATGATTTTGATGGTTAAAAATGGCTTTTTATTCATGAATGATGATTTATTAAAAGATGGAATTTAATGACTATTTACATGCATTTGTTAAGGGTTTTAAGACAAAATGCGACAGAAAAGTTAATGAATCATGGATTCATCAGCGACTTAATTCTTTGAGTCCACAAGATTATGTTCACATGTCCTCTTGATTGGTCTAAGTAGAATATTTCACGACACACGCATGATTATTCTAGACAATGGATTAACTTGGATAAGCACTCTACACGTAGCTCTTCATGGATGAGGTGGTTAGGGGGCGGAATCCTTTAGCTTGGGGTAGCACATGGGGGTGAAACAACTAGTGGAAACATCCATCTTATTCTTGGGAGGGTAATGCATCTCAACCTGGTCTAGTTGCATTGAGGTCTAATGACAACATGATGTGGGTTGCAATAAAGCTTCAAAAGAAGGATAGTCTACTTGCTCAAGAAGAAAAACACCTTATGTACATGCTTCACATGTTATATATGTTTGACAAAAAAAACAAAAACTCCAAAAATGTGGACATGCCTGATTGAAAAGTAAATGCCTGCCGGAGTATACATTATTGAATAAGCAAAGCTCATTGTCTCATCTCCTGGAGCTTGCAGCCGGAGACTTGGCTACAATGGTCAAGCTCCAAGGATAGGTAGCTATACTGCCTACCATCCATTCTCTTCTTTCCCCCTCTTCTTGAGCCGGTTGCACTTGAACTAGAAGGGAATACCTCGTACCTCGAGGAAAGAGTTGCTAGACCACGGGACTAGAGTTACCTTGTTGAGGGAGGTTGTTTCTTTACTACTTTTGAGGTGGGGAGTTATATTTCACTTATACTATACAATTAAAGATTCGTAGTCATAATAATTCGTGTATATAGACTTTCTCTGACTTTCTTTTATTCACTTATTCTTTCAAATAAGCGTGTGCTAAGGGACTAGCAAAGGTAAAGTATAGGGGGATGATGAATCCGCATCTCATCATCTTTATTCATTTATTTTATCTTAAAATCCCTTATAAATTACCTATAAATATCGTTAAATTCATTCTTTTACTAACTATAATTCGTGTGTAAATATCGTATATTTGTCATTGTTTTAACATAAATAAATAAAGAAATAAAGAAAGGAAAATAAATAAAATAAAATACTGTATATATGCAATAGATACAAGACGAATCAGACCATGAGAGAAGGTTAATACTTGACCTGGTCGACAAGGAATAAAGTGAGGGGGGGCAAGGCCTAAAAACACCAAAAATTCCAAAAAGTTCTCTTGCCACTTGTATATATGCATAACCTATACAATATTGTCTATATTACACATTATTTCATTAATTACAAAATCCTTTGTAAATAACAATTATTTCTTCTTGAAATTTGTGAATAAAATTCTTTTGTAAAAAATAACAATAAGTGCAATTAAAATATGTATATATTGTGTAAATTACATCGCTCTCCAAAAACCACAAAGTATAAACTCTCAAGATCAATATATACTCCACCAAGACTCAAAATTCTTTAAACTCTTTTTAATTATACTCCAAATTAAATTATCTTTAAGATGGAGGTGATTTCATAAAATTCAGAGTTAAGATGTGAAATGTGGCCAATTAGGGTACTATTGTATAATATACCTATATACACTATGTATATTATTTAATTATTTATTTTCTTGTGCATATTTGTGAATATTATATTTTTAAGTAATTATGAATATTGTATTTAACTCATATAAAATACAAATAAAAATCACAAAATCAAAAATCAAAAAAATAAAATCATGTATATATTGTTTGTGTATCACCATGTATAAACTGTACTTATAACTATTTAATTAACCTAATAAATTAATTATTAAAAATTAAATAAAAAATTCTTAAAGCCCCTTTTAAAATATTTTAAATAAACAAAATATTAAAATATATATTTGTATAAAAAATTATTTAAAAATCTAAGTTGTGTATATATAGGTGTACATACCTATAAATAACACCTTGTATTTATTTTAACCCCTGTATATTCATTATTTAATTATTAGAAATCACTAAATTAACTTCAATTCATTCATAACATTTTTTATTTACATAATTTTTTTAGATCCATTTTCAATTTTTTATTCATTTATTTAACCTTTTCTTCTAATTTTACCATTTATCGTATTTTGGCTTTATTCCGCACATGTTCTGATTGGTTGAACGGGTTTGTTGACCCGAGTCAACTACTCAATCTACGCCCACTTCCGTCCCACTCGTGTTCAGTTGTTCCTTCACCCCTTATTCCCATGCGCCTCGCTCACTAACAACCCTGACTCCTTCTCCATGATTCTCACCCAGTCATTCATCTCCATTGCCAATGCCTTAGATCCACCATCATCACCTTGATTTGCGCACATTTTGAATTCGAACCCATGTTGGACTTGAGTCTGTAAATAATACCATTCCACCTATGATGAGGCTTTGATCCATTTCGGGCCCATTTTCACCTTAAGTTTGAGTTCTGGCGCATTGATTAGTGACAGAGGACAACATCCTTCAAGCAGGAGCACGAGTAATTGAGTGAAATTTATGATCAAATCACGTGGTCAGAGCCCTCTCCGCGTCTTCGCCTCTCTGCCACCAGTTGTAGATCGAGGCGAATTCTCACTATCATTCATTCCGTAGGTGACCTAGGTAGTTTGTCTTGATTTTTGTTGTTCATTATCACCTTAATTTTCATAGAAACAGCGAGATCATATTTTCATCTTCAACCTCCGATCTGCACGATCGGAGGAGCTTCAGTCACGATCAACCATCCTCGACTCGACCAACACGTCCACCATCTCTTTCTCCAACTCTTCCACCATCTAGCTACCTTTAGATCATCACAGATCTGAAGATAAGCTCTCCCTCTAATCATATCCACCGGAGCTTCCTCCCATTCACTATTTTCTCTTTTTATACCTTAATAACTCCGCTGGAGCTTCACCTTCCAAGCATGGATTGCATTGCTGGGGTTAGGTGCAACCTGGAGCAAGGGAATCTGAGTTGGAGGTGCACCTAAATCCAAAAGTATCCAGATCTGCTGACCTTCATTTCATTATAGTAGTACATCTTGAAGAACTCAGATCAAAAGAGGAGACATGCAGGAAGCCAGAGCACCATCTCGTAGCCGATTTGCGTGAGTAACGAGCGAGATTTCCTTGCTCAAAGTTCACCGGAGTCCATCATCTACCCACTTCTTCCATAGCATCCCTATACCGCTCGATCGAGGTCCACCCCTCCAGAATCGATCTCACCCATCCAAAAAGCCCTAATTCTGAGCCATGAGATCCATCTTTCAGATCAAATCGGGGCCCTCCAAGCACACTTCAAAGACGGCAGTCCGATTAAATCTGCACAACATCAGAGCCGCTCCTTGTGCATCATCAATAAAGGGTGCATTTGCATCCAACACCTTGCCTTTATTTCATTTTTAAATAAGTCCCTATGAGGACATGTGTCGTCTTGTCTTTATTTGAACATTTGCATGTTTGCCATTTGTATTTATTTTATTTGTACTTTCGTCCCTGTTTGAACTGAGCTTGTGTTTTTCATGCGATCTGTGTAAAATTTGCAATAAAGTACTTATTAGTGTGTTATTATTCAACCTCTGGAGATATTTTATTTGCATTTTATTCCTGTCCAACGAGGTGTACATGCTCACGCATGAGATGTTTTGGATTCTAGCATTATTCATACTGCATTTTTGACATGTGTTATCATTTAGTCTAAACACTTCAGATAATTGCAATTAGGTCATTGTATGTCCTCATTTGTTTTGCTTATTAAAATCAAATAGAAAATATCAAAACCCCTTTAAAAATTCTACAAAAATTCATATAACCTTCTATTACATACATCATGCATCCACAAAATGTGTTTCACATTTTCATTAATCTTAAAAATTAAAAAACCTCTTGAAAATTCCTTATTTGCATCCAAAAATCAATAAAAACATAAAAATCTTTCCAAAAATTCTAAAAAATTCATGTTTGATTCTTTTGAGTTATTTAAATTTCTGTATAATTTTTGGCATTTTTATTCCTCATAAAAATCATAAAAATCATAAAAAAAACTTAAAAATATTAAAAATTCATAAAAAAATTCTTTTAAAAATCTAAAAAAAAATCATAAAGTCTCTTTTTGCAAAATAAAAAATATCTTTCATTCTTTATAATTTTTCAATTTTTTATTATATTTGATATTTTTAAAAATCCAAAAACATTACATTTGTATTCTATGTACTTTATTTTCTATTTTGATTTATTTAAAGGATTTGAACATTATAGAAAATTTTGGAAAATTAAAAAAAACATTAAAAACTATCGAAAACCAAAAATAATTTTAGTTTAAAATTCTGACTATTTTTGATGCAATTGAAAAAAATATAAAAAGAGTAGTTGAGTGTTTGCTTTAATTTTTCTTTAATTATCTCATTATTTTAAAATATAAAAAATCTTTTGTAAAACTAAAAACAAATATAATAAAAAAACTGAAAAAATAAATCTAAAACTCCATAAAAAAATACACCTTTCAAAAACACAAAAACCAAGCATAGTGTGCATATAGATTCTTTTATTCTTTTCGTTTGATTTTTATTGCATAGAATAGCCCTCGGGATTTTTGTAGCCTCCTTGAGTTCAATCCTGTTAGCTATGCATGTAAATTAAATATCAATTTTATCTTGCTACATTTTCTTTATTGATTTTTGCTTGATAATTGAATAAAATTTTGTTTGATGCTTATTTGGGTTGCAACGACCACAATTTCATTTGTGAATAATTCATTGAAATAAAAATCGAAATTTCAGCGATCAACAAGTACCCACGTCGTGATGTGTCTTTGTGGATTATATACGCTTGAATGATGCACTAAAGAAGGGTCATTTCCCCCTTACCATTTATTGATCAGATCTTAGAGAGATTGGCGGGAAAAGAATTCTTTTGTTTCTTAGACAGGTTCTCGGGCTACAACCAAGTAGCTATTGCTCCTGAGGACCAAGAGAAAAACCACATTCACATGCCCCTTTGATACATATGCTTTTAGGCGCATACCCTTTAAGTTATGCAATGCTCATGGTACATTTCAAATGTGCACGATTATTCTATTCGTTGAGATGGTAAATGAATTCTCGGAAGTCTTCATGGATGACTTCTCATCCACAGTGATTTCTTTGACTCCTTTCTTAGACATTTAGATAGAGTCCTCAAAATATGTTTTTAGGTTAATCTGGTGCTCTCCTAGGAGAAGAGTAACTGCATGGTGATAGATGGAATTGTGTTGGGGCATGTCACCCCAAGAGGGGAATGGAAATTGTGCCAAGGTGGACATGATCAAATGACTCCAAACACCAACCAACGCGAAAAAGTTATGATCTTTCCTCGGACATGTCAGATTTTATAGGAGATTTATAAAAGATTTTTGAAAGATCGTCCGATCGCTAACTAAACTTTCAGGCCAGGACATGGAGTTTATTATCGATCAGCGGTGTCTTGATGCCATTAAGCAATTACAAAAATGATTATGGATGCCCCGATCCTACAAGCCCCAGACTAGTCTCTTCCTTTTGAGATCATGGCAGATGCCTTAGATTTTGTTGTTTGGACTGTGTTAGGATATAGGAGGGACGATGTACCATTGTCTATACACTAAGCAAGAGAAGTACTTAACCCTGCCCAACATAACTATACAGTTACAGAAAAAGAGATGCTTGTGATAGTGTTCGCCTTGGATAAGTTCATATCTCATCTCATTGGATCCAAGGTTATTAAGTTCACATATCATACAACGCTATGGTACCTTATGGAAAAGAAGGATGTGAAGACGCATCTTCTTAGGTGGATTTTACTTATCTAGGAGTTTGACTTGGACATTAAAGATAAACCTGGAAATAAGAATTAGTAGTTGATCACCTCTGCCATCTTGAAACTCTTGATGTTCCTGATGATACACCTATTCGAGATCGCTTCGCTGACGAGTTGGTTGTTGCTATCGATTCACTCCCATGATGCCAATATAGTAAAATATTTTGTCTCCAAGAAAGTTCTTGAGGATTGGCCCAAGAGCAGCATAGACCGACTCAAGTCGGATTCGAGAAACTACTAGTGGAATGATCCGATCATTTTCCTTGTGGGACCAGATTGTTTCTGAAGGAGGTTTATTCCTCAGGAGTAATACCAGAGTGTACTTACTTATTGCCATAGATTGAAGGCAGGAGGACACCACTCCGGGAAGAGGATCGCATGGAAGGTATTGCAGTGTGGCTTATATTGACCGACTCTGTTTAGCAATGCTCTCACTTTGTGAAGTCGTGCCCAGTATGCCAGCAAATGGGAGGGATTGTTGGTTCCAAATATGAGATGTCGATGAAGCTTATCATCATTTGTGATGTCTTCGACACTTGGGACATCAACTTCATGGGCCCATTCCTGGTAAACCACGTATTCGAGTACATCCTTCTTGCACTGGATTATTTGTCAAGGTGGGTGGAGGTTATCCCGACCCGAGCCTCAAACAGTAGGACTGTTTGTAAATTTGTCAGAGAGTATATTATTTCTAGGTTTAGGGTCCCCAAAGTGTTGATATCATATGGGGTAGCCATTTTGTAAACAGAGATGTGAAGAAACTTGTGAAAGATTATGGCATCGAGCACCGTGTCGCTAGTCCTTACCACCCACGGATCAATGGCATGACAGAGGTGTCCAATAGGGAGGATAAGACCATATTGCAGAAGATCATCTACCCATATAGGAAGGACTGGTCCCAGATCGTGGACCAAATCCTTTGGGCCTACAGGACGACTTACAAGACACAATTAGAAACCTCCCCATTTTGGATGGTATTTGGGAAGCCATATCATTTGCATGTAGAGTAAGTGCATAAATCAGAATGGGAAATTAAAAAGGTCAATTGGAACACACTAGGGAAGAAACAAAGAGAGATGGATATGAATGAACTTGCGAAAATCAGAAACCATGCATAGGACAACAGTTTGGTGTACAAGGACAACGTTTAAACATTGGCATGATAGATTTATAAGATGAAAAACCTTTGTTCCTTGACAGAACGTATGATTGTTCAATGTAAGGCTGAAGATTTGCCAAGGGAAGCTGAAGTCCAAGTGGAAGGGTCCGTATCTAGTCCGTGATGTGCATGACAGTGGATGTGTAGAGATATCAGATGTTACAAATGGAGCACAAACATTCCTGGTGAATGGAAAACTATTGAAGCAGTTTGTCGAATCAAATGAACAGTTACTCCATGTTGAGGAGATTATTTTCATGTGTGGAGAAGATTTACAAGACACACTTAGAGCCACGCATGACGCCTTCCAACATTGATCTCGAGCCGTCAACAGTATCATAAAGATTCAAGATCACTACCTCTTTGTACATTCCCCAACCCCACCGGTTCTCACACTTACTCTTTATTCTATACTTAGGTTTACTAGAAGCCTAAGTATAGGGGGGGACTGATGCCCATCATATATATTTATTCATCCATCCATTTCTTTTCTTGATCTCGGCCGCCTCATTTTTGCTCTTCTTCTACACTTAGGCTGACCAGAGCCTAAGTATAGGGGGTGTCAGCTTATATACTTCTATTCTATTCACTCTCTTACACTTAGTGTCAGCTATGTATTTTTCTCTCTTTTTGTGTTGTGAGGACATATCACACGCTAAGTATATGGTGGTGTGTGTATATTACATATATACTTTACCCATAGCTCCTACTTTTATGTATTTTATGTGTATACTATTCAATAAATACAAGATGGGTAAATTGGTAAAAAAATTGTAAAATATGTCAAATACATGTAAATTGTATAATGTGTATTTTTTTGTAAAAAATATGAATATTGTATACAAGTTGTAAAATATGTATATTTTGTAAAATTATTGAAAAATCCTTGTAAATAACTCTCTTGTAAAATTTTTGTAAATAATACTCTTTTGTAAAAATTATTGTACAATAAGAGGTATAGCAGAAAAAATAAAAAATAAAACTTTTTATCAAATAATATGGTTTCTCATTAATTCTTACATTAAAAAAACATGGACTTTATTCATATATATTTCATATCATCTGCATTTAATTTGCATATTACGCATATGTAAAGTGGAAGTTAGCGGTTTCTGAATTGAGTTATGAATAGAAATTAAGGATGGACTTGACTTGGCCTTAATCGACTTAAATTTTAGAGGAACTTCATTGAGAAGTAGGATTTTAGGAATTTCATGTATTTGACTTAATTCTCCAAGTTCACAAGATAATGTCTAGACTTGATTCTTAGTGTCTAACCTAGTCGCCTCATTCTGAGTAGATTCTTGGATAAGGAATTATTTTGTAATCTACACTGCGCACTTAGCTCAACTCAGACGATGTTTTGGAAGACCGTGTGTTTTTTTATTTGGTACCATGGACATTTAAAGATCTGACTATCAAGTTGAAATAAAGCTTCGAATGAGGGATGCACTGCTAGTACAATTTTTTCTAAGACCCCGAAATATGGGTGGACCAAAATATTATATATCCATCGGGGCACAAAGGATCCATGTAGAGCAATCAAAATTTCTACCAAAAAAGAAGCCATCCAAAAAGAACAACATTTGACCACAACAATCCAAGCATCATATAGCCTACATATCTAGTGGAGACTTGGCTACACTAGTCAAGCTCCAGAGGAGAGTTGACTACACTAGTCACCCTTCACTTCTTTTCTCCTTCTAGACTTCTCCCCCCCCTTGTTGTGAACTAGCATGTTCCTAAACTTAGAAGGAAATATCTCACTCCCCGAGGATGAGTTACTAGAGAGGAGATTGCATGGTAGTCTGACATCTTGGATGGGAAGAGCTAACACCCTTCACACACTAGAGATAGTTATTCAGTGTTCATTTGGGATGCTTTGGGAAGGGGTTGATCTAAGATGACTTCTGAGTTGTGTTGGGATATTGATTTGTACATCTTGGAGGTTGTTGTTCTATAAACCTTAATTCTCATAAGGAGTTCCGCCAAATTATTAATCCAAAGGTCGAGTCGAGCTCCATTTTCACTTTTTGTTCATGACCTTATTGTGGAAACCAACATCATTTCACTTATGCATTTCATTTTAGTTGCTCGGGAACAAGCAAGGTTTAAGTATAAGGGTTGACGAATATGTGATTCATCACTCTAAAATATGAAAATATAGCTATGTTCCCAAGTAATTCATTGCACTTAATCATCTATACTGCATCATTATCATCCATGCATGTGTAAATAATATTCACATTTTAGCATGCATAATTGCATTTAATAAGAATATAAAATTCCCTTGTAAATTACCACATGTATATTACCATAATTTCCTTATTTTTAATTATTTTTCACTAACACTGAATAAAATAAAATTAACTCTATATTGTACATATTATTAACACTAATAAATGAAAAATACCAGAAAATGCTAACTTGTATATTTTCCCAATAAAACCCAAACCCTAGTTTTGAGACAAAAAGTCGTAAAAGTGAATATTTCTCTTATGGACCCGTACTCACCTTTGAATTAATGTACATTCAATTATCTACATTACAAGATCAAATTCAAAAGAATCGGAGTTCACAAGTGAAATTTGGGTTTTGACCATATTTTGTATTGTACATATTTATATTTGGAAATTATTTTTTTAAGTATAAAAATAACTCTTTTTGATTTATTTATTTTCCCAATTTTTCTCTTTGAGTTATGTTTTGATAAAATGTTTAAAAATACAAATAAAAATTGAAGAAAAAATCAAAGAAAATTAGTCTCCCTAAGTCTGTATATAGAGTCCTTATATGTCCCCTTTATTTTATTTCTTTATTTTCGTAATTCTTAAAAAAATCGAAAAATTGATTAAGTTGTAAATATTTATTTTATATTTTATCTGATTTTATTTTATTTTTTCCTTATTTAAAAATGATAAAAAATGCAAAATAAAAAATGCAGGTACTTTATATCTATAGAGTACCACCAAAAATACCTTTTCTATATATGATGTCTTTTGATTTGGTCCCTTCACAAAAGTTGTAGATATCATCGTGACCAACTTTTATGTAGATCACTTTTCCTTTAACCACATTTTCTATTTCTTTTTTATTTTTCTTTTGATTTAATTTCTGAATTTTCTTAGAGCGACACGTGAAAGGCCTGAAGTTGCCACATGTCACCCCCTTTTCCTATTTATTTATTATTAATTAATTTATTTTTATTAATTATTTTTATTTTTTTTACTTTATTTTTTTAACTGCTATGTAATCGCTTCTCTGCACGCCGCATGGCCCCTTCTTTCCCCCTTCATTTGCTGGCACATCCATTTCCTCCGCCCACCAGTGCCACCTTTCGGGGTGGTGACCCAGCCACCAACCACATCTGATAACCCCAAATCCCCGCCTTATTCGCATGTACCTTCTCTCGCCACACCTGATGCAACAACCACACCCGATGACTCATACTGCAACTGCCCTCACCGCTTCATCTCCCCCTATTTCCCGCACCCCTTACGACCTTCGTCAACTACCCATAAAAGGTCATCGCCACCCCGCTGTGCCATCCATCCACCACTGAGGGAGAGCAAGTCCACCGAGCTTTGATATGCTCTCAGTGACATAAAGAGCAAGAGTTTTGTGAGCGATGACCGAGCGGCTTGCTGACGTAATCCAAGGGAGTCCCATCCCATGTCGTAGCTCTACCATGAGTTGCTCGGCTCCATCCTCTGCCGAGGTGTTGAGCGACGATTGGAGCCGCTCATGCAATAGTTCCTCCCCATGCGACTCGTTCACCATCCAAACCCATCAGGCAGTCTTTGTTTTATTCTCTCGCTCTCTCTCCTTCCTTAGATTTGTTCTTCTATTCCTCTTTTCCTTTCTTCTTATCCTTCACAAATCGATCACCCTCTCCTTGGCCTTCATGCCTTAGTTCCCCCATCGTTCATCCTCCACGTCCCACCTCCATCGCCTTCGACTGTGCCTCAGCCCGCTGACGAGCCATAGATTTAGACCTTTAATAGTGAGGAATTAACACTCAGATCGTCACTGCAGTCGGGCTAAATTTGGTCCGTCAAAAACCATCTAATTGATATACCAATAGAATCAAATGGTTGTATTTATATTTTACTTGGGCAAGCCCAAGGTCGAACTCAGGGACACGTGCCTCTCTTGTGATATTTGGACTTAAATTAATTTAACTAAGTGTTGGATAAACATAGGTCAAATACACATATGAAGACGAGACCACAACATGCATCATGAAACATGCAAATTTTTAACTTGATTTTTAATCATGCAAAGAGATGTGATGAAATGCAACACAAAAATATTCCCAAATTACAAGAATACTTGAGCCATTTAATCATAGGTCAAATCAGGGTCAAATGATGAAGCTATTTTCATTCATATAAAAAATAAGGCATGAGAAGCATTGAAATGAAGACACTGAGCTATTGAAATAATACATAGAAATTCCTACTATCAAATTTGATATACAAGCATGCCATCAAGAAGACAATGAAGAGAGCTTGAAAACGCCACTGAAATCGACTCAATCGGTGCTAGGATGCTCAAGATATGTTGTTGAAGCCAGGGGCATAAATGTAACAAAACATGAAAGATGAATAGCAAACAGGTCCCTCGGAGGGACTAAAATGCAAATAAAATAAAGCTCAGGACCTTCCCTGTAAATAACCCACACGCACAGGGGTATTTTTGCAATTATTAAAACCTGCGAGTGTATAAATGCAAAATATCCCCGATGCACGTGGTCGGTACGTGACTGGAAGGACATTGATGCAATATGACAAAGTCGCGAGGGGCACCGATGCAAATATCCAGCCCCACATGCCTGAGGCACATGAGTCCAGGCTCGGGTGGGGGCGAGGCTCGGCGCAGGGTCGGACGACCGTTGCAGGTGGCTTGGGCCACGTGGTGGCTCGAGGAGGCTTCGGGAAAGGCTCGATCCCATCGAGCCTCCGCGCTTTGGGAGGACGACGTGGCTGATCCTGGACTGTTAGATCTTCGTCGTGGGGGCGAGATCTAACGGCTCATGCACCTCCTCCTTCCTCGCAGGTGGGTGGCGCGATTGGAGCTCCGGCGTGAGGCCAGGAGCTCCTCCACACCTCTCCGAGCTTGATGAAGGTTGGGGAAGGATGTTGGTTTCCTAGCGATGAAGACCCAAGCTCAGGGAAGATGCAGGAGTGCTTGGAGTCTGCTGTCGACGAGTGCTCATCGGAGGCGGAGCTCTAGAACTTGGCTCCGCCCAAGGTCTGACCAGTGAAGTCTTCAAACCTGCAATAGTGGTTAGGTGATAGCCGAGGCGTGTGTGCGTGTGGGCTGAGGTGAACGGAGGGATGAGGGGCAAAGAAGCGGAGCCGTTGGTGGGTTCTCTTCCGCCTCCGGCGGAGGAAAAAGCCTGGGATGGTGGAGGGTTCAGATGTACGAGGAGGATGAGAGGAGGGGCTGGAAAATATGTCTGATGGTGGGCGGACCTCATGGGGTGATCAGGTGACGGTGAAGGTGTCGGATCTAATCTAGAAAAATCAGAGAAAACAAAAGGAAAACTAATAAACTAAGTTACTTGGATTGGAGAAGGAACTATAGGGCAGAGCGGAGCTTGGGCTGAGCACCTGGAGATGCTCGGGTCATCGCACATGTTGGGCAGCTACTTCAGCGAGCTTGGGGTGCCCGGAGGAGCCCGGACATGGCTGGCAGAGGCCATGGGTCAACATCGGAGCCGACTGCTATGTGGCTCGTCGATCCGCTCCTCGTCTGTCACAGAAGGGCGGAGACTAACTAGGCAGTGGCCCCTGTAGTGGTGGACGAATTTGACAGTGGCCGGAGGAGGGGTATTTGAAGGTGGAGAGGTCGGGGTACAGGTGATGGAGTCGTGGGTTGATGCTGACCGAAGGAGAGGAGGGCAGATGTGGCTAGGTGTTGCGCGAGGGTAGGGGATGTGAGGGCTACGTGGCCCCGATGTTAGGTCGTGGAGATGGAGTGAGATGGAGCGACTAAAATTAGAAGGGGGAAGGTGGTCAGCAAGGCGCGGGGCTCGGGCGGAGGTTGCGGGAGGTGGAAGACGAGGCCTGGACCGTTGGATCGTGAGATCCAACGACCCTGGTGGAGGCGTGTTTGGGCGGTTTGGATTAGATCTAGGGCGATTCGATCGAAGGGCATACGACCCGCCACGTGGAGAAAAGGTAGAGCGGTGCTCATGAATGGCTGTGATGGAATCCAGTGCTTGATCGAAGGGCTGAAGATGCGAGGAATGCATGCGGCCATATTGAGGATCAAAAGTGCATCGAGAGGTTAATAAAGTCGACACGTGGTGAGTGGAGAATGAGGCGGAAGTGAATGGATGTGATGAAGTCTGAAATTTGATCGAATGGCTAGGAAAGGGGCGGGAATGAGCAACCGAGATTGAAGAGGCGGTAGGCGATCTAACAGTGGAAAGTGGAGGCGTGTGGAGCACAGGGAGACGGGCCGCGTGGCAAAACCAGAGGGTGCCACATGGCCGAAACATTTTATTGTGATAAAGAATTGAAGAAATGAAGGGGAAATTGATCGAATTGGAAAAAACTCAAAACATGAAATTGTAGATCTTGATGAGATCTACAAGTTTTATGTTGACCAAAAACGGAGAAGAGGTCAAATAAAGACAAAAAATATTTTTGAGGGTATTTTAAGGGTAAAAATGCCACAAATTTTAGTTTTGCTATTTTTTGTGTTTTTAATTTATTCAATGACTTTGATATTTACAAGACTTTGTCTGGTTTTTATTGACACCTCGTCTAAGATAGGGGGATAATTTTAGTGAATTAGAGACATGAAACATGGTTTCATTAACCCCCTATACTTAAACTATGCTCGTCCTCGAGCATCAAAGAAAATGAATGAGATGGATTAACCCCCTTGTGCATGTGCGTATAGGATCCAATTTGTTCAAGTCTTCTTAAATTTAGAGATCCGAAATCTTAGAGCTCAACTCAGCCTTAATCAAGAGGTATCCAATTCCTCTAGTTATCTAGACTCTCTCTAATATTCATATAAACTAAGGGTATTACATTTAGTGTTGATTGCGTTCAAGAAAGTAGATTCAAAACATCACCCAAGGTCTTGGTCCAAGAAATTCTCCTAAAGACCCAATCCTCAACACTAGGGAATAAATCAAATCTTGCGTCCAGTCCATCGTCTCTTTAGTTGTCAGACTTGAAAGTGTAGATGGAAGGCCAGTGATGGAGGGCATAGGATTGTGTCATTTCTTCTCTCCCTCTCATTGGAACAAGGATTCTCTCTAGTGCCTTATTACGCAACACATATTTTTAGTGTTGGTCAGTGCGTCCGTCAAGAGAAGTTGGAGCCATCTGCACTTGTTTTCCTGGGAATACACCGGGGTGTGTCTTTTTTGAGTACCTATCGTACATTCTACACCCAAACTTGTAGCATTTACGATGCAGAGCCCTTTTTTGGTGCAAGCCCGACTCCTGGTCCTAATAGCAGTGGTCCAAGTGGACACTTTGAAATGTTGGGAGCGCTCGCCTTTTGTAGAAGCTCTTTGATAATTGACTTTGTATGGAATGAGAGCTTTTCTTTAACATTTCATTGCTTTGTAATATTTTTGACTAGCTCTACTGCTTTTACCAAGAGTTGGCGCACACTGATCAATATTTTTATTTATTTCACACCTTGGCACTTGGGTCAATGTCAAAAGATTAGTATAAGAACCAAGTTCTCATACTGGATAAAGATGCTGACACTCAGGTCTCATGAAGCCTTCAAAGATTTTATCCCATCCTCGAGCATCATTAGATCAAGTCCAGACTTGAATCCTTCATCCCAATCCCTCAAGTGAAGAGTCAACTCATCTCATCGAAACATCAATCGTGTATGTGATGTGTTGATCATATTCTTATGGTCGGAGACTAAGCATGTAATATAGCATGCAAATCTAGAAACCTAGGGAAATATGGATGATTAAGTCTAAGACCCTGATGGCTAAGGCTGGTTAACTTAAAATCTCAAGACCTCATAAATCAAGCTTTCTTGAACATTTCAGATCCTGAGTGGAAGTGTGAATTTAGAGGATTAATCCAACTCCTTCATTCAAAAACTCTCTTTTTTAACTTCAAGAGACATTATGACTGCCTAAACTCAATTAAGTAGATGCATCTGCATTCATCCAGTATGGGTGTAAGTACAGGCCGGATCCCGTTGCTTGAGGATGGGGCTTTATGCGATGACATCTAAACCACCCACTTTACTAAGGGCGAACCCTCAATGAACGCGACTACTTATTTGGGTTTAGTTGTCAATTTGACTCTAAAAGGTTTTTGATTTTTTCTCAATTTTATGGAATTTTAATTAGAAGTTAGAACACAGGTTAAACTCAACTTTCCTTGAAATCAAATAGAATTTTCAATGCCATGTCACAAAAATAAAGATTTTCAAACATTTTCAAAAGATTTTTCAAAATAAGGGAATCTCATTTTTCAAATCATTTTCAAAAATATTTTTTTTAAAAAATAGTATAACATAATATAGAAAGCCTTGAAAATAATTAGGTCCACTTAGTTCAAAGGATTTTACTTTAGCAAAAAAGTTTTAAATTTTTCAAATTTTTCAGATTGTAGCTAAAGTACATATATTGTATATACGGTATACCCCCCTATACTTAAACTTTGCTATGTCCTCATAGCACTAGATGATACAAGTCCATAGATCCATTTAAATATAGAAAAATATATAGGAACTAAGGAGGGCTCCCCTATACTTAAGTTAGACATAACATAAGTGTTGAGGCAAGGAAAGATGAGTATAGAGAATCACAGGGACTCGGGTCCCCCCTATACTTAGGCTGAGAGTTGCCTAAGTATAAAGACTGAGAGTTGATGCGGGGAGAGACCCGAGGTGAACGAAGAAGACGGATGGATATACAAGTGAATGGATGAATCTTCGGAGATCGATGGAGTACCTAAGGCTCAGGGGAGGGTATCGGAGCAAACAAGGCTCAAACATGCATACAAAAACCCTTTGATTCACCAACTCACACATGAAACCAACTGATGTTGGTTAATTATCTTGTCAGTTTTATTGGTGATTAAAACATTCGATGTTACGCGAAAAAAATGTCAAGTAGAACCAACTGCGTAAACGAGGGTATTGCTCTCCCAAAACAAGATTTTACTCCATTTTTAGGTTTACTTGCAATTAGCAATCCCAATTATTTTGCTTAAGGTTATCATTGAATTAAGGTGAGCACATAAACCAAGCAATCATCATCTACCGCTCATTCCCATTTTCCATTAACCTAGGTGATCAAGCTAGGAGGGGAAATCAAGAAAAGCCATAAAATCGATAAAAACCACGATCTAGGCTAAGCGAGAAAACATGTAGTGCCTTAGCAAAAATTCGTGAAAACTTGAACTTTTTTGAAAACCAAAATCATATCTATGCAAGTCGAT
This sequence comes from Ottelia alismoides, assembly GCA_037367405.1. Classification (NCBI taxonomy): domain Eukaryota; kingdom Viridiplantae; phylum Streptophyta; class Magnoliopsida; order Alismatales; family Hydrocharitaceae; genus Ottelia; species Ottelia alismoides. The sequence continues at coordinate 156,149 of JAZKJV010003061.1, read as the reverse complement.
AAAAATCTGCACCTAACATGCTTCTATTAGCGGGGAAGAGCATCTTGTAAATTTGGCTAAGTGAAGCGATATTTATGTGCGTCTATATTTAAAGTGTGTCCTACCTACGAGCAAGCACGTAAAAAAATGAAACGATGAAATAAGCTCAAAGAGTCGCGTGCCTGGTCCTAGGTCGACACTCAAGTGGGAACGATCCCCACACAACCACATATACTTCGTTCATTTACAAGTGCGGGTCTTCGATCGAAGACCGTTGTAAAGATGATTATTACATGCATATGAAATGAAATGAAATGCGAGACACTTTTTTTTCAAATTATCTCCAAAATTGCTCCACGGCTCCTCGCAGCGAGGGAGTACATGCTCCTCGCCTCCTTGAGCATCAAGGTCCCCTGCCACAAAATCGAAGGCTAGAGATCAATCGAATTTTTTTATGATGCAAAACAAATGAACAAATTGACCTACATAAATATAACACTTAATAAAATAAATAAAGATCCAAACAAGACAAAAGATGAGCCGTGTCCCTGGCAACGGCGCCATTTGACGAGCCATAGATTTAGACCTTTACTAGTGTGGCATTAACACTCAGATCGTCATTACAGTCGGGCTAAATTTGGTCCGTCAAAAACCGTCTAATTGATATGCCAATAGAATCAAATGGTTGCATTTATATTTTACTTGGGAAAGCCCAAGGTCGAACTCAGGGACACGCACCTCTCTTGTTATATTTGGACTCTAATTAATTTAACTAAGTGTTGGATAAACGTAGGTTAAATACACATATAAAGACGAGACCGCAACATGTATCATGAAACATGCAATTTTTTACTTGATTTTTAATCATGCAAAGAGATGTGATGAAATGCAACACAAAAATATGCCCGAATTACAAGAATACTTGAGCCATTTAAATCATAGGTCAAATCAGGGTCAAATGATGAAGATATTTTCATTCATATAAAAAATAAGGCACGAGAAGCATTGAAATGAAGACACTGAGCTATTGAAATAATACATAGAAATTCCTAGTGCCAAATCTGAAATACAATCATGCCATCAAGAAGACAATGAAGAGAGCTTCAAAACGCCACTGAAATCGACTCAATCGGAGCTAGCATGCTCAAGATATGCATGAGTGAATCCATGGGCATAAATGCAAGAATACATGAAAGATGAATAGCAAACAGGTCCCTGGGAGGGACTAAAATGCAAATAAAAGAAAGTTCGGGACCTTCCCTTTAAATAACCCACACGTACGGGGGTATTTTTGCAATTATTAAAACCTGCCAGGGTATAAATGTAGAATACCTCCGATGCATGTGGTCGGCACGTGACTGGAAGGACCATGATGCAATATGACAAAGTCACGAGGGGCGACGATGCAAATATCCAGCCCCACGTGCCTGAGGCATGTGAGTCTAGGCTCGGGTGGGAGCAAGGCTCGGCGCAGGGTCGGACGGCCATTGCAGGTGGCTCGGGCCACGTGGTGGCTCGTGGAGGCTTCGGGTGAGGCTCAGTCCCACCGAGCCTCCGTGCTCCGGGAGGACGACGTGGCTGCTCTTGGGTCGTTAGATCTCCATCGTGGGGGTGAGATCTAATGGCGCAAGCACCTCCTCCTTCCTCGCAGGTGGGCGGCGTGATTGGAGCTCCAACGTGAGGCCTGGAGCTCCTCCGCACATCTCTGTGCTCGGTGAAGGTCGGGGAAGGATGTTGGTTGCCTGGCGATGAAGACCCAAGCTCAGGGAAGATGCGGGAGCGCTTGGAGTCTGCTGTCAATGAGTGCTCACCGGAGGCGGAGCTCTAGAACTCGGCTCCACCCGAGGTCCGGCTAGTGAAGTCTTCAAACCTACAATAGTGGTTAGGTGATAGCCGAGGCGTGTGTGCGTGCGGGCTGAGGTGAACGGAGGGCTGAGGGGCGAAGAAGCAGAGCCCTTGGGTGGGTTCTCTTCCGCCTCCAGCGGAGGAAAAAGCTTAGGATGGAGGAGGGTTCTGATGGACGAGGAGGATAAGCGGAGGGGCTGGCGAAGATGTCTGATGGTGGGCGGACCTTGTGGGGTGATTAGGTGATGGTGAAGGTGTCGGATCTAATCTAGAAAAATCAGAGAAAACAAAAGGAAAACTAATAAGCTAAGTTACCTGGGATTGGAGAAGGAACTATAGGGCGTAGCAGAGCTTGGGCTGAGCACCTGGAGATGCTCGGGTCATCGCACATGCTGGGCAGCTACTCCCGTAAGCTTGGGGCACCCGGAGGAGCCTAAACATGGCCGACGGAGGCCATGGGTCAACACCGGAGCCGACTGCTGTCATGGCTCGTCGATCCGCTCCTTGTCTGTCACATGAGGGCAGAGACTAACTAGGCAGTGGCCCCTTTAGCAGTGGACGGATGTGACAGTGGCCGGAGGGGGGGGGGTATTTGAAGGTGGAGAGGTCGGGGTACAGGTGATGGAATCGTGGGTTTCATGGGTTGATGCTGACCGGAGGAGAGGAGGGAAGACATGGCTAGGTGTTGCGCGAGGGTAGGGGATGTGAGGGCTACGTGGGCCTGGTGTTAGGTCGTGGAGATGGAGTGAGATGGAGCGGCTAAAATTAGAAGGTGGAAGGTGGTCAGCGAGGCGCGGGCTCGGGCGGAGGTTGTGGGAGGTAGAAGACGAGGCCTGGACCATTGGATCGTGAGATCCAACGGCCCTGGTGGAGGTGCGTTTGGGCGGTTTGGATTAGATCTAGGGCGATTCGATCGAAGGGCATACGATCCGCCATGTGGCAAAGGGTAGAGCGGCGCTCATGGATGGCAGTGATGGAATCCAGTACTTGATCGAAGGGCTGAAGATGCGGGGAATGCATGCAGCCGTGATTGAGGATCAAAAGTGCATCGAGCGGTTAATAAAGTCGACACATCGCGAGTTGAGTATGAGGCAGAAGTTAATGGATGTGGTGAAGTCTGAAATTCGATTGAATGACTAGGAAAGGGGTGGGAATGAGCGGCCGAGATTGAAGAGGTGGTAGACGATCTAACAGTGGAAAGTGGAGGCGTGTGGCGCACAGGGAGACGGGCCACATGGCGCAACCAGAGGACGCCACGTGGCCCAATCCATTTATTGTGATAAAGAATTGATGAAATGAAGGGGAAATAGACCAAATTGGGAAAAACTCAAAACATGAAAGTTGTTGATCTCGATGAGATCTATAAGTTTCATGTTGACAAAAATGGAGAAGAGGTCAAATAAAGATAGAAAATATTTTTGAGGGTATTTTTACAGGTAAAACACCACAAATTTTAGTTTTGCTCTTTTTTGTGTTTTTAATCTATTCAATGACTTTGATATTTATAAGATTTTGTCTGGTTTTTATTGACACCTCGTCTAAGATAGGGGGTTAATTTCAGTGAATTAGAGACATGAAACATGGTTTCATCACCCGCACTCCATTGCCTCGCGTCGATACGACCACACGTCCGCCAATCGTGTCGATAGCAGCCCTACCTCCACACCATCTTCAACCACCAACACAACCTCCATCTCCAAGTAACTCAGCCCACATGCCTCATCCTCGAGCTCAGCTCACGTCGCCATCGACCAACCACCACTGCCTCACCCTTCGCTCGCCTCCTTCGCATTGTGTCTTGGCTTCTAACACTTGCAGGTCTACAAGAAGATGGAACTTGGTCGAATCCAAGTTCACCTTTATCATCAAGTGGCCCTAAGATTCCATTTCCAATGAGTCTTCACCACGTGAGGATGATCGAGCAACATGAGCTTCAACACCTATGTTGCACTGCCATTTGAATCCCTTGACCGGAGATCCACTGCGAAGTTTGATCCTTCAATATTCACCCTCCACCTCACTACGAGCATCTCTAGCCATTAGTCGTGTGTCAACCGGTCTCTTCTCCTCTTCCCTCGCACGCGGAACCCACAGCTTCGCCTTCTCCATTGAGCCACAATTACTCGCTCTGCCATCCTTCAACATCTCTACCAACCCTCAACGATAGTCCTAGAAGGCCTTTGCAAGCTCCAAACCTCGATCGAAGCTATAGGACAAGCGTCGCGCCTTAAGCAACGAGAGGGAGACATGTGTAGCCTTGGGAGTTTCGAAGCTCAGTCCCATACTCGAAGCCATGCTCAAACATCGAGCCTTCAAGCGCACATGTCGTGCACACGCATGGGAGGAAGTTTGCGCTGCACACCCTCGAACTTATGAAGTTTCATGCCCTCGCCCCTACCAGCTGAAACCCACGTGGAACACATGTTTCTGCATTGGAAGAATTGCATAAATACCCTAGCGGGTATAGGTAATTGCATTGTGGTCTTGTTTGCATTTGTTTCATTTCATTTTATTATATATTTTGCATATAGACCCCTATGCAGGGACCCTTGTTTAAGCATCCATTTCCCATCAATTTTTAATTTTAAAAATTGCATGTCATAGCCCAATTAATTCTCTATCTAGTGATTAATTGTTTGTAATTTTATGAGTTGTAATCAATTTATTACAATTTCTTTGGTGTTAAATTGCAAACTTTACGCATATGAGTTTTGTAATTCATATAAAATTATCCGTAGCTTCAAAATTTTGCCTAAAATCGTTGTTTGTGGAATTAATTATTCTCTTTCGCGCACCCTTGCATGCATTATTAGCGTAAAATAAATGATTTTGTGATCTAAGTAATTGGTTTTTAATTGATTGTATACTTAGTATTTTAAGGAAATAAAAGCTAATCTGGATACCTCTCACATAGAACTATCTATGATAATTTTATTTCCGAAAAATAATTAGGTTTTCTATTCATTAAACTTAAATTACTCAAAATCATCTAGTGTGCATATTTAATCTAAATAAATTCATTTTGCATCAGAAAATTCAAAAACAAATCACACTAGCTTAATTTTCCATATTTCCACATTTTGGTTAAGTTTTAGGATTTTTTAACATCATTAGATTGAAAATTTGCATTTTAGTCCCTACACTTTGCTAAAATTGTATTTCATTATTCATTGCATAAAAATATAAAAAATACTACTATGAAAACATAGCATCTAGATCATGTAATAATTGACCTAAGGAGACAGTGGCCTCCCTAAGTTTGATCTTGGGCTTGCCCCAGTAAAAAAATCAAACCGCTCGCTTTAATTAAATATTAATTTAAATGATCTTTTTGATTGATCTGAATTGCCCTCCTACAACGAATATCATTAATGTTAATTCCTCATAATTAGCGTAGGTAATTTTCGGTTCATCAGTTATAGTGACATTTTTTCAAAATCCATCACCTAAATCAATTGTTGATTTATATATAGGGAAAATGGGGTTGCCCCCGCCCCATTTTCTCCATTTTTATATTGTTTTTGAAAAATGAATCCTTGGAAATTTATCATTATATCTCTATATTATGTCATTCATGTGTGTGAGAAACAAAGACTCCTGCGACCTCCATGCAGATAGTCATTTTCTAATGGCCACAGAATTGTTGAAATCGACCCCGTCTAGATGGAGGCCGTTAGAGTTTCTGTTTCGCACAAAATTTGAATGACATAATACATGGATATATTGTTGAAAATCCATGGAAATATTTTTCAAAAAAATAAAAAAAATGGGGAAAGATCATAGCCGTTAGATTTAAATCTAACGGCATTATCAATTTGTTTGCTAAAAAGGATATTTTGGTCTTCATCTTTTGCATTAATTATACATACCATTTAATATTTTGAAATACTAAATAGCTAGATCTAATTTTGTTATTTTTTTGCAATGCTTTATTTAAATAATGTCCTATTTTTGTTATGGGCAACATTAAATGGGGCAGATATTCATATACAAGCATGTTTTTTTGTAGAATCAATTGTTTCTTTTGTATCGATGGGATGTTTTTCGAAGAGTCCGTGGTTCCTATAAAATTCATCAGCCATTTGTAATGTTTGTATGGTACTTGTAGTGTACAATTCATATTAGTATTATATTAATTATGTTTATATTTTCTGTAAGTATTTTTATGTTTTGGTGATTTATGTGAAATCTGCAAATCTTTGTAAATTTTGCATGACATTCTACAAAGAAAACAACGATTTCATAAGATACACATCCAAAAATGTAACACATCCAAATATATAATACACATCCAAAATGTATAATATACGTCAAATATACAAGATGTATAAAAATGACAATTGTCTTCTACGCCCAATCGGTATGTAAAAATACACATCAAATATGTATAATAGACATCAAAAATTTATCAAACACTTGAAATATGTAAGATATAATGGTTCCAAGTCCTCCTTGCACTGCTACCACTGTGCTACACAAGTCTTCATCTTGAACTATGTGTTGTCATCATCGCTTGTGTGAAGAACTTCTCTGATAGTCACCACCACACGCGTGTAGGCCTTGGACAGATCCTCCACCGTACCGATCATGCCAAAGTTGATGTAGATCAACGTCCCTCCCTTTTGCCGACTGTAGCTGTTGAAGGGGTTTTTGTGAGGGATTAAAAATATACTCACTAAAATAAAAGCGAAGATAGAGTGTTGCTGAGGTGATCACTCACAAATACCTCATTCAAACAACAATTAATCCACAAATGAATATAGCAATCAAAGTAAAAATAAATGTGGAGTTAAAATTTATCATAACTCTACAAATGTGTATATATATGTAAGTAGTGTAGACTGTCGAACACAGGGAGCAAACTAGATAGATCGGGGAAATGAAATCCAAAATTTGTGTTCATCTTGTCTATATATTTTTATGTGTGCTTTTAATTATATATTTTTAATGGATTTTAATTTATATTTATATATTTAATTGTTTTTTAGTTATAAATTTTTATTTTCTGATTTTAATATCGTTTTTATATAAGTAATATAGGAATATATAAAGATATATATACAATATAAGGTAATATAAGTATAAACACAACTAACCATAGTCAAAATATATGAAATAAAATGTTTTTGGGTTTTAAATGTTTTTTTATCATTTTTGTGATTTTTTAGATAATTTTACTCATTTTTATAGATTTTTAAAGTAAACAATATCATAAAATAAGGATTAAATAAATAGGATGAATTGTTTTGGGAACTAAAAATAGAAAATAAAGTCAAAACCAAAACTATTTTTATAATAAATAATACAAAGAACATTTTAGAATAGAAAGAGTATTTTTGGAATTTTTAGGAATTTGTTTTCTTTTTATAAAGGATTTAGGAGATTTTAAATTTTTATGCTTTTTCTCTTTCTATTATTAGTGGTTTTTGGCCTAGAGTTGGGAAAAATAATAATAAACAAAACATATTTTGGGGGGAATTTATCAAAATGTTTTTATATTTTTGTTAATTTTAAATTCAAATAGGGGAAAACCAGGTTCTATTGATTTTTGATAAACAATAAAAGTGTCTAAAATCAAAATGCAAAAATATAACAAAAGCATGCACTTAACCCTATTTATTGAGAATTTTTGGAGTATGGATGATAATTTTAATAAATAGAAAACTTCAACAAAAAAACACGTACTAGAAAGGGCATTTATGCAATTAAAAATAAATACGAGGGCTTTTTATGCAAATAATCCAAAATTATATAACTAAAATGGAAGTTTTGATATTTAAATGAAATACAAGAAAGTGTGAGGGCCTAAGTGCAAAATGTCCACCTCACGTGGGACTGCACGTGAGGTGACCTGACATGGACTAAATAGCAATATTAATTAAGTATAGGGACACACATGCAATTTAACCAAAAGTTTTATACTATTAAAACAAATTACAAGACTATAAAATAAAAAGACAAAAAACATGGGATTAAGTATGTAATTTACCCCCTAATAAGCATGGGCGAACATTTCAAATGCTTCCACTTACTACACGTCGCACCTGCAGCTCCCAATGATGGTTCAAAGTCCATGTATGAGATTAGATCCTAGGTTAGATCTAACGGTTTTGGCAAAGCTCTATCGGATGATGGCTTCTAGCATGGGGTGCTTGATCTTGATCTGATGGTGCTCGACGACGGTGGAAGAACAATTGAGGAACTTGCTGATGACGAGTTTGGATTCGACGTAGCGCCTGCCTTTGACCACCCTGAGCACTGCCGATGGCTTCCTTGTTCTCTTGTACGCCTCCCGCAGCTTCTTGGACCCTCAAAGAGGTCTAGAGCACACTTAATGAGCCATGGAGTTTGATGGTGCTAAGGAGGTCATGGGGGCTAATGCTCGAAGAGTTTGGGCCTCAGATGGCCCCTTTCCCCTACTGTACATGCACGAGAATAAAGGAGGCACTTCGGGGAAGCAGCTGGGCAGTTATCAGGGGAGAATGGAGTGGAAATGGTGTCGAAGTGACGAGGTCCGACGATGGGGCTAGAGGAGGATCTCGATGGTCCAGATCGATGATGATGTGGTTGGATGAGTTGTGTAAATAGGTGGAGAAGTGTTGGGATAAGGAGTTGGGGTGGAAAGGGTTCTCGGAGACAAGTGGTCACGGCGAAACGGAGTGGTCGGAGCTCAAGAGCTCCAGCGAGGTCTTAAGTCTTAATCTAGGCTAAAACAATAATCAAATCACGAAATAAAATGCTAAAAACAAACCTAAGAGCTACATCTAACTAAAAAGCAAAGAAAGAAAGACCACTAGCGGTCGGAGCTGCAAGGTGATACCTCGACGACCAAGGGGGTCGCCTCCTCCGCACTCCTCCTCTCTGTGAAGGGTGGTAGAGCACTCCTATCACAAGGCTCTACACTGTGGAAGTCCTCCGAGTGGTAGAGGGAAAAAGGGAGCCGATTTTGAAAATGGAGGAGGTGGAAGATTATGTACAAGCTTGTGATGGGGAGGTCTTCGAGGCAAGATCATATGCGAATCGATGGAGCTCGGCCCTAGGCGAGAGGTCGGCGAGATTCCTGGATGTGGGAAGACAACTCATGAAGGGATTGATGATCATTGGGAAATGTATCATGAGTTAAAAAATAAATAAGTAGAGGGGGTCGTGATGTGTTCTGACAGCCTAGACCCGAGGTCAAAGTTGACCCTAGATCAACGGTTCGTGTGGCCTGATTGGGCCACGTCACTCGTAAAAAAACAAATCAGAAAAAATAATTCAAAAATAAATAGTAAATGATTTTTTTATATTTTTATTAAAACATAAAAAATATTTATTATTTTATGTAGTATTTTAATATGATTTTTATTTATTTTATGGGCTTATTTATCATAAGTTATTTTTAAGGGATTATTTATAGGTATATTCATCTATGTTTTGTATATTTTATTTTTATTTTATATTCTTGAATTTATTATTATTTCTTAATTTATAAAATTATAACTTATTTTTATATACATAAATATATTTTTATTGTATTTTTCAGATATATTATGTATACTTAAATAAATATAGGTATGTAATATATATGTATAAGTATATGCATTTCATCTATGTGTTTATATATACTATTTTATTTTTGCATTTTATTTATTGTTTTATTTTATTCTAACTATGTATATATACTACAAATAATATTAATAGAATTATAAAAATATAAAATTATAAAAAATAATAAAGAATAAATAAAATGAATATTTTATTCAGGTATACTATACAATAGGGGTCCAAAACCTAACTTTTGCATATCAACCTCAAATTAGACGAAACTACCTTCATTAAATATCTTATTAAAAGTTATATCCAATAAAAGGTGATTTTGCTATATTTTGAGTTCATATGGAGAAGATATGGGTTTGGAAAGTTTGGGTTTTGGCTTTTTATTTAGAGTATAAAAATTACATTGTATATTATTTTTGTAAGAAATCAAATTTGTATTTTTATTTGTATTTTTATCCACAACCTTCATGTACAAAATTTCTTTATTTGATGTATAAATAAAATAAAATAGGTCCCAAAAAGGACTTATTGATGAATAAATGAATGGGATTTTATTGGATTTTTGGCGCTTATCTCCCCTCCTTTATTCCTTATCGACCAAGTCATCAAGATGCCTAGGTCTCAGGGTTAGAGCCATAAAATACCTTTGTCATTTTATTATATTCTTTTCTTTATTATATAATTTTGGCATTAAAAACTATATTTTATACACAATATATGGAATAAATAATGAATGTTAATTTGTACAAAATGATAATATTTACATGCATTATCTACGATTTTTAAGACCAAAATGATAGAATGAATGTGATGACATGGAGATTCATCGGTAGCTTGCACCCCCCCCCCCCCTTTCCTCTTCTTTGATCTGGAGTAAACGGGCAAAAATGGGTTGGCCAGTGGTGCTCTACCACGTGCAAGGGTGGTCCATGCGATGGGGGGCGATGAGACACGGTGGTGTGGGGATATGAACGATCGAAAATGAGAAGGGGAATGATCCAATGGGATTTGCTACTTCCTCCTCCATTCTATGTGGATGTAGCTCGCGGAAAGCATTGACAACAACAGAGATAGTGGTCTGCACGATGGTGGGCTGCGTGAAGGACATATCTCCTCGGTCGTGCTCGTCCTCCCCTTCCTCCCGATCGTTGTCATCAACACACCAAAATGATGCGAATGCAAACCAAAATAATTAGGGTTTCTAATTTGAAATAAGCAATTAAGGTGACATATTAATGGAGAAGATAATTGAGGTGTTTAGATGCAATATTTGGATAATGCATAAAGACCGAAATGGGTTTTTTTTAATTTATAAATAGTATTAACATATTATCAATAACCACCACAAAATTAATTACGGATAGCTAGGATTGCTGGCCTCAATATATATAATGATGCCATTATTACAAAATTATTTATTATATTTGAAAATAGCGACGAATATAATATATGTTATTATACCATTAGTGGAGGTCCATATAATGACAATTATCGGTTGCTATTTTTCAAACCGAAATAACCATTACCAAATTTTCAATTCAAATTTTAGAGACAATTAGTTAACTTTTTGAAAAATAGCAACGGATAAGGGTCACTATGTGACTCTTTGCTAATGATATAGCGACAGATATTATATCTGCCGTTAATTTAAAGTATAAAAAATAATTTCGCAACGAATAATATCATCATCATATATTTACCAACATCTAATATAGTGACAGATTTTAGAAAAAAACATCACTATAACCCAATTTTGTCGTAGTGTATGTATGAATGTATTAGTATATTTATATGTATATTTATATGTGTGTGTGCACGCCCACACAAACACACACATCCCCATTACATACATATGGCATTTTTAGTCTGTGTCCTCTCTGAAAGACATTATGGCTCCGTCTACTTCTCCTGCAATACTATGGATATGATTTTGGTTATCCCATTGCAATATGATGAAGCCAGCAACACCATTATTTCATGATCATTTGCTGCTAGAAATATGACGAAAAAGGTGAGGACTTCACAAGAGTTTCTGATGTTGGGGCCCAAGCATTTTGACTCCTTTCCTAAAGTTCCTCAACGATACATTTTTAAATTTTTGATTCCAACAGCTGGAGATTGATCATTTCGATATATGTTGCCTTTTTACTTTATTGAGATGTTTTACTATTACTTTCTTTTCCACAGGCAAAGAGAAACGCGTTTTCATGAAGCTTTAGGGCTTGTTTGGTTGTCAGGGTATCTTGACATGCCCCCAACTCCACCCATGCATTCATGGGTTGGGATTAATTGTATGGACCCTACAATTTCTTTGGTGTAATATCGTTTTAACCGTGTTTAAATAAAAAAAGTTAAGATAAAAATATATTATAATCATTAAAAAGTTAATATAACACATACCTAATGCGATATCACATCATATTAGCATTCCAACCATGTTAACCATCCAAACAGCTACTATTCAAAGGAAGTTACCCAACCCAACCGAACTCAGTTACCAAACATGTCCTTAAAGCTCCACCAAATTTGATTTATTTTACAATATCAGAATTTTTTCTTAATGTTATTCATTGAATTTGTATCATTTGATAATATTGAATTTATTTATCTATGAAGTTTCATGTAATTCAATAAATCAAACATAGAAATTTGAGCATCCCTTTTATTTCTTTATTACATTTAAGCACAATCTTTATTACATTTCAACAATGCAATCTATCACAACAACGACAACAAAACCTTTTTCTACAATAAGTAGGGTCGGCTAAGTTATTTCTTTACTTTCATCAAATTTATATTGGATCATTCTCGAACTTAAATCCAAATAAATAAGCATTTTTTTGATAGTCTCCATGCTTTTGATAGGCTCTAACATCTCATACAAAATTGAAGACCATATTTGAAAACTGACATATTTGAGATCTATTTTTGTAATTTACCTCGAATAATCAACAATTTTGGTGAGAAGTACATCCGGGAATGATCTTCTACGGAGAAGAACAATAATCGACCTGAAGGCCAGAGTTGCGAAATAATGTAGAACTTGTCGTACTACATTTTTAAATTGGCAGAAGCAGAAAGTAGAGAGTAGAGGTGATTGATTAGTTAATATTTAATAACCAGTGCATGAGATTCTCATACGTCGGTGGTTTAAATAATTAAAAAAGATGCGTCGGTGACTCGAATATCGATGCTGCATTTGATGTGAACAGGACAACCAAGCCCCGCTGGGCACGCACTCACCACACGCCATTGTTGTACGCCACACGCTTTTATACAATAAAATGACTATTATAATATCATATATAATGATGCAGAGGTAATTAGTTGCTGGACTTCATACGGCAAATCATATATAGTGATTTTCGATTCCTCTTCTTCTGATAAACGACAATCAAGATTGTCGTCGGAGGGATGCCAAAATGGATCCCCATCATATATAGCATAGTTTCCGTTCTTCCTTTGTTTGAGCGTTTGACGTAGACATTTCCCATGGGGTCCGAATGTGTGTGGTTTAAAAATATTACCCACCCATATAGGTACATACTGGCAAACTTGTTGTTGCTGGCTGATTTCTCTAAGTCCCGTGGTAAATCATTCGTCGTTTTGTTTACTTGGATGGAGAATAATTGCAATGAAAAATGGTTTGTCGCTCAGTAATTGGGATGACAAACCACTTAGCACCACATGCACTTCCCGTCTCTTCCCGCCTTCCTCATTATTAAATCCAATTTTACAAGTATTACATTTGATATCTATTGTGTATTATATATTTATTTTATACAATGAATAAAAAATTATCATGTATTTGTTTAAGAGGTATACTTAATAAATTCTCATAATTAAGTATTTATGTGAATAAAGAAGTATTTGTTTATAAGTACTAATAAATGCTAGTAATTAATTAACAAAGAAGTTTGTCACCAATAAAGAAAGAACGAATTTTAATGAAGTATTTATTTAATTAAATAAATGTTATTAAGTATTTAGAATCAAATACAAAATATTTGAATACGTTAATAAACATGAATTAGTTTATGTTGGAGGTCTATTCTTAGTAGTAAATTTAGTTATTCGAAAATATGAAATTCAATTTTCGATTATTAAGATTACATTCATTTTTTATTAAATAATTATAATTAATCAGCAAATAAAAGGGATGGTAAAGAAAAGGATGGTTTCTAAGATCACTAGAACTAGATGGTGGAATCTTCCACTCAAGCAATCGAGCTCCAGGAAGAAGGTTTTAGAAGACTTATCTTGGAATTGTAACGGAAGTACAAACGAGATGTGGGAGGAAGTAGCATCTTGTATCCAAAAGGTAGCCAAAGAGATGCTAAGCGAGTCAAAGGGAGGAGCTCCAGGTCAAAAGGAGGCTTGGTGGTGGAGTGAAGGGATGCAAGAGAAGCTAAAAATTAAAAGAGCATGTTTTAAAGGTATGTCTAAGGATAAAACAAAGGAAATTGTCACACACTACAAAATAGCGAAGAAGGAAGCAAAGCAGGCTGTAAGCGAAGCTAAGTCAAAATATTATGAAGTTTTGTATAAAAATATTGACTCTAAGGAGGGCCAGAAGGATATATTCAGATTGGCCAAAGTAAGAGAAAGAAAGACCAAAGACCTTTCTCAAGTGAGATGCATTAAGGACGAGGAAGGTCAGGTGCTTGTTACTCAAAAGGATATAGAGACTAGATGGGAGCAGTACTTCCATAAACTTTTTAATGGGGAAGGAAATAGAGAAATCACTTTGGGTGATCTAGCTAGTAGTGAAAGTTATTTGAATCATGCAAGCTATAAACGAATACAAAGAAAGGAAGTAGAGGAGGTTTTGAAGGTTATGAGACCTGGGAAAGGTGTAGGACCAGATGATATCCCAATATGGAAAGTTTTAGGTGAGCGCGGTTTGACTTGGCTTACGAATCTATTCAATGTTATTTGTCAAAGCAAGAAAATACCTGAAGATTGGAGGAGGAGTATCGTGGTGCCTCTTTATAGGAATAAAGGAGACATTCAAAACTGTTCAAATTATATAGGTATCAAGCTGATGAGTCACACTATGAAAATTTGGGAATGTGTGATCGAAAGAATGTTGAGGCAAGTTTCTAAAGTAAAAGAAAACCAATTTGGATTCATACCAGGTCACTCAGCTATTGAAGTCATCCATTTGTTGAGGAGAACAATGGAGATTTATAGAGCTAAAAGGAAGAACCTCCATATGATCTTTATTGATTTGGAGAAGGCTTATGATTCTGTCCCACGAGGGATATTGTGGATAGTTTTGGAAAGGCAAGTACATGTCCTATACATTAACCTCATAAAGGATATGTATGATTGGGCTTTATCTTGTGTGAGGACCCTGTCTAGGAAGTCTGACTATTTTGACATCAACATTGGTTTACATCAAGGTCCAGCTTTGAGTCCATTTCTTTTTACTTTGATTATGGACGAGTTGACAAGTCACATTCAAGATGAGTTACCTTGATGTATCTTATTTGCTGATGATATTGTGTTGATTGATAAGACTAGAGATGGAGTAAATGATAAGCTTGAGGTCTGGAGACATGCATTGGAGACTAAAGGATTTCGTATAAGTAGGGCTAAGACAAAATATATGGAGTGCACCTTTGATGGAAGCAATGGTGAAGGAATCGGGGTGAAGATTGGTGATGATACCATTCAGAAGAGAGATTTTTTTAGATATATGGGATCTATTTTGCAACATGATGTGGAAATTGATGGAGATGTTACTGATAGAATAAATGCAGGCTGGCTAAAGTGGAGAGTAGCCTCTATTGTGCTCTGTGATAAGAAAATTCCTTTAAAAATTAAAGGAAAGTTTTACAAAGCAGCCGTGAGATCTGCTATGCTCTATGGATCTGAATGTTGACCTGTGAACCATAGACATGTGCAGAGAATTGTTGTAGCAGAAATGAAAGTGCTAAGGTAGATGTGTGAATACACGCATAAAGATCAGATTCAAAATGAGGCAATCAGAAAGAAAGTTGGTGTAGCTCCGATTGAGGATAAGATGCGAGAAAACCATTTAAGATGGTTTGATCATTTGCAAAGAAGATCAGTTGATGCATCGGCTAGGAGATGCGAGTGTTGGGATATTGAGCCGTCTAAGAGAGGGCGAGGACGGCCTAAG
This sequence comes from Ottelia alismoides, assembly GCA_037367405.1. NCBI lineage: Eukaryota > Viridiplantae > Streptophyta > Magnoliopsida > Alismatales > Hydrocharitaceae > Ottelia > Ottelia alismoides. The sequence goes on along the minus strand of JAZKJV010003061.1, from coordinate 140,638 downwards.
AAGTGTTGGAAAGAGACTATACGAAGGGATCTTAGTTTTTTGGATATAAGCTCGAGATTGACCCAAGATAGATCTGAATGGAGGCGAAGAATCCATGTAGCTGACCATACTTACTGGTGGAAAAATGCTTTGTTATTATTTATCTATAATTAATCGGACTAAAATGTTTAATTAGTGACATGATTAAGAATGTAAACAACTACAGATGTTCAAAAATACCAGAGTCAATGGGTATCTTGTTGGACATGCGAGCCCACGGCGAGCCATTATGCAGTAAATGTTATTGCAATTCACTCCTTGATCTGAAATAAAGAGTACATAGTTTGCATAATAGGTCCCTTAGTACAATTAGGGTTATGTACCATGGCCGTCTTAATGATCATACAGTTGTTGATTCAATTATTGAATCATAGAGGCTGGTGCTTAGATGAATATCTAATGAGTTAGATTGAGGACTCATCAAGCACCGTCAAATGATTATTAAGAGATGATCTCCAGCCTGAGTAGGAGATGGCAATCCTTTCTCAGTTAGGTTGATATCTAACCGACCTCTTGATGCAGGTCCTCTGCATAGGAATAGAGATTCGGAGGTGTCGGATGAGTTAGGTCAAAGAGTTGACTTAACGAGATCGAGATAACCAAAGTCCTATATCATATGCTGTCATGATATAGGCACACATCCTCTGACCGGAGACAGATGTGTTACTATATGTCTGAGTATGTACATTTGGCAGACCAATAGGTTGATGACCTAATCAAGGTCTATACACCGGCGCGCTGGTGTGCATATAAGGGCATATGAGTAATACGATCTCTCAAAGGGATCATACAGGTTCACTACTGAATCGGAAGACAAGAGCTCACTCATGAGATATTGGGAAGAATCAAATTCCGTGCGCACGGTCGTCTCGCTTTGGAAGCTTGACTGAATTTGTAGGTTTGATATATACTTTTGTAAAGTATATGATCAAGACCTAGGTATGATATATGCTTTTGGAAAGTATATGATCGATACCGACTCCCAATGATCGAATGAGAAACTTATGTAATCCTGAAGTAGACAGTGTAAAGTTGATCTAATACTTCGGGTTTATTCTGAGTCTTCCAGTATGCAGGATGTAGAGGTATTAGGAATACCTGAGGGTGATGTGATCATAAACGGTTGTATAACCATGACGCTTCCATTCCTAGGGAGTGATGAAACAGGTCTGGATTTTAGTGACTCCTCTCAGTAGAGAAGTAATCTGATCTTAGTCCAAATGTTGGACATTAATCTGAATGTGATTCAGATTCAATGAGAAGATTAGATTTGCGGTCTTGATTTAATCAAGCATCTATGGGAGGCCCGAGATCTGGATTTGAGATGTGATCTCAATATCCATGTCACTATACGTGGAACAATACAATCGCCCTGTCCTTATCTCCAAGTATTCGCGGAGAAAGCGCATTATCCTTGAAAGAGTTCATGGATAATTCTATTGTTGATATATGTATCCGAGCATTGAGAAAATGGATAATTAAATGTGATTTAATTATCATGAATAATATGAATTTGATTCATATTATAAGGAGAATTATCTTAGATAATTAAATGTGATTTGATTATCAAAGATGTGAATAATGTGAATGTGATTCATATTATTTGAACACATGAGATAAAGAGATCCAAGATGATTAAATATGATTTAATTATCAAGGATAAGAATAATGTGGATAGTAATATCCAATTATTCATAATATATTATAAATGTGATTTATAATGTATTAGAGAGAGTTAAATATAATTTATATTAGTAGATTAATTATTAATGTGTATTGGATACACATTGTCTAATTAATTGAAAATGTAAATTACATTTTGTTTTGGGTTGTGAATATGATTCACAATATTCCAATGTCAAGATTTGCAATATTCCCAAATTTAATTGAGAATTATTTTGGTGAATAAAAATCCCAACAAATAGTTGTTGGAAAATAAGTAGAGAGAAAATCAAGGAGATATGCAATCTCATGGGAATCCATGAGATTTCCCTCCAAAGGGGAAGGTTGATCTCCTTTATTCTCTCTCTCCTTATTTGATTGATTTAATTTGGTATTAATATTTATTTGATTTATCAAATATATTTAATCAAAATTAAATCACAAGTTGTTGGCTTTTACCAACAACAATCTTGACCATTGGATTATCATAAATCAATCTCAACCATTGATTTTATATGACACATGGATTGAGATCCATGGATCCCAAAACCCTATAAATAGAGAGGCACTCTTGGCTCTCTTTTTTACACATAATGCTTGAGAAGCATCTCTCTCTCCCTCTCTCTTTCTCTTTAGAGGTCAGCCCTCTCTCTCCCTCTCATGGCCGTCCACCATGGATGCCATGGAGAGGTTCTCCATCGCTGCGGCATCGTCGTTATGCTGCCCGTTCTTCTGCTCGTGGATCTCTGTCTCCTTCGGTGCACCTCGCTCGTGAAGAAGATGTTGGATCTCGTGTGTCGAGATCAGGAGATCCGCTGCTTGGATCATCAACTTGGATTGCGAGAAGCACGCGGTTCATCCCCGCGCTCGCAAGCGTCTCCTCCGTCGGATCGGACTTGAGACAGGAGGTCTCTTCGTTTTGAGAATTGATCGCAACCACGCTTCAAGAGGTAATCCTAATTACTTGTTTGTGGTTTAGACGAAACGATCCGAGAAGTGTTCTTCGATCATGTGGTTTCGTCGTAAGAAAATTTTTTAAATTCCGCTGCATCGAGCAACTAGTGCCACTAGTCGCTCCTCGTCGTATTCGATACGACGCTCACGCTTCCGTGATGTGCTTGAGGATCTAACCATATCCTTCAAGTGGTATCAGAGCCTTAGGTCGACGGTTTCGAATAGTGATTCGTTAACCAAGGACGACTTGGGTTCGTTGAGGTCGCGAAAGTTTTTTATCGCATTTGATTTCGCAGATCTGTTTAGTGTAATTTTTCGGCCAAGTTTAAATTGTTTAAACACGAAAATAACACTTGGATTTTGTTCCCCATTAAATAAGGAAACCATAGGATCTGAGTTTGCGTAAATCGGATTTCGTATGCTCGAGATATGGTCATTTTAATGAACATGTATGCACTGTTGCGGGAACTGTGAATCTGAACGTGATTAAAATGTTAATTACTGTTTAGATTTGCCTCGAAATGCGTGAAACATCACTTAAATTCTGTCCTAAATCAAATTAGCAAATTTTAGAAATTGAATTTGCTTAATTTGGATTTAATATGATTGAGATATGCCAATTTTAGTAAGTAGGGGTCACTGCTGAAATTGCTTTCCTAATCTAGAACCAAGTGATTGTCAATTAGTGAAATTAATTGTTAATTTCGTGAAATAATCTTGAAAAATATTTGTGAAATATTGAAACATGATTATTTGCCTAATTGACTTGGCCCCAACCAATTAGTTGATTAGATTTGATCTAAACCTTAATTGGAATTACAATCATCAAACTTCTTGCTTGAATAGGACTTGGGAATTTGCCTAGCAAATTTCCTTAAAATCAAAATTGTTTTGATTACTATATGGTATAATTTCGGTTGAAGAACCGATGATCATCTCAAGTACAAAATAATCAATTTGGCATTATCCTTTCCCGAGGTGGATATGGTGTCTAGTCGGGGATCGCTGGTCAGCGGGTTGCAACGTATGTGGTCCGCCCCACTCCCGTCGGTACTGGCCATGACAGCGGGTAGGGCCGGGATAATGTCCGGGGGATTATGATGTATTTTTCTAATTATTAAAATACGAATTAATACGTACTTTGAGAATAATACCATATATATATTCAAGCATAAAATTAAGTTTGATTGATTAAATTGGATTGATAATTAATTTAATATGATTAAGTTAATTATATCCAATTAAGAATACTCTAATATGATTAGAGTTGATAATTCCCTTGGAAGAATTAATTATATGAATGTGATTCATAGTAATTAATTAAATATGAATAAGAGGTGGAGGATCACATAAGTGACATCCATGGTCTCCCGTCAAGGCGAAGGGTTTCCGTCGCCAGGGATTGTATATAGGAGACGCCTGTACGAAGTGACAGCTCCTATATGCAAGCGCATCTGGATCGGACTCTTTGCTTCTCGAAAGAGTAAGGCCGTATGCGTAGTGACCCCAATATCGGATCCTCATATTATTGGGGCGATATTGGATTGCGCATAGCGAGTTCTATTCCTGTTGACGGTTGGTTCAATTAACGACGGGTCAACATCACCTTAGGGGTGGTGGGCCCGGGTGTTAAAGACCGAATTGGGAAATGCAAGTTGGACTTGCAAGGCGGAATGTGTTCCCGCTTCTCTTCATTGGAGTTACAGTTTCTCATATTATTGGGATGTAACAAAGATAAAGAGGAGATCCCAGATCTTGCTGAGATATAATGGTAAGTATATCTCTTACATTGAAAGTGATTAAGGGAATGAACTTTCATTGTTGACATGGCAAGACAACTTTGATATAAAATTCCTAATTCAAAGTAAAACATGTATATATATAAATATATACACTCATGCAAATTTCTTATTTCAGATAATCCTTCATTAAACCCACTCAATATTATACTCAATAATAACCAGTAAAATATCGTGGATTGGACCCTATAATCCAGATATTGTACTTGCAATTGGACACACAATGATGTGGTTGCAATGTGCAAGTTTCCTCACAACAATGAGAAGTGATAATTAAATAGACAATAGGACTAAAACCCTAGGGTTGGTATGTCTCTATAAGTCTTGATCTTATCGAATGTACTTTTGAAGTGACATGTCGATGATGATCGTAATTATCAAAATTAATCCTTATAAAATCAATAAAGATATTCTGGCATACATATGTGCTCTCGACATTTAATCATGAATGATGTTGTTTTCTACATCATGCAGAATGGTAGCTCTATAAGAGATGATGTATTCAAATTATTTGAATACCTACCTGAACCTATGTTTTAAGAGTTTAGATGGATGTAGATGATGAGTGTCATCATTCTACTATCTATACTCTAGTCATTCATGAAGCTTCATAATATTCATATTGTATGAATTGGGTGAAGCTTGTATAAATGTTGAAATACTCTTATATTGAAATTTTTTATTTTAACATAAGAGATCCTTATTCTTAAGCAATGGTTGTTTATAGATAAAGGGAGCGCAGTGGAAGCATGGGTTGGACTCAAGCAAGAAGTATAATCAAATAGTTGACTGTACTTCTGTGACTTCCATATGACATCCAAAGAGTTGGATGAATGCCAATACTGCAATAAGTTGATGTGTTGATAGTATGACTATCAAGTCTGTCTAGAATCCTCAGAAAAGGACTTGGATGGAGCATCAGTATAATCTACATATAATCATTGAAATTGACTTACTTATTTGATAAGGTAAAGTCTAATAATTGTATCTCAATCTTCTAATAACACTTGCAATTGGTTGCATATGTATTAGAATATTAGAAATTTGATCTTAAGGTTTATTGATCATCCATGTTGAAAGTGATGCAAGTGTTGCAACAGTTTCCATGAGATCAATAGACTTTATATTTTCAGTGGGAGCCCTTAGTCTTAGAGAATGTCTCTATGACCTAGATATTAGAATACACTCATTGTTTATTTCTAATTGTTGGATATAAACATGAATTCTGTAATAAATCTATCATAAAGAGTTATGATGGAAAAATTTCAGATAGTAATCTAAAATCTAGTGGACTCTATTAAATTAGAAAATTATTGAATGGTTCATTGAGATTTCTAATACTGAAAATTAAACCTTTAAAAGATCAATAGGAGGATAAAGATCATTTGACAATGATCTGGCATCAAATTTTGGACATATGTCTGTTGATGAAATCAACGGACTGGTAAGACATGAAACTTTAGATTGTCTAAAGATTCAAATCTCACATACTTGTGAATATTGTATTCAAAGTAAAATGTCTAATACATCCTTCCTTGAGAAAGGTGTAAGATGCCTAGGTATTAAGGATCTCATACATTTTGATGTATGCAGATCATCTATATCATAGTAAACATTATGCATATGTGATATCTGTTAATGATTATGTATGATATGAGATCTCTTCTCTTCACCTAAGAAACCTTTGAAATGTTCAAAGATTTCGCAATTTTGATTTAGAACCAAAGTTTGAAGGAAGATGAAATGAATTTGATCTAACCAAGGTAGCTCGTACCTATTAGATGAATTCAAGAAATACCTTATGGAGATATGAATATCATTCCTATCTCAATCCTCCTAATGAACCTTAACTCAAAGGAGTTGTAGGGAGATACAATTGATCATGTGTGACATGATTTAATCAATGATTAATCCTAGCATAATTATCTCTTACGTTTCCAAGATATATATTTAGTAGAGACTGCATTATATACTTAATAAGGTTCCATGCTAGTAAGCTGGAATCTAGCACCAGAGAGTGCTACTTCATTAGGAAAATAAAGGATGGTATTAGATACCTACTTTATGACCTTGAGATTCTTAAAGGATCTCATCTCTGAGAATGTGATTCTTAGAGGATGACTCTTTTAAGAATCAAGATAAAATGAAGTAAAGGAACTCATTTAATCTTGAGAAGATAATGAGGCTCCTGAAATCGGAAACTAAAAAGAATAATTGAAGATGAAACACTAATACTTCTTCAAATAAGTTTGAAGATGGATTCCATGTGTCGGTTAAATCTGACGATGATCGGATTTCATGTGATGAAGCTCCTGAGGATCATGACATGGAAGGATGGATGTTAGCAATAAAAGTCTAATGTGGACTTCATATACAAGTGTTGTATATGGACCCTCGAGGATCCACCTATATGGGTCAGACCCATTAAGGTGTAAATGGATCTTCAAGAGAAAGAGGGAACCTGATGAGAAGGTAGAGACCTTCAAAGCACGGTTCGTAGCCATGAGCTACACATCGAAGAGAAGGCATCGCTTGCGATAAGACTTGCTCTACAGTGACCTTGCTTTAACCCATCAGAATATTGCTAACTATAGCTGCACAACTTGACTATGGCATCTTCATGATGTGAGTCAAGATTGCATTCCTCTATGAATACCTCTCTGAGGACATTCATATGAAGTAGCCCCAGGGCTTCATGGTTGAGGAAAGCAAGGTGTGCTAGCTGAAGAACTCCATCTTTGGACTCAAATAAGTTTCTTGTAGTTGGAACATAAGATTTAATGAAATTATAAATGTTATGATTTCAGATAAAATCTTGATGAACCATGTGAAGCTTAGTTGGAGTGCCATTGTGTTCATCGTGCTAAATGTAGATATTATTCTAATCATTTGGAATGATATAAGAATAAATAATAAGTGTTTTATAATTTGGTTGTTCCATACCTTGAGATACGATCTCAAGGATACCTCTTAGATCTTAATTCTGAAGTCGTTCAGAAGCAAAGAGAAGAGGGTATTGGGACTGTCGCATTAGTAGTACACCTTGGACTTATTCCATTTTCTGGAAAATTCCAAGAAAAGCTTCCTTCCCTTAAGATGTGGTAGTGACCTGTCTAAAGGGATAGCACCTCAAAGAGTTGAGGAAGTGAATGCTAGAACTGCTTGCACTTGTGCATCAGTTATGAGAAGCTCGATATATGCTAGATGTGTACAAGAACCAGATGTCTACCATGAAGTGGGAGTAGTAAACTGTTACTAATCCTACTATGGAGATAAAACACTTGATTGCAGTAATAATAATATCTTCAAAGATGATAAAACTTGGAGATAGTGATCTCAAAGTCTTATCTTCAAAAGTTTAAGATCTTGTAGATAGTGATCTATAAGGGTCTTGACTGCAGTTACCTTAGGAGATAGAGATCTCCAGGAATGAAGGTATTCTAATAAGGATTATGGAAATACTGGTTATGATAATTAATAAGATGTAGTGTCAAGGACACTATAACCGACAAAATTGAGTATCGGTTGCATGAGATGCAACATTCGCATTGGATGTGAGCACTGTTACTAGGAGATATGCAAGTGCCGTAAAAGGACTTGGCGTAGTCTCTTGGGAACGGAGTGACTGATCAGCTTACCTAGCTATTTTCTAAATAGCCTATGATTGTCACATGAGTGTGGGTTTAAATGATTAGCCCATTAATGGCTCTTTGGGCTAGTGGGAGATTGTTGGACATGCGAGCCCACGGCGAGCCATTATGCAGTAAATGTTATTGCAATTCACTCCTTGATCTGAAATAAAGAGTACATAGTTTGCATAATAGGTCCCTTAGTACAATTAGGGTTATGTACCATGGCCGTCTTAATGATCATACAGTTGTTGATTCAATTATTGAATCATAGAGGTTGGTGCTTAGATGAATATCTAATGAGTTAGATTGAGGACTCATCAAGCACCGTCAAATGATTATTAAGAGATGATCTCCAGCCTGAGTAGGAGATGGCAATCCTTTCTCAGTTAGGCTGATATCTGACCGACCTCTTGATGCAGGTCCTCTGCATAGGAATAGAGATTCGGAGGTGTCGGATGAGTTAGGTCAAAGAGTTGACTTAACGAGATCGAGATAACCAAAGTCCTATATCATATGCTGTCATGATATAGGCACACATCCTCTGACCGGAGACAGATGTGTTACTATATGTCTGAGTATGTACATTTGGCAGACCAATAGGTTGATGACCTAATCAAGGTCTATACACCGGCGCGCTGGTGTGCATATAAGGGCATATGAGTAATACGATCTCTCAAAGGGATCATACAGGTTCACTACTGAACCGGAAGACAAGAGCTCACTCATGAGATATTGGGAAGAATCAAATTCCGTGCGCACGGTCGTCTCGCTTTGGAAGCTTGACTGAATTTGTAGGTTTGATATATACTTTTGTAAAGTATATGATCAAGACCTAGGTATGATATATGCTTTTGGAAAGTATATGATCGATACCGACTCCCAATGATCGAATGAGAAACTTACTGATAAAATCCTGAAGTAGACAGTGTAAAGTTGATCTAATACTTCGGGTTTATTCTGAGTCTTCCAGTATGCAAGATGTACAGGTATTAGGAATACCTGAGGGTGATATTCCTAGGGAGTGATGAAACGGGTCTGGATTTTAGTGACTCCTCTCAGTAGAGAAGTAATCTGATCTTAGTCCAAATGTTGGACATTAATCTGAATGTGATTCAGATTCAATGAGAAGATTAGATTTGCGGTCTTGATTTAATCAAGCATCTATGGGAGGCCCGAGATCTGGATTTGAGATGTGATCTCAATATCCATGTCACTATACGTGGAACAATACAATCGCCCTGTCCTTATCTCCAAGTATTCGCGGAGAAAGCGCATTATCCTTGAAAGAGTTCATGGATAATTCTATTGTTGATATATGTATCCGAGCATTGAGAAAATGGATAATTAAATGTGATTTAATTATCATGAATAATATGAATTTGATTCATATTATAAGGAGAATTATCTTAGATAATTAAATGTGATTTGATTATCAAAGATGTGAATAATGTGAATGTGATTCATATTATTTGAACACATGAGATAAAGAGATCCAAGATGATTAAATATGATTTAATTATCAAGGATAAGAATAATGTGGATAGTAATATCCAATTATTCATAATATATTATAAATGTGATTTATAATGTATTAGAGAGAGTTAAATATAATTTATATTAGTAGATTAATTATTAATGTGTATTGGATACACATTGTCTAATTAATTGAAAATGTAAATTACATTTTGTTTTGGGTTGTGAATATGATTCACAATATTCCAATGTCAAGATTTGCAATATTCCCAAATTTAATTGAGAATTATTTTGGTGAATAAAAATCCCAACAAATAGTTGTTGGAAAATAAGTAGAGAGAAAATCAAGGAGATATGCAATCTCATGGGAATCCATGAGATTTCCCTCCAAAGGGGAAGGTTGATCTCCTTTATTCTCTCTCTCCTTATTTGATTGATTTAATTTGGTATTAATATTTATTTGATTTATCAAATATATTTAATCAAAATTAAATCACAAGTTGTTGGCTTTTACCAACAACAATCTTGACCATTGGATTATCATAAATCAATCTCAACCATTGATTTTATATGACACATGGATTGAGATCCATGGATCCCAAAACCCTATAAATAGAGAGGCACTCTTGGCTCTCTTTTTTACACATAATGCTTGAGAAGCATCTCTCTCTCCCTCTCTCTTTCTCTTTAGAGGTCAGCCCTCTCTCTCCCTCTCATGGCCGTCCACCATGGATGCCATGGAGAGGTTCTCCATCGCTGCGGCATCGTCGTTATGCTGCCCGTTCTTCTGCTCGTGGATCTCTGTCTCCTTCGGTGCACCTCGCTCGTGAAGAAGATGTTGGATCTCGTGTGTCGAGATCAGGAGATCCGCCGCTTGGATCATCAACTTGGATTGCGAGAAGCACGCGGTTCATCCCCGCGCTTGCAAGCGTCTCCTCCATCGGATCAGACTTGAGACAGGAGGTCTCTTCGTTTTGAGACTTGATCGCAACCACGCTTCAAGAGGTAATCCTAATTACTTGTTTGTGGTTTAGACGAAACGATCCGAGAAGTGTTCTTCGATCATGTGGTTTCGTCGTAAGAAAATTTTTTAAATTCCGCTGCATCGAGCAACTAGTGCCACTAGTCGCTCCTCGTCGTATTCGATACGACGCTCACGCTTCCGTGATGTGCTTGAGGATCTAACCATATCCTTCATATCTGGCTTGACCCGTTTATTTTAACTCTAAACTCTCGGGTACCTGTTTAAAAATGATGGGTCGGGAACCCGATATGCCATGACCCATGCCCCCATACAAAAAATCTTATGGGTACCTGCTGGTATCCTATTGGAAGCTTCCACTATCAATTGATTCCCAAAAATGCAAATAGTTAGAAACAAATACCAATAAATATGTTATATTATTCTTATCTATTTTAAAATATAGATATGAAGGCAGATACAAATATCGGCGAGAATAGAAAAATATATTGCGAAATCATTAAAAAATGGATACTGGTATGGAATTGATGCAAATTAGATAGGAAAAATAATAGAATCAAAATTGTATAGATTAGATTAAATTTATATATATGGGATGACTCACGTGATAATATTTATATCCGTATATGTATCTATTTTTGAAATCGAAATATATAGATGTCAAAATTTAAATTAACATATATGACCATGAGTCAAATATGATCCAAATCGATATACATACATCCCAACATCCAAATATGATGATAATGAATACACTTGTGTACGAATTGTATCATGCACACACACACACGCGTACATGCACACACACACACGCACATGCATGCGCGCACACACGCACGCACATGCACACAAATATATATATATCACGATAATCAAAGACGGTGACAATTAATACAACCATTTACGAATAGGAATATATACTTATATATCGTTTATCATGTTGTCCTCCTATTATATATATGTACATCTCGTTTAGTCGTATTTGATTCATTACGAGGATGAACCTACATGAATGTGTTACTATTGGATTCGTATCCGATTGTATTCCTTCCAATTTAATATATTCACACAATTTGCATTATCCACACGGTTTTATATATCCTCGTTAACTCATATATATATATATATCCATATCCGAATGCATTCCGTACCATTTATATTTCCGTATCCCGACATTATCATTATGAACATGACATATATATACACATATTTGGACATATCGTTTGTATTTTTATACATGTCACCTTTCACTAGAAGTATCTCTCTTTATCTCCATGGGTACCTGTGGTTACCCGCGGGTAGCCAACATCCATTGACATTAAGCAGATACCTGTTACAATTGGGTACTGATGAATCTTCATTTCTTCACCTTTATTCTTTCATTTTGATCTTTGAATCCTAGCTAAATGCGTGCAAATAGCATTATTTTGCATAAAATAACATATCTTATTTATTATGTAAATATTGTATAAAATATTGTATTTAAAGCTAAAATAAAAGAATAAAGAAAAGAAAGAAAAAGAAATGGAATATCAAAGGTATTGAATGATCCTAAACCCGAAGACCTAGGTATTATGATGACTGGGTCAACAAGGAATAAATTATGGGGAGATAAGGGTCAAAAATACAACGAAACCCTAATTCATAAATGTTTAATAAGTCAATTTTGGGACCTACTTTATTCTTTATTATTTATACATAAAATCAATAAACTTTGTACATGAAAGTTATAGATAAAAATATATGAAAATAAAAAATTTATTTCACATAAAAATAATGCATATTGTGCTTTCTACACTAAGAATAAAAATCCAAAATCAAACTTCACGGACCCATATGTTCTCCATATGAACTCAAAATTCATCAAAATCATCTTTAAATGTATATATAACTTTTTTTAGCTGTTTGATGAGGTGGTTTCATGTGATTTGGAGTTAAGATAAAAAAGTTAGGTTTTGGTATTGTATATTATACACGAATAAAATATTCATTTTATTTATTCTTTACATTCTTTAATATTTTATATTTTGACAATTTTTAAATATTATTCATAATATATGTACATAATAAGAATAAAATAAAATCATTAAACTACATTAGAAAAATAAATATACAAAAATACATCGATGAACTATACAAACACCTATATAATAACTATAAATATTTATTTAAGTGTACAATAACTTTAGAAAAATAAAATAAAAATATATTTATGTATATTTAATTAAGTTATAATTATATAAATTATGTTAATAAATAATAAAATTAAAGTACACAATAAAATAAAATACAGTAAATGCAGGTAAATATACCTATAAATGTACATGTAGAAAGTAACATATAATAAATAAACTTGTAAAATAATAAAAATCGGATTAAAATACCACATATAATAATAAATATTTTTCATATTTTAATAAAAAATCAGATAAATCATTTAATATTTTATTTTGAATTCTTTTCTAATTTCTTTGCTGGTTTGTCCTCATGCAGCCACGTGGCCCAATCAGAGGTCGGACTCAATTGACCCGCTGGTCAACTGACCCCCCCTCCGATGCCTATCCTTGTAGCCTTGCGGACCAGTCAACTTCATCGATTTTTCTCCATATTTCCTTGCATCTTCTTGGATAGATTCCTAAAGTAATTTTGTTCCTCGATCACTATTCTATCACACATGTGTCTCTCCTTGATTGATGGATGGTTGCAGCGAACACTAACCTCGGTCAAAGATCCATGTGTATAAAATAGAGTCACCACCCTACATTTGATTTGATCTCCCTTAGCCCCTCGAAATCCTCAAAGCTCGAGTCTTGAAGCATCTTGGTGACAACAGGAACGCTGATTGGCATGGAGGAAGAGGAGTATAGGTCGAGATCCCAGTTCGTCGGCCATTTCCGCCATGAGCTTCTGCTCTCGGTCCCTCCAGGTTAGGTAAGCTTCTATCTTTCACATTTTTTGATTCTTAGTCTTAGCATTAGAGTATATTAAGTTATGTTTCAAGTTAAAATCGCCTTTATTTTGTAAAAATAAAAATTCATAGTTCGTGGGAGCTGAGCTCCGACGAACCTCTTGATCATCTTCTGAGCGTGTTCCGACCCATATTTCACCTCCGCATCATTTATCATTTCTTCTTTTATGCCTAAAGCACCCTGATTCCCCTCGATCATGCTCAAATCGAGGATCCTGCTCTCCTCCTATGCCACCTTGCCGAAGAGTGTCGTCTCATCTCCGCTCCATTTCACCCTAAAAGAGATCCCATGCCCCTTCTTTTTGTGTGCCCGAGCTTGTATTTGCAGGTATTGGCGGTCAAAACATCTGGGGAGCAACTTTGACTCAAATCAAGGTTCCTGGAACCCTTGAACTCCGTCGACCCCTGGGGACCTCACTAGAGGTTCTTGGACCCATCTAACCCACCAACAAGTCAGTAGTTCTTTCAGGAAGCTTTAAGGCAGTTTTACAACGCTGGAGACCAGCCCGAGGATGCAATTACACCAAATCAAAACTTGGAATAACCAGGGTTCTTCCCTGTTCTTCCAAATTGCTTCCTAGTTGTCCGATCGCGCCCGCTCCCCAGATCCAGCAATAGTTGTTGGATGCTTGTGCCTTCAGCCATCAGATAGTCCGCCATCTTCTAATCTCCAGCATCCACTATGAACCGCCATTACACAAGGAGGAGTATGCATGTCCAAGATGAAGCTCCCAGTCGTTGGATCACCTGGCGATGGTATTTTGCACTCTAGCCTCCATGATTTTTGTCTTTTAATTTCAGAACAAAAACTTGCATCTACCATGTATTAATTTTTGTAATATTTATGATTTGGACCATTTACTTTTCAATATTTGCATTTAGATCCAATCCATTCTACCTCGCATTCCTATACACGTGAGGGGACTGGGTATTTTGTACCTAAGCCCTCAAACTTTTTGTATTTTATTTCAGTCCATATTTTAGCAACAGTAATGTAATATTTTGTGTGAAATTGGCATATGCCCCCCCGAACATTCCATTAATTGCAAAAATACCCCTCCAAGTATATATTATTGGGAATATTTGGTAAATTTACATTTTAGCACTGAACTACTTTGGGATGTTCAAAAACAGTGCCTAAACTTTATATATTTACAAAAACATCATTGTCAGGTTGTATTTTTTTGTAGATTTTATTTTTTGTTAATATTATTTCATGTGTCCTAAAAATTAGAATGAAATAAGGATAAACACCTTATGTATTATTATATCATATATATTTTATTGAGGTTGTTTATCCCATATTTCTATTTATCAAAAATAATAAATAGAGCTATTTTTCCTATCTAATATTAAAAATGCAAAAAAATAAAAAAAAATATTTTGATAATTTTAAAAAAAAACATATTTTGTTTTTACCCTTTTTTGCACTTATAGACCAAAAATCCATAAAAATAACAAAAGAAAAATACTAAAAATTAAAAAGCTCCAAAGTCCTTATAAAATTTTTTAAAAATTCTCAGAAATCACAAAAAATTTTGTTTCTATTTCTTTATTTTTCTTATTCTATATATTATAGATTAGATTTAGTTTTAGGAAATATATTTAGCTATTTAGCTATTTTTGAAATCCAAAACAAATCGACCTTATTTATTTCTCACTATTTTGAACTATTTATTCCATTGAAAATGCTAAAACAATAGTAAAAATTAAAGGAAAATTCACAAAAATAGTAAAAATATAAAGATAAGATAAAAATACTAATTTAGTGTATTTTGAGTACTTATGCATATTAATATCTATATACTAGCCAATATAGTGTATTTATACCTATATTTACTAATATTACAATTATATATGTTTTATTTATCAAAAATACCAAAAAATATTCTCTAAAACTTAAAAAGAAAAAAAGTACAGTACCTTAGGGTATTTTCCTAATTCTGCTTTCATTTCATATTTTATTATTTATATTATCTTTATTATCTATATATATATATTATATATTAATATTATAACTAATTTAAAAAAAGAAAAAGGAAATTAAAAATCAGAAATTATGAAAAGAAATAAAAATTATAAATTTAAAATCTATAAAAATATAAAGCAAAAATCCCAAAAAAAATATTGAAAACCAACAAAAAATTCAAAAATTCACTAAAAACACTTGTTGTCTTTTTAGTCTTTTTTTTGCCTATCCCCCATTCTCCCTATGTTTGACGCCTTATACATACCTCCACTATACATCTATATATAGGATTATAATAAATTTTGACTCCCATTTTGATTGTTTATTTCATTGATTTATGTGGGTTGATTGTTGATTGATCTAGGATCTTGTGAGCGGTCACCTTAGCAACCCTCATAAGATTCGTGTCATCAGATGGTACCGTTGTCGGGGAGCAACACGTAGGATAGATTTTTGGTTCTATATTTCTTTCATTATTCTCTTTGTTTATTTTCTCTTCATTTGATATAATTGTTTATTGTGCTAATAGATTCTCTTGTATTTTCCTTACGAGGGACCTTGAGTCGACGGCGACCAGCTAGGTGTTTGGAGCACCTGAGTCAAGAGGACTTGGTCATCCTACTTATGGACCATGAGGAGAGAGTACGAGAAGGAGAGATATTTTGCATAGCTTTAGTTTCTTTTATTTTTGTGAGAGAGTGACTTTTTTTTTGCACAATTAATTTGTAGTAATACAGATGGACTTGGACACTCGAGCCTAATTTCCAAATGATCGTTCACTTGAGGGCTCACCAGATTTTTCACAATTTTATCGCCTTCATTTTCTTTGTTTTTCGAGTTTTGAGTTTTCCTCCTTTTTTTATTTGTTTTGTGGAATGAGCCCTTAGTTTTGTAGGATTGCTTGCTCCGTAATCTAAGGCCAAGCACCTAATATCTTGCATGTACCTATAGCTTATACATTTGGACTTTGATCAGAATTAATTGTTAATTACTTGGACTTGAAACCGCATGCTGTGAGAGGTCTCCATACAATGCTTGCAGGACTCATTGTGATGGGCACCGAGGAGTCTCCAAGACCGGACTCTAGGTTTCTCTTCTTAGTATTTAGCATTGGTTCCTCCCATTAATACCAATTCCTATTTAGGGTGATTTATTCGTATGCATATCGGCATATAGATTAGGTTTATAAATTCATGTTTTGCATCTGCATGGAGATAGCTGGGAAGCGTTGCAATTCTTCTATCTTTGCACTCATCCTTTGATACGATGGAATATTTCAGTCCTTGTGTCCACTTGTATTTTGCTTTGCTGCTATCTCCCTTTGTTTTTACATCACATATGAACTAAAGAAAATCCAAAAAAAATTGTTAGGCATTTAATATTGAAAATACTCAAAAAAATGAAAATTAAAACAAGGGGAATGCTAATTGAACTTTGACCTAAATAAAATTTGTAACGAACATAATTGTTTGGGGTTCACAAAGCCACCTTGTATTCAGGTATAATCCATACTGAGCGAGGCACAACCCTTAAGGAATGTAGCCAAAAACCCGATCTGTGGCCGCCTCAACTACCACCAGGGGATAAGCGAAGTATTGGCACTTCTATCGTAGGTGACTGAGTAGGGCCTTGTTGAAGATAGTGTTCTCATCTTATGTGGAGCATCTTACTTGATCTGAAGTACTCAGCCTAGACAACGCCCTCACAAATGTGTATGTCTCATCGATTTATGTCTGAGTACCTCGCTTACGAGGGAAGTAGTGGTTTCGCCTATCGGCTTCCTCTCTCTTTTCTTTGGTTGATTAGCCACCCAAGACTGGTATTGAAGACCTCAAAAAGTGCAGATCCATGATAAAAAGAGGTGGAACAAGTACATGGATACTTTCCTGGCAGTGCACGATCTCCTCAAGGGCTAGTCGATAAGGACTCATGACAACTTTTGCCTGAATCAACAACTCTAAATTTGAAAAGATAAAAATAAAGAACTCTTACGGCTTCACATTGAGTTAAGTTGGTGAACCAAATTTTGTTTGGTGTTTTCTGCTTAGCAAAAGGTTCAAAGATCAAAGTCCTGCACACATGCGTATTTTTGACGTTCTTCTTTTCTTATATCCTCGTGATCCTTGCTCATCGTATCCATCTACTTTTTTACACTCCTTTTATTTTGAGTTCATCACTGTATCATTCATCCTTCATAAATATTATTCTTTGCTCTCAAGATGTCGACCCTTGGATGGCTTATTTTGACTCCTTCGATAAGTACATCGATTCTTTGTGTTCGACTTCTACCCGAATAAGGGGTGATTCCAAGAAAATGGGATGGACGAACTTCTCCTTGGACTACCCTATTTTCACTTGCTTCAGAAATCGAGAAGACTCTTGTGTCGGTCTCCTTTCTTCTACCACCTTTGTTTTGCCAATAAATCCCATGTTCGAGATAGACTCTCATCTCAAACTTGCTCCATCATTTTTGAGGATTGATCGGGTATTATTTCCCAATGCAGATTTACAAACGATCTTGAGCCTGTGCATTCACAGTCAGCGTCATACATCGATCCTACAGGCAGAGGAAAGGGACCATATCAGTCGAACATAGAGCCAGATATAGAGCAGGGCACTGGCCCGAGTTAGAATGAACTGAACAGTCAGATATTGGCCTCCATTCAGGCCATTCAACAATAGCTTACTGACCAAGCTCTAACTCGGGTCACCTTTCAGGATATGTTGAATGACCTAAGGAGGAGATCAGAAGAGAGGGAGACACCTCGTGGAGGAGGTGGTGATGATGATGACAATCACTCTGTAGATGTACCTCACAGAGGTGAGGGCGAAGCAAGGAGAGGCTGACCCAAGAAAACCCTAAAGAAGTCATACAACCCTGGGGTCGGCCGCATCAATAAGTAGCTCCAAATCCCACATGTCCACAGACATTTCAATCTGAAGACGTGGCTCCTCTCACTCCTCCCCATATTTCATGGGAATTCAAATGAGGATCAACACATCCATCTACAATAGTTCGACAACATCTACAACATGACGAACTACCCCAACATTCAGTTGGGTGTAGTGATAATAGAGAAAAATTGTCGGTCGTGCATTCCACACAAGGCGGGAATGCAGTCGATGCGTTGACCGCTCAAACCTCGGTTAATCAATAATTAACACACAACAAGAATAAATCAATTAAGTATCAAAAATTAGGAGTAAAATTTATTATAACTCTACAACAAAATTATATCGGTGTAAGTACATGTAGAGGTCGAACACTGGGAGCAAACGGTAGAAGGAGGGCAGAAAAAATGCTAAGAATTTCTGACTTTTATCTCTTGTCCAATTCATTGTTTTTGTGGGTTCTTAATTTTATAATTTTTATTTTTATTTCCTTTACATTTTTATAGTTTTATTTTTAATTTTCTGATATTTATATTTTCTTTTCATATATATTTTTTATTTTTTCTTTTATCTAAACTATATAACATTTGCAAGGCTTAATATATACAATATATAGTAGTATATCTATAAATACTATTAAATATAAACAAAATACAAAAAATAAATTTTTTTAGGGGTTTTTAATATTTTTCCAATGTTTTTGTAATTTTCCACAAATTTTATCTAATTTTTATGTATTTTTAATGTCAAAAATAGCCCAAATATGGGATAAATAAAATACCTGAAATTGATTTAGATGTTAAAAATAATAAATAATGCCTAAAATTATCCAAATCAATTTTAATATATAAATAATAATATATAGATAATTATAAAACATAAAAACATATTTTTGATATGTTTGTTGAATTTTCATATTTTTTGTTGGATTTTGGAGCTTTCTAATTTTTATCATTTTCTTTTTCTATTTTTAGGTTTTTTTATTTTCTAGACTCAATAAATAAAATATACTATATATGATTTTTTTTATAATTTTTCAAAAAGTTTTTATATTTTTCTTGGTATTTTCTTACTTAAACAGGGAATATATGTGCTCTTTTTCATTTTTAAAAAATAGATAAAATGCAAAAAAAATGCCAATTAAAAATTAGAGCGTGAAAGTATACGACATAGAGCATTTAAGCCTATATTTGTGGACTTTTAGGAGCACAGTAGATATTTTTAATAATTAGATAAATAACACAAAAATACATGTCCTAGTAGGGGCATATTTGCAATTAAAATAAAGTCCAGGGGGTTCTGTGCAAATGACCCAAAACTATACAACGTAATTAAAATTTTAATGATCTATTTAACCATTATAAAATTGTTAGGTGTGCTGTGCAAATTACCCATCACGTGGGGCTACACATGATGCACGCTGGGAGGGACCAAAATGCAAATATAATGAAATCTAGGGGCCTTCCAGAAGTTTTCACAAAAATATACAATGGTAATTTCAATTTATTGGACTTTTTAGAAATATACAAACCCGAAGGGATTTACATGCATTTTTGCCACCTCATGTGGGACAGGACGTGAGGTGACATGGACTAGACCGAGTTGTAATTACATAAAAGGTTAGGGGTCCATTACAAAATTTTCCTACTTATTTAACACGTTATAATTTATTTACAAGACTGAATAAAAATATACAAAAAGTACGGGGCTAAATATGCAATTACCCCAAATATAGGCGTGGGCCAACGACAATGCTCTCTTCAATTGCCGCACGTCATGCCTCCGACGGTCGATGATGCTTCATGGCTGGATGGCATGGATTAGATCTCATCGAGCGATCGGACAGTCGTAGCAGGGCGTCACCCAAAGGTTGTGGCTTGATCTGGGCCGCTGCATCTGATCCGACGGCAGAGAGGCTCAATGAAAGAACATGGAAGAACACTCGCCTGGGCGAATTTCCTCCGATCATATCTCCCTCATCCGATGATGATTGAAGCTCCGAGATGGCTCTAGACGTTCCTGAAGAGGTCCCTTAACTGCTGGAGGTGACAAAATGCTTCGACGTTCGCCGGAGCTCCTCCACGAGGCCAATGAAGAATAGGCCTCCCAGGTATCACGTTCTTGGCAAAATCGACCCCTTGGGGGGTCCCTTGGCGCTCCAGACCTTGCAAGAAGAAACATGCAGGCAAAAAGGAGGTTTGACGACCTTATTTGGTGGTGAGGGATGGGTGAATGGCTCGGACGGAGCTCCTCCGGTGTGCGGCAGAGTTGGAGGGGTGGTCTCCAGATCCTTGTTGGTTCTGGGTGAATGGAAGGGTGGTAAGCATAGGGAAATTGAAGTTGAAGCAAATGGGGGCGAAATGGTGGTCGGAAAACAAAGGGGCACGGTGGAATCGTTCACCGAGCGGAGCTCCGGCGAACTTCAATTGGCTAACCTAGGGTAATTAACTAATTAAATAACGAAATAAAAAGCATAAAAATGATCCTAAAAGCTACAACTACCTAGGAAATACGAAATAGCGCAGCTCTAACCTGGGTTTTAGCCAAGGAGCTGGACCGCCGGCTACAGTGGCCGTGGGTGCACCTCCGCCCGCTTTTGACTGCCGCGGACCTTCCCTCTGTCACATGGAAGCTCACTTTGGCTGAGGATGCGGTGTTTCAGTGGTTGAAGATGACCATAATTGGGAGGAGAGGTGGAGGTGTTTATTTATCAACATTGTAACGCACCCTTATTGACCGGCCTATGGTAAAGAATCAGAGCTATACATAATGGATCTTATGATCGGGCGTGTATGTACAAAGATTGATTTGTATTTTTCAAGAAGAGATCGGGGAGAGATGATCGATGGATCAAGCATGAAATCTGCAACAAAATCGAGGGAAAAGATACTTCACGTCAAATCTGAAATAGAGGGGGACTTGACCGGCGGTCAACTCATGACCTGACGTGATTGGTCCACGTCAGGTCGCTACAGGACAAAATAGCCAATTTTATTCAAACATAATTAATTTAAAATAGTAAATGATTTTATTAATTTTGTATATAAAAAATGATTATTATTTTATGTAGTATTTTATTATGATATTTATTTATTTTTTTGTGTATTATATTAGTAGTTAATTTTTAATAGTATATTTATAGGTATATTCATCGACGTTTTGTATATTTTAATTTTAATTTTTATTTTTTATATGTTATTTTATTATTTTAGTATTTTATTTTATATATTTACAACTTATTTTTGTGAGTATAAATATATTTTTATTATATTTTTATGTTGTTATTTCTACACTTAAATAAATAAGTATGTATATTCTATAGGTTTATTTATAGGTATTTTACCTATGTTTTATATGCATCTTTTTATTTTTAATGTATTTTGTTGAGTTTTATTTTGTTTTGTATTTTTAATAGAATGTATATAATATTTACAATTTTACAAAAAATATAAAGAATAAAAGAATATGTCTGCCCGTTTATTTATACACATGTATAACATAGGTATTTTATCTATGTTTTAACAAAGATTTATTTTATTTTACATTTTCTTTTTAGTTTTATTCTAGTTTTAATATACACATATGGTAGAAATAATATTTACAAAAATATAAAAATATGAATTTGTGAAATAATAAGGTATGAATAAAATGAATATTTTAATTGGTAGAATGTACAAGAGGGTTAAAAACCTAACTTTCGCACAGTAACTCCGAAAAATATAAAACCACTACCATTAAATAGCTTGTGAAAAGTTATATACAATTAGAGGTGATTTTGATATATTTTGAGTTTTTATTTGAAAGATATGGGTCTGTGAAGTTTGGTTTTCGGCTTTTTTATTTTGTATATAAAACGTACGCAGTGTATTATTTTTGTACAAACTCAATTTTGTAATTTTATTTAAATTATTATCTACAATGTTTTGGTTCAAATTTTCTTCATTTGATGAATAAATAATAAAGAATAAAATATGTGTAAAAAATGCTTAAGTAATGAATAAAAGAATTGGGTTTTATTGTATTTTTGGCCCTTATCTCCCCCTATTTTATTTCTTATCAATCAACTCAATTCTTGACTTGGTCTCAGGGTTTAGGGTCATAAAATATTTTCAATATTTTATTCTTTTTTCTTTTTCTTCTCTTTATTCTATAATTTTGGCATTAAAAAACCTTATTTTTATTTACAAATAATACAATAATCAATGAATGCTATTATGCACAAATTGAGACTATTTACATGCATTTGCTAGGGTTTTTAAGGCCAAAGTGATAAAATAAAGAATGATTAATGGAGATTCATCATCCCCCTATACTTGTATTTGCTAGTCCCTAGCAAACACTTATGCAATAAGTATAAAAAAGAATAAAGAAGAAAAGAAAAAGAAAGAATAAAGAATAAATGGAATTGATTTCAATTATTAAACTTGTCATAACAAAAATCAAAGTTTGGAGCTCAGGTTAGACCTTGATGTGAGAATGTGTGTGGAACCTGGTCGATAACCAAATTTAAAACACAACAGCCCTCGAGAGTCATAGAACTCGGTTCAAATCACCTCAATAGCCAGGTCAGAACTAGCCTACATCATACGCAAACATTTATGACTATGAAGATTACTTGTACAGTGTATGTGATAGTGGCTCTCCCCGACTGAAATGACAAAGGAACTGACTTCTCCAGAATGACAACTTAATGATTCCCCAATCCAGCACTCTGTCCTCGAGGAGCGGGGTATTCCCTTCTAAGTTCAAGTGGCATCCAACTCAAGAGGAGGAGGTGAAGAAAAGAATGGACGGTAGCCAGTGTAGCTACCTATCCTGGGATGCATGACCAGTGTAGTCAAGTCATCCAGCTGCAGGCTCACATGGTATAACTTTGATGCCCAAGCTTGCTTATTTTCTATACAACATATATTCATACTCCGGCAAGCATTTTATTTTTATTTCATGCATGTCCACTTTTTTGGAGTTTTTTTGAAATACTATATACAACAACATTTACAAAAGGCATTTTTCCTCTTGAGCCAGAAGAATACCCCTCTTTTGAAGCTTTATTGCAACCCACACTCTCCTGTTATTCAACTTCATTGTAATTGGACCAGGTTGGGGTGCACTTCCCTCCCTAGATGAGGACGAATGTTTCCATCCGTGTGCATCTCAGACTGGCAAATCCAACCCCCTCACCACTCTAACTGAGTTGAGCCAAGTGAAAGGTGCAAGTGTCTAAGTTAGGTTACGGCCGACAAGAGTCATGCTTGAGTCTCGAAAAGTCTAGTTAGTCAGTTGAGGTGACTTGAACCCAGCCCTGAGTCTCAAAGAATTAAGTCCTAATGGACCTGAAGTACCTTAAACCTAGTTCCCATAAGGTTCTAGTGCAGTTAGGTGCAGTAAGGTCCAACTAAGCTCCAATCTTCGACTTTATTGGACTAGCTCAATTCGAAAGAATATGAATGATATGCAAATGCTATGTATAATGCAGAAAGAATGATGCAATTTTTCAAAGAATCTTGAAAATAAAAAGAATTTTTACACAAAGAATTTTGCAAAAGAATTTTGGCACACAAAGTATATAATATGTACATCTATTTACACGAGCATGCTTCTTTTTTATTTATTTACAAGACTTAAGAATTTACAAGAAGTTACAAATTTTAAAAGTTATTTTATAGGTATATATACCATTGGTAATGAATTTTATGTACACATTTTTTTTATTTTAATGATGCATTTATTCTGCAAGTTTATTTGCAAACAATTTTGAAAACTATAGTACAAAATAATTTTTGCAAATATTTACAAACATTTAAAAGCCATTTTGCACAGATTTTTCGAACAATATATATACATTTTTCAAAATATTTTTACAAATATTTTCAAATCATTTGTAAATAGGTTTTCAAAACTTTTATTTCACACAAACAAACAAATTCTTGTAATCAAAATATTTTTACAAAGATTGAAAGTATTTCACAAAACTTTTTCCAAACGGTTCACACTATTTTTCAAATCATTTTGAAAAAAAAATTAACCTAATTTATTAATCAGTATGTACAAAAAGAATTTGAGGAATAAGAAGCATTATTAATTGGTTTTAATGATATAGTAATTTTAGCCATATTTATTAATAATTATAAGAAAGTACGAGTTATGGCTAAAGCATATACAGGGCATCTACGACCCCCCTATACTTAGCATGAGTTATGTCCTCATAGATCGAAAAAGAGAAAAAGAAGACATAACACGTACTGAGTATACAAAAGCCTATACTACAACGACTGAAAGAATACGAAATGAAAGAACGAAGAGATAGATGAATAAGAAGGTGACCCCCCATACTTAGGATCAAGTAACCCTAAGTATAGCAGACTGTACACAAATTTGGGAGGGTCAAGGGTGAGAATAAGCAGATCACAGCTCGGTCTGTCTCCCCCTATACTTAGGGTAAAATATCCCTAAGTATAGCAGAGCAAATCAACAAGAGAGGAGAAAGTGGAGGGGATCAAAGAATGAAAGAATCCAGGGTACACACCCCCGATACTTAGGACAAAGTACGTCCTAAGTATAGAAACACAAATATGGCGTAACATCTGGAGCACAGAAGACATACGGAAGAAAGAAGGAATAAAATACACAACACTTATATACAACAAGTAAAGAATGTGGAGTACAGGACGGTATCTTGTAAGCTGATACCGTACTCTTGTCACATCTCCCTGTGAGAACGAGGATGCAATCAGATAGTGAAAAGGCACCTGGGTATGCAATAAAGTGGGTGTTAGATATTGGGGAAAAGAGATCGAAAACTAAGCTAGGGACCGATATCATGAATCATCACATCGGCTCATAAGGAAGGAATGAGTGAGCGGAGCCAATACCGTAAGACTTGGAGGAATAAAGAACAGTACAGACTCCTCCAAGTCAATTAAAGTCTCAAAAAGATATATAAAAGTGAAGAATAGGAGACTTTCCTAATGCAGCGGCGTGATATCCGGTGATCGTATAGTCTGAAAGTCACAAGATTACACCGAACACCACAAGTCATGGCTCAACCCTGTGAGGGTCCTCAAGGTGAGCAGAGTCAGATGAGTCGAAAATAACAAAAGACTCGGCTCCATGCTCCTACAAATAGGGGACACAACCAGGGAAGAGATCGAGTACACAATTCAGAGGACTCGACTTCGTGCTCCATCAGAGAGGAGACACCAACAGTGAAGTCGAATACCTAGAAAATGATTTACCCTCCCGCAGATAACCCTCAAGGAGTAATACATGATAGTCAGTGAATAATCAGAGTAGAGTCTTACCCTTGTGAGGGACGTCAAGGTGAGCAGGATCAGAGGAGTCAGATCCATCAGACGGATCACAAAAGAGGTCTCGGCAGGCGACAGATCGGCTACCAGCAGAAGAGATCGACAAATCAAGAAAATGTGACAGTGTCCCACAGATAACCCTCAGGGAACATGCTGCCAACTAAGCATCGAACAATCAGAGAAAGATAGCTCGTCCTTGCGAGGACCTTCAAGGAGAGTGGACTCAAAGGAGTCCAGTCCAATAGGTCCTCAGGATTCGACAGATCGGATACGATCAAGGCAGTGGGGACCGAGGAATATATCAGACAACTCGGTTTCATGCTCCAACAGATAGGGGACACAGACAGTAAGGGAAACCGAGCGTAAAGAAAATGTTGCATTTTCCCGCAGATAGTCCTCGGGGAACAATGCAAGCTAAGCAGTGAAGAGTCAGATCAGATCCCGTCCTTGCGAGGGTCATCAATGAGAGAAGACTCAGATGAGTCATTCAGAACGATCTCGGTAGACGATAGATCGACTACCCAGCAGAAGAGACCGCAGAAGGCATGTGTCATATTCTCTTGCAGATAACCCTCAGAGATTACTACAAACTATGCAAGGTATAATAAGAAATGTGGGGCTCATCCTTGCGAGGACCATCAAGGAGAGTTGACTCAAAGGGGTCTGGGAAATTGGCCTCGTGCACCTACATATCAGGCACCTATTCATACATGGAGGCCAATCAGTCAAATCAGACGATGCGATTTCAGGCTCCAACAAGGTGGAGACATAGTCAATGAATGAAATCGATCATAGAGAATGTGTTGCATCCTCCCTCAGATAGTTTTCGGGTAAATGATGCAAGCTAGGTCAATCAAAGCATGCTGGCATCACATCTCAGGTCCTCAGAAGCAATCAATCAATCATCAGGAGGGCATAAGATCGTGTGAGGGATAGATAATCAGGTCAATCACAGTACATCCCTCAAGTCAATCCAAACAACTGAGATGGCACGAAATAAAAGCAGAAATCCTTAGAGTGCCATGGGTGGATGATAGTCAGGAGATCGAAGATGGCTCAGACATGTAGATGAGTGAAGTCATGTAGTTTCCGCTCACCATCACTGTGAAGCACAAATTAAGATGGGCAATCAAACTCAGAAATCAAGATGGTTAGAACATCAAAATAAATCGATCATTCATAGCTCAAGATATCATCGTCAAATCATCAAAACACGTCACATCCTCAATCCGGTGTGCGAGATCAAAAATCCTCAATAAGAATCACACCTAATAGTCGTGCATCATCAAAATCCTCAATAATAGTTATGCAAAAATCTCAAGTCAGATCCACCAAATGTAGCCCACCAATCTCAACAACCTCAAAATTGTGCCCGACTTACTCAAATCATCAATAGCAGTCGCAATCCTCGATACGGGCTATCTCTATAAGCGCAGCAATCCCATGTAGAAGAAGAATGATACGAGGGAGACGAGGAGGGTGGGCGAGACGAAAGGGGACATAGTCAAAATAGTGTATTCCACATGAGGTGGAAATACAGCCAAAATTATGATTCATGGAGAGGGTCTCCTCGAATCGGACTGGATGTGGGTGATATGGGTGAGGAGAAAATCCGCAAGATTCGGCGAAGAACGTGAGGATCAAGACTCAATATTACGACTTGAATAAGGATGAGGAAATGTATTTATAGGAGAGGTAGAAAGACTCAAGGATAAAAAATGATGACTCACACAGGTGGGACAACGAACTCAAAGATAGAGAAAAATGCAAATGAGCGCAATCAATACACAAAGCAAGCCCCCGATTCACCTACTCAACACAGCGAAGACCGAGATGTGGTCTTTTATCTTGTCTATTTTAGAGTTAGGTGATCATCAAAAGTTGTACACACAGGAGTTAGGCTTGGGATTGGGGCACTAATCCTTAGCATGTACGTGAGACTAAAATGCACATACAAGGAGGGGGTTGCTCTCCCCAATACAAGGAATCCATTACATTTTATTTTTGAGATCAAGTAGAGTTAGCAGTCCCGATTTTGTTTAGATTATCATTTTTTGTTTATTTTTCAATGCACGTCCTATCGGGATTTCCAATTCCATTTAGCATCCTAGGTGAGCAAAATCAGAGGGAGAAGGTTAGAAAAGCCATGCAAGTCGGAAATCGATGATGCATGCCAAGTTAGAAGACTTACAGTGCTTCCCAGCTCTCTCTCCATGCTGTAGGCAAGGCAGAATTGAAAACATATGCTACATGAAATGCAATCCATTGAAACTGCCCTAGATTGAAATTGCTATTATCGTGAAGAAACACATACTAAATATCTAGAGATGAGATCCAAAAGTCCGGTCTCTAAAGTTCATCGGTGTCTGTCACAGCAGGTCCTGCAAGCATTGTATGGCACTTCTCTTGGCGCTCGATCCCAAATCCAAACAAATAGCAATTATTATCTGACTAAGTCCAAGCACGGGTCTATAAGTACATGCAAATATATTAGGGGCTTTGGACCTTAATCTATCGAGCAAGCAATTCCTAAGTTAATGCTTATTCACACAAAATAATAAAAATAAAATAAAATACGAAAAAGCGTCAAAATCATCGAGGCCCCCGAGGGAATAATCCCTTGGGCACTGGACCTCGGGAAGTCAGAAAGTCTCTGAGAGTCCTGAATTATTACATGCCAAGTGTCACTCTCCTACATAAGTATACATAATAAATAAATAATGCAAAAAAGACTAGAATGGTCTTCAAAAACTCTTCTCCACCTGCCTTTGAGGCTCTCTCCGGCCAGCCGAGCAAGAAAGGCTGACTCCGCCTTGCTTGGGTGCACCGGTCCTCCTAAGAGGTCATCCTTCGCGCAGCGGTCCCTCGCATCAAAAGATAAACAAAGAAGAGTGGTTAGAGCAGTCAATCAATAATATCAAATAATAAAGGAATAAATAAATGGTTAAAAAATAAATAAATGTATGAACAAGAGATAATAGACAAAACAAAATAAGCTCCAACTAAGTGGTGTTGCTCCCCGGCAACGGTGCCAATTGATAAAAGAGAAAAATCATCGGTCGTGCATTCTATACAAGGCGGGAATGCAGTCGATGCGTTGACCGCTCAATAAGCCTCGGTTAATCAACAATTAACCCACAATAAGAATAAATCAATTAAGTATAAAAAATGTGGAGTTAAAATTTGTTATAACTCTACAATAAAAGTGTATAGGTGTAAGTACGTGTAGAGGTCGAACATTGGGAGCAAACGGTAGAAGGAGGGCAGAAAAATGCAAAAAATTCTGTCTTTTATCTCTTGTCCAATTCATTATTTTGTGGGGTTTTAATTTCATATTTTTTTATTTTTATTTTTTTTATATTTTTATAGTTTGATTTTTTTATTTTCTGATTTTTTATATTTTCTTTTTTTATATTTTTTTATTTTTTCTATTATCAAAACTATATAAAATTTATAAGGCTTAATATAAACTATATATAGTAGTATATTTATAAATACTATTAAATATAGATAAAATTCAGAAAATAAATTGTTTTTAGGCTTTTAATATTTCTCTAATGTTTTGTAATTTTACACAAATGTTTGGTAATTGTTATGTATTTTTGAAGTAGAAAATAGCCCAAATAAGGGATAAGTAAAATACCTGAAATTGATTTGGATGTTAAAAATAATAAATAATGCCCAAAATTACCCAAATCAATTTCAATATATAAATAATAATATATAGATAATTATAAAACATAAAAAATATTTTTGGTATTTTTGTAGAATTTTCGTATTTTTTGTTGGATTTTGGAGCTTTCTGATTTTTATCATTTTCTTTTTCTATTTTTAGGTGTTTTTGTTTTCTGGACTCAATAAATACTGAAATATACTATATATGTTTTTTTTCGTAATTTTTCAATTATATTTTTTGGCATTTTCTTAGTTAAACAGGGAATATATGTGCTCTTTTTCATTTTTAATAAATAGATAAAATGCAAAAAAAATGCTAATTAAAAATAGGGCATGAAAGTATACGACATAGAGCATTTAAATCTATCTTTGTGGATTTTTTGGAGCACAGTAGGTATTTTTAATAAATAGATAAATAAACAAAAATACATGTCCTATTAGGGGCATATTTGTAATAAAAATAAAGTCCAGGGGTTCTGTGCAAATGACCCAAAACTATACAACGTAATTAAAATTTTAATGAACTAATTAACAATTACAAAATCACGAGGATGTGCTGTGCAAATTACCCATCACGTAGGACTACACGTGACGCACGTTGGGAGGGACCATCGATGGATCATGCGTGAAATTGTCAAAAATAATCAAGGGAAAAGACAATTCGCATCAAATCTGAAACAGAGGGGGAGTTGACCGGCGGTCAACTCACGATCTGACATGATTGGTCCACGTCAAGTCGCTATAAGACATAATAACAGATTTTATTCAAAAATAATTAATTTAAAATAGTAAATGATTTTATTAATTTTTGTATATAAAATAAAAAATATTTATTATTTTATGTAGTATTTTATTATGATTTTTATTTGATTTTTGGTGTATTTTATTAGTAATTAAATTTTAATAGTGTATTTATAGGTATATTCATCTATGTTTTGTATATTTTTATTTTGTATATTTTATTATTGTATTCTTTTATTTTATATATTTACAACTTATTTTTGTGAGTATAAATATATTTTTATGTGGTTATTTCTACACTTAAATAAATAAGTATGTATATTTTATAGGTTTATTTATAGATATTTACTAATGTTTTATATACATCTTTTTATTTTAATGTATTTTGTAGGGTTTTATTTTGGTTTGATATTTCTAATAGAATTTATATAATATTTACAATTTTACAAAAAATATAAAGAATAAAAGAATATGTTTTCCCTTTTATTTATGCACATGTATAACATAGGTATTTTATCTTTGTTTTGACATAGATTTATTTTATTTTGCATTTTCTTTTTAGTTTTATTCTAGTTTTAATATACACATATGGTAGAAATAATATTTACAAAAATATAAAAATATGAATTTGTGAAAATAATAAGGGATGAATAAAATGAATAATTTAATCGGTAGAATGTACAATAGAGGTCAAAAATCTAACTTTTACGTAGTAACTCCAAAAAATATAAAACCACCATTAAAGAGATTGTAAAAAGTTATATACAATTAGAGGTGATTTTGATATAATTTGAGTTTTTATTTGAAAGATTTGGGTCTGTGAAGTTTGGTTTCTAGCTTTTTATTTTGTGTATAAAATGTATACAGTGTATTATTTTTGTACAAACTTAATTTTGTATTTTTATTTACATTATTATCTACAACTTTTATGTTCAAAGTTTCTTCATTTGAAGAATAAATAATAAAGAATAAAATATGTGTCAAAAATGCTTAAATAATGAATAAAAGAATTGGGTTTTATTGTATTTTTAGCTCTTATCTCCCCCTACTTTATTCCTTGGCGACCAACTCAATTCATGACTTGGTCTCGGGGTATAGGGTCATAGAATATTATCAATATATTATTCCTTTTTTTATTCTTCTCTTTATTCTATAAGTTTGGCATTAAAAAACATTATTTTATATACAAATAATACAATAAATAGTGAATGTTGTTATGCACAAATTGAGGCTATTTTCATGCATTTGCTAGGATTTTTAAGTCCAAAATGATAGAATAAAGAATGATGAATGGAGATTCATCACGCAGTCAACATGACCTTCTTCCCATTCAGTCTTCGGGGTAAATCTCTTACTAGATAAACCATATGGGGGAAGGTGGTGACGACTTGGGAGGACATGAAGTTAGCTTTCCTACACAAGTACTATCCTCTTGGTTGTCTCAATCTCATGCAGTCAAAGACCACTAGCATCTCTCAGGGACCCCAAGAATCCTTTCTTGAGAACTGGGAGAGGTTTAGTGATCTGATCGAGAAGTGCCCCCACCATAACATCCTGAGGACCAACTTGGTCCAGCACTTCTTTGGGGGTTTGACAGAAGCTAGTCATCTTCTAATTGACGCTGCCTGTGGAGGATCCCACTTCAACAAGGAGAGGACGCAGTATGGAAAAACTTTGAGGAAATGGCAGAAGGAGAGGTCATGTTATCCTCATATCGTTCCTTTCATATCCAACCGCCACCACAGGTCCTCCGCAAGAATGTGAACATGGTAGACATGCATTAAGTCAACATGTGTGATAACTCCAACTTAACCATCATAGGGAACCACTTGTCGAAGGTTGACATTACTAAGAAGAGGTTGCATGACCTAGAGAAGCTCGCCAGGATCAAGAAAAGAATGAAGGGCTTAGACAAGCTCGATATTAGCACCAAGCAACCGATAAACACTATCAGCGCCTGCAATGTCGTGACCGCCACCACTAAGCCTCCAACTAAGAAGAAGGAGCAGACACATATACAACTACCTCAACCGAGTCCCACTCAACCTCCGGTCTAGAACGTATACTACGTGTAGGCCCCAGAGCAGCCACCACCATAACCACAGATGCAGATGGCTTTCTACTAGCCACCTGAGTTCCAGCATCAGTATCTCGAGTCTTGTTCTTCACCTTCCCTGTTCATTCAAAAGGTGAATGGCATTTGGAGCAATGATCAACAATCGTCCTCAGGGACAACATGAGGGTCAGTTCAATGCTAGATGGCCATATCATCATCAACAAGAAGGGCATTTGTTCTAGCCCAAGCCGACCCATCACCAGCACCCTCTACAAAAAGTTACAATTGGAGGTAGAACAATTATCAACAACAGTCCGGATACCGCAATCAGTAGTACCAATAGTCGGCTGCTCAATACCATCACCGGTACTCCTCGCCACAATACCAGCAATACCCTTCTCTTCCTCCTCCTCCTCACTATTCTCAGGGTTACCAGCTGCAACCTCCCTTCTACCAGCAGAATCTATGGTCTCATCATGACGAACCTTCTGAAGTTTCCTTGGTTAACCTGACCCTTGATTATCTGGCCTAGCTTGTGAAGAATATGGCTGAGATTAGCCAGAAGATAGACGACCTGAGGGTCTTCAAGACCATCATCTTGGCTCTAGTCGAAGTGAGTCCGAATAACGTCTGTCACAAGGAGCAGGTAACCTGCAGTGCTCCACCTAATTCATGTGAAATAATTCCTTTTTATCTAATGTTGTACATCTCAAGAGTGGTAGGACACTCCAGACATATGCGGCGACAAAAGGGAAGAACAAAGCGTCTGACGGTCAATCGTCAACCATGCTGACATCAGGGCCATCATAATTTTTGGATGGGGCAGTACCCCTAACACAAAAAAGATAAAAAAATGTAGAAAATACAAAAAAGAAAGCACCAGTCCTAGTGAAGTCGTGATAGCCTTGGATATGCCAGCACCTGCAGCAACACTAGAGCCAGCCGATGGAGCCGAGCTTGTCATTTTTGGTCCACTAGATGTAGATGATTGCATCCTTTTGCCATTTACTTGTACAGAAAGACATGGACAGAAATTTGAATGAAAATATTTTTGATGGTGTACATATGAATTTTCTTTTAGCAATTAAATCAAAAAACGATAAAAAATTTTAAAAAATGCTTTGTCTAAACCTAAAATAGTCCAAATTTTGCATAACTTGATTCTTGAAATGCCATTGTTGAAAGCCATGGAATACATGCCTATAGTGAAACGAGGACTGAAAGAGGCATGTACAACAAAATGTCCTAACCGCAAAAAGAAGAAACCAGAGACGCATGTCCTAACCATAGATAAAGTAAACCATCAATAATCTCCCACACAAAAAAAAAGAAAAGGGAGCACCGCTCATCAGATGCACCATTTTTAATCAGGAGTTCGAGCGCACTTTGCTCGACAAATGGGTCTTCTATCAACCTTCTGCCAGCATCACTACTCACAGAATTTGGGTTAGGACCACTCAAGCTAACCAAGATGATTCTACACTTCGCGGATTAATCACTCAAGCAGCCTAAGGGTGTATTGGAGGATGTGATCATCACTGTCCAAGGGATGTAGTTCCCTATTGATTTCATTGTCTTAGATATGGACACCTACGCACCTCTGCTCCATATCCCGATTATCCTTAGTTGGTCATTCCTTCGAACAGTCGAGGCAGTAGTTGACTGTGGCACTGGAGAGATCACATTCTGCTCCAGCACTGACAACATCCAAATAGAGACCTGTCTGAGCCAAAGCTAACAGAAGTTGAGTCTTATATGAGAGTGCTTGAATCTCAACATTCTGAGGACTGTATTTTTTTATCATAGATCAAAGATACAGATCTATTTCTGAATGACAGAGAAACCCTGGAATTCCTCTATCTAGAGGAATGACGGGAAAGCACAGTCCAATTAATAGAAGTATTTGAGTATGAGATTTCCGCCGATGTACCAGTAGAAGAATGTAAAAATCCCTCTTGTCTAAGCAAGTAGATTTCATTGCCGATCTATGCATATACTATGTGATGAAACTGAATCGCCAGAGGTGGACAGACAATAGTTGAAAGAGATAACACTTACAGTCATCGCTGAAGACACCACTAAAGTCACTCCCACACCACTAGAGCTCAAATCCTTGCC
This sequence comes from Ottelia alismoides, assembly GCA_037367405.1. Lineage (NCBI taxonomy): Eukaryota > Viridiplantae > Streptophyta > Magnoliopsida > Alismatales > Hydrocharitaceae > Ottelia > Ottelia alismoides. Next base: position 106,371 of record JAZKJV010003061.1, on the reverse strand, counting down.
CTCCAACATGAAGTACACCTTCCTTGCTGGTGAACGAAACATGCATCAGGTCATTATCAATGCTCATTCGATCGAAGATCAAGAATCTTGTCTGATGGAGTTTCTTGAACAAAACCTCGAGCTGATAGGATGGAAGATTTCAGATCTCCATGGGATTAATCCATCGTTGTGATCGCATCATTTCTACTTAACTTCCAGCGTTGATTGAATCCATACCTTTGGGAATTGTGATGAAAAAAATTCAGAAATGGTGTGATGTGGATTCATATATCCCATCTCTGACTCCAAGTGGGTGAGTCCCCTACATGTAGTACCCAAGAAGTATGGGATCACAATTGTAACTAATGACAAAGGAGAGCAGATTCCGACCAGTGTGTCGAGATCTTAGTGAGTCTGTGTGGATTACATATGTCTCAACCACGCCACCAAGAAGGACCATTTTCCATTGCCCTTCATCGACTGGATTTTCGAGAGGCTGGTCACAAAGGAATATTTATGTGACAAGTATTCTGTATGAAATCAAGTGGAAATCACTTCTGAAGATCAAGAGAATACCACGTTCACCTATCCTTTTGAAACGTACACCTTCCAATGGATGTCGTTTGGATTGTGTAACATGCCTGTTATATTTCAGAGATGTATGCTGGCCGTATTTGCAGACATGATAGGCAATTTCCTTGAGGTTTTCATGGGTTATTTCTCAATCTACAAGGATTCATTTGACCAGTACTTGGACTATCTAAATCGAGTTCTGAGGAGGTGTTGTGAAGCGAGCCACGTGCTCTCATGGGAAAAGAACAATTTCATGGTGACCAAAGGGATCGTGCTGGGTCACATTGTATCTAAACGTAGCATGGAAGTGGACCCAGCTAAGGTGGAAGTAATTTCAAAACATGAGCCACCTACCAATGTAAAACATGTCTGGTCATTTTGGGGCACGCCAGCATCTACTACGATTTATGAAAGACTCAAGCAAGCTTGCTCGAATGCTGACAGAATTGCTAGGCAAGGAAAGTGATTTTGTTGTTGATGACCATGTTCTCCAAGCCTTTAGTTACTCGATAGACATTATCACATATGCTCCTGTCCTGCAGACACCGGATTGGTCTCTACCTTTTGAGATCATAACGGATGCATCTGATTTTGTAATTGGTGATGGGATTTCATTTGCTATTCATTACGCTAGATGAACACTGGACGAAGCTTAGAAGAATTTTTCAATGACAGCGAAAGAGCTTCTAGAAGTAGTGTTTGCCTTGGAAAAGTTCAGATCACATCTCCTCGAATCTACGGAGATGATTTACACTGAACATTCTGCCACCAAGTAACTTTAGAGTAAGAAGGATGCCAAGCCTCATCTAATTTATTGGACTCATCTACTCCAAGAATTTGACTTAGAAAATTGTGACAAACCAGGCTTCAAAAATGTGGTGACAGACCATTTTTCTAGAATTGTCAATGCAGAGCCTCATGAGCAAAATTCAATTCCAATCACAGAGACCTTTCCAGATGAGGCAGTCTTGTCTGTATCCTCTCTCCCCTTGTATGCATATATTATGAATTATTTTGTCCCCAAGAAAACTCCGCTAAACTGGTTTCGAAGATCAAACGTGACAAATTCTTGGCTGACATTCATTTCTACTAGTATGAAGAACCACATCTATTATGAGAGGACGCGGACTACATTTGAAGGAGGTGTATACCTTAGAAGGAGATTATGGGTGTCCTAGATCACTATCACAATCTCAAAGCAGGTGGACACCATTCCGGAAGAGGATGGTGGAAAAAGTACTTCAATGTGGCCTTTGGTAGTCAAATTTATTCCAGTATGCAGATGATTATGAAAAGAAGTGCACTGACTGTCAGAGAATGGTCGAGAACATCAGCATTCGTGATACAATGCCTATGAAGTACATTCAGATATCCGACGTATTCGATGCCTGAGGCATTGACTTCATGGGGCCATTCCTTAACAGCTAGGGATTTGAGTACATCATGCTTTCCATCGATTATGTCAGTAGATGGGTGGAGGCAATCCCCATCTGATCAGCATACATCCGCATAATCTGTAGTTTTTTAAAACATCATCTTGTGGTTTGGAATCCTCAAATTTCTCATTTCTGATGGGAGCCATTTTATTAATAAGTAGGTCAAGAAGTTGACCAAAGAATATGACATCGAACACCGTGTTTTGCATCGTATCACCCACAATCCAATGGCTTGTCTGAATGCTCCAGGAGATCAAAATATACTGCAGAAGCTTGTACGTCCGGATCGTAAGAACTAGTCACAACTGCTTGATTCAGTTCTTTGGGCTTACCACATGAAATACAAGTCTCCTCTAGGCATGTCTCATTACCGTCTTGTATATGGCAAGGATTGCCACCTGCCCGTGGAACTCATTCACAAATCTTTGTGAGAATTAAACATGTACAACCTTGATTCTGAGTGAGGAGGAAAGAATAGGAAAGTTGATTTGAACAGATTGCTTGAATTCCGAGGCATATGATAACAGCCTGATGTACAAAGAGGAAGTCAAGAAATGGCATGACAAACACATCTGAAGGTAGATTTTTGAACCTGGACAGAAGATGTTGTTATTTGGTGCAAAGTTAAAGATTTTTCCAAGCAAGATGAAGAATAAATGGACAGGACCATTTATTGTGAAGATTGTGTGTGACAATGGATGTTTACTCATATCATAATTTTCACCTCAGGCACAACCCTTTGTAGTCAACAGACAGTTGCTAAAGCCATATCTCGAGCACAACACATTCCCGTCCATTGTGAATTCAATCGAAGTTGTATTTCAAGATGATTTCTCAGAGACTGAAGGATCAGACACAAAAGGCTGAAAAATCACAAAACAATTTCTTTTTTCTTCTTTTAATTTTCATTTTTTACTTCTTACATAAGGGTGTTCACCCCTTTCATCATTGTTATACTTAGTACATACTTTTTCCTAAGTATAGGGGGTATTAACTCCATGAGTTGTTCATTTATTGATCCCTAACATGTCCCCTCAACTCTTGATATTTTGTCTATACTTAGGGATATTTTATCCTAAGTATAGGGGGGACAGGTCAAGCCGATGATTTCGTATATTACTAACCTTGACCCTCCCTTCCTTATGTACAACGTGCTATACTTAGGATTATTTCAGCCTAAGTATAGGGAGATCGTCAACTTCTCATTCATTCATTCTTTAATCGTTGTAGTATAGACTGTTCTATACTTAGTACGAGTTATGCCTTCCTTTTTTCTCTCCGATCTATGAGGACATAGCTCAAGCAAAGTATAGGGAGCGTATATACATTGTATATAATAAATCCATAACTTGTACTTTCATATTTTCGAATAATTTGGCTAATTAGTAAAAACTAAAAACACATCCAATTATTTGCATGTACTGATTAATAAATCGGTTCAAAATATTTTGCAAAATGTTTGAAAAATGGCTAGAAAATCACTTTGAAACTACTTTTGAAAATTGTTTGGAAAATATTTTGTAAATTATTTTCAACCTTTGTAAAAGTATTTTGTTTGTAAAAAAATCTTTTTTTTTAATAAAATATTTTGAAAATCTATTTGCAAATGGTTTGTAAAATGGTTGCAAAAATAGTTTGAAAAATCTATACATAATATTTGATAAATATACAAAATGATTTTCAAATTTTGTAATTTTTTTAAATATTATTTATCAAATTAGTTTTTAAAATTTTTGTCAAAATCTTTGCAAATTATTTTGAGGACTATAGAAATTCTTTACAAATCTTGTACATACCTTTCATAAAACCTTAACCTAAATTCCTACAAATAATGAACTGCACAAACATCTTTTGCTTTAAAAAATTACAAAAAAATACAAAACAAAAAATCTATAATTTACAAAATATTTTCAAAAATTGCATAAAAATTTGCAAAACTTTTTCAAAAATCAATAAAAAATTTAAAATCAGAAAATTTCATTATGAAAATATTTTCTGCATTGTGCATAACATTTGTATTTTTTGGATTGATGTTGATAATTGAATGAGTCTATATAAAATCCAAAGATTGGAGCTTGGTTGGACCTTAATCCACTTAATCATAAGAATCTTAAGGGAACTGGAATTAAGTCACTTCAGGTCTGCTAGAATTAATTCTTTGAGACCATGAGACATGGTTCAGTGTCGTCTTGAATGCCTAAGTAGAATATTTCAAAACACAACATGACTCTTGTTGGTAGTGACCTAGCTTGCACACCTGCACCTTGCACTTTGCTCGCCTCAGTTGAAGTGGTAGAGGGCTGGATCTGTTGACATCAGACACAAGCCAATGGAAACATCATATTCGCATATTTGTGGCCATTGTACCCTAACTCGCTCTAGTAGTCATGAGGTCTAGTGACAGAAGTTGTGGGTTGCAATAATGCTTCAAAAGAGGGATAGTCTACTGGCTCAAGAGGAAACTATCCTTATGTAAATGGTGTTGTATATATTATTCAAAAAAAATACATATCTGAAGACTCCAAAAAAATAGACGGGCAGAAATCAAAGAAAAATCAATTCTTGTCATAGTATGCATATATATAGTCAATAAGCAAGCTTGAGCTTCAAAGTCAAAGTATTCATGTGAACCTGCAGCTAGATGACTTGGCTACACTGGTCAAGCATCCTAGTATAGGTAGTTACACTGTCTAATGTTCATTCTCTTCTCTTCCTCCTCTTCTTGAGTCAGTTTCACTTGAACTTAGAAGGGAATACCCCGCTTCTCGAGGAAAGAGTTGCTGGATTGGTGAATTAAGGTCACCATGTTGGAGAAGACTGACTTTTATCGCTTCAGCTGAGAGGGGCTACATATCACTGACATTGTACAAGATAGACTCATAGTCATAAGTGGTTGTGTATGACATCATCTTGTTCCAACTTGGTGAGGAGACATGGACATAGTTTTGTGGATCGTAGAGGTTGTTTCAAGTCTGATTCCCAATAAGGTTCTGACCACACCAAAATTCTATATGTCCAACTGAGATCTAAACTTTGATTTTACGAAGACAAGTTTCAAAGTTTAAATCAATCAAAATTATTTCCTTTTCTTTTCGTTATTTCCTGCACTTATAGGCTGCTTGCTAAGGACTAGCAAAGGCAAGTATAGGAGGCGATAAATCTCCATTTCATCACCTTTATTCTTTTATTTTGGCCTTTAAATCCTAACTAAATGCATGTAAATAAGATTATTTGCATAAAATAACATCTCTTATTTATGGTGTAAATATTGTATAAAATATTGTATTTAAAACCAAAATAAAAGAATAAAGAAAAGAAAAGAAAAAGAAATACCAAAGGTATTGGATTACCCTAAACCTCGAGACCTACGCATCATGATGACTAGATCAACAATGAATAAAGTAGGGGAAGATAAAGGTTAAAAATACAATGAAACCCTAATTCATAAATCTCTACTAAGTCATTTTTGTGACATAATTTATTCTTTATCATTTATACATCAAATCAATAAACTTTGTACATGAAAGTTGTAGATAAAAATATATAAAAAATTACAAAATTTATTTCACATAAAAATAATGCATATTGTGCTTTCTACTGTCAGAATAAAAATCCAAAATCCAAACATCTCAGACGCATATCTTCTCCATATGAACTCAAAATTCATCAAAATCACCTTTTATTGTATATAACTTTTTATTATCTATTTAATGAAGCGTTTCATGTAATTTGGAGTTAAGATACAAAAGTTAGGTTTTGGACACCCATTGTTCATTATAACCGAATAAAATATTCATTTTATTTATTTTTTATATTCGGAGTTAAGATACAAAAGTTAGGTTTTGGACCCCCATTGTTCATTATAATTGAATAAAATATTCATTTTTTTTATTTTTTATATTCTTTAATATTTTATATTTTTCAATTTTGTGAATATTATTCATAACACATTACATAATTTGAATAAAATAAAACCATTAAAACAACAATAAAATAATAAATAGACAAAAATGCATAGATAAATTATACAAACATACACCTAAATAATAACTATACATATTTATTTAAGTGTACATGTAACTTAGAAAATAAACTAAAAACATATTTATGCATATTTAATTGAGTTATAATTATATAAACTAGTTTTATAAAATAATAAAATCTAAAATACAAAAATGATACAGAAAATATAAGTAAATATACCTATAAATGTACATGTAGAAAGTAACATCCAATAAATAAACTTGTAAAATTAAATAAAAATCGGATTAAAATACCACATAAAATAATAAATACTTTTCATATTTTAACCAAAAATTAAATAAATCATTTAATATTTTATTTTTAATTCCTTTTGAATTTCTTTGTTGGTTTGTCCTCATGCGTCCATGTGGCCTAATCAGAGGTGAGCCTCGGTTGACCTGCCCATCAACTGACCCCCCTTTGACACCTAGCCCTGTAGCCTTGTGGGCTAACCAACTTCAACGATTTTCCTCACCTTTCATTACATCTTCTTTGCTAGATTCCTGAAGCAATTTTATTCCTCGATCATCGATCTATCACACAAGCATCTCTCCTCGATCGATAGATGGCTGCAGTTAACCATAGCCTCGGTCAAAGATCCTCGTGTATAAAATAAAGTCACTGGCCTCTGTTTGATTTGATCTCCCTTATCCCCTCGAAATCTTTGAAGCTTGAGTCTTGAAGCATCCTTGTGATAATAGGAACGTTGAGGACTCCTTTGGCATGGAGGAAGAGGAGTATAGGTCGAGATCCCAACTCATCGATCGTCTCTACCACGAGCTCCTGCTTCCAATCCCTCCAGGTTAGATGAGACTCTATCTTTCGCATTTTTTGATTCCTAGGATTAGAATTAGAGTATATTAGTTTTTTTTTCGGTTAAAATCACCTTTATTTTGTAAAAATAAAAAAATCTTAGTTCGTAAGCTCCAGCGAACCTCCTCACCGTCTTTTAAGCATGCTTCGACCCATATTTCACCTCTGCATCATTTCCTGTCACTTATTCAACGCTCGAAGCAATCCCATTCCCCTCGATCACGCTCATATCGAGGGCTCTCCTTCTCCGCCACCTCACTAGAGCGCCACCACACTCATCTCATATCCATTTCACCATAACAGAGACGACATTCCCCTTATTTTTATGTGCTTGAGCTTGTATTTGCAGGTATTGACGATCAAAGCCTCTAGGGAGGTGATTTTAACTCAAATCGAGGTTCCTGGAACCCCTAAACTATCGATCCCTAAAAACATCGACGGAGGTTTTTGGACTCATCTGAGCCCACCAGCAAGTCCATGGTGCTTCCAGGAACCTTTAAGGCAGTTTTGCAGCGTCCAAGACCAGCCGAGTTTGAAGTTACACCAGATCGAAGCTCGAAAGAACCAGGGTTCTTCGTTGTTCTTCCAAGCTGCTTCCTAGTCGTCCAATCGCGCATGCTCCCTAGATCCAATAGTAACCGTTGGATGCTCGTGCCTTCAACCGTTAGATCGTCCGCCATCTTCTAATCCCTTGTATCCAATGTGAACCGTCATCGCACAAGGAGGAGACAACGTGTGTCCAAGAGGAAGATCCTAGCCATTTGATCGCCTAAAAGGGGTATTTTGTACTCTAACCTCGTGATTTTTGTCTTTTAATTTTATTATAAAAACCTTCTTCTATCGTGTATTATTTTTTGTAATATTTACGATTTAGAACATGTAGTCTTTATATTTATGTTTAGGTCCAATCCACGTCACCTCACGTGCATGTGCTCATAAGGGGATTGGGTATTTTGCACTTAAGCCCTCCAACTTTTTGAATTTTGTTTCTGTCCAAGTTTTTGCAATAGTAGTGTAATATTTTGTGTGAAATTTGCATCTGACCCCTCAAGCTTTTTTTGCAGAAATACCCATTTGGATATATATATATATGGGGGAAATTTGCATTTTTAGCCCTGAACTTCTTTAAGATTTTCAGAAATAGTGTATAAACTTTATATATTTACAAAAACACCCCTATTATGCTGTATTTTCTTTTCGTAGATTTTATTTTTGTTAAAATTAACTCCAATGCCCTAAAACTTAGTAGAAAAATATGATGAATACATTATATATTATTCCATCACATATATTTTTATTAAGGTATTTTGTCATATATTTATATTTATATTTATAAAAATAAAAATGAAGCTATTTTTCCCTATCTAACTTAAAAAATATAAAAAATACAAAAATGTATTAAAAAATTCCAAAAGATTATTTTGTTTATTACCCTATTTTGCACTTACAGACCAAAAATCCTTAAAAATAACAAAATAAAAATAGGAAAAATTAGAAATCTTAAAAATCATTATAAGAATTATTAAAAATTCTCAAAAATAAATAATATTTGTTTTTATTTCTGTATTTTTCTTATTATATCGATTATAGATAAAAATTAGTTTGGGGAATTTTGATCTATTTAGTTATTTTTGAAATGCAAAACAAATCAGCCTTATTTATTTCTCACTATTTTGCGGTGTTTATTCCATTAAAGACAAAAACTAGTAAAATTAAAAGAAAAATAAAAAAATTAGTAAAAATATAAAGAAAAAATAAAAATACTTATTTGGTGTATTATGAGTATTTATAGGTATTAATATCTATATACTAGCTTATATAGTGTATTTATACCTATATTTACTAATATCACTATTATTTATATTTTAATTAAAAAAATATCAAAAAATTTCAAAAACTTAAAAAGAATAAAAAGAACAGTACCTTAGGGTATTTTCCTAATTTTTTGTTCATTTCATATTTTTATTATTTATATTATCTATATTATCTATATATATTATATATACTTATATTATAACTAACTAAAATTAAAAATCAGAAAATATAAAAAGAAAATAAATTCTAAATTAAAATCCATAAAAATATAAAAACAAAAATATCAAGAAATTAAAAAATTAAAATCCCTCAAACAATTCAAAAATTCTCAAAAGCCCAAAAACATTTATTGTCTTTAGTCAATTTTTGTTGTCCATCCCTCGTTCTCCATGTGTTCGACACCCTATACATACTTCCACTATACAACTATAGAGTTATAATAGGTTTTTACCCCCATTTTGATTATTTATTTCATTGATTGTGTGGGTTGATTGTTGATTGATCTAAGATATCGTGAACGATCACCTCAGCGATACTCTATGTTCGCTCTTCACTGAGGATAATTTTTAGACCCTCACAAGATCTGCATCATTAGGTACCTGTTGGAATGGGGTGGGTCAACATGTGACCTGATAGCAACGGGGCAGGGTAGGTCATGATCAAATTGGGAGGGTACCCACCCCATGGACACCTCTGTAAACTATCATATCCACGTTTAGTAAACCACTTAGTGACATGATACAGTAGGTAAACTACTGGAAGCCAGCTTTGCACAATTTGAATCTCATAACTTTCACTAATAACTCACATAATAGTAATTTCATAATTACATTTTAAAGATCTTAAATTTATTAACCTTGAAACATAAACAAGTGGTTTGTCTGCAAGGTCTACATGAGAACATGTTTATCATGAATCATTTCATTGATCAGGTCCTAGGTAACTCTTGATCCACCCATCAGGTGAATGATTGGTCTTTCAGTCTCTCATAATAACCATTCATTTTATCCCATCTTTTCTCCATGATAATTCTCTAAGAACTCTAGAATATTTATGAGTTTGATAAGAATACCTTATCTTTGGACAATGACTGAATAGTCGGGGCCACAGACATGTCTTCACCATGTACCCACACAGTATATGACAAATTACAACTTAATCATCATGTATTATAATTGAGTTCACAAATGCAAGGGGTTGTTGATACTTATGTCTCATGGGCATGTGTAACACAATCAATCCTCAACATCCTCGAACTTACATGAGTCATAAAAAACCAGCAGAGCATCCTTTAGATAGTAGCATCTACGTCTGTGAATTCTCGCCCTTTTCCACTTTAACGTGGCCATTTTTCCTGAAGTATATCAACAAATTAGATGTAATTCGAAGTGTCAGATATATCCATAGTAAATTCATTATTCCTATATGCATAATAAGAGAAATTTAAAAGGCATGAAAAAGAGGATCTTAATTAAAAAGCATTGATTGCAAAAACTTCATGTGCCTGAAGGATTTCTGTTATAGAACTCTTTACCTCCTAAGTTCTCTTAAGCTTTGAATAAGATTTCAATTTATAGCAAAAAGTTTATAAAATTTAGAAAAAAATACAATCACCTCACTGCTAATGCAACCACTAAAAAAACATGCAAATTTGTTGCCACTTCACTGACACTGCAACAAAATACAATTTTACATGAAGTTTAAGTATACAATTCAACATATTACATTCTCTCACTTGGTTGTTTCCTACATAACGTAGGACCTCGAATGTGTCGCTCCTTACGTAGTACACTCAGACACACGTACTTATGTGTAATGGACATATGTAACTTTGATAGCTCGACGTACAACTCTTCATCCTCATCGTAGACATCCATAAGTGATGATGTCCTGCTCTCCGAGAAGTCAACCATAGTCGAGGGAATCAACTAGAGAGTAACCCCAAAACTGAGACTCTAAATGTGATCGGTGAGGGAACGGTCAGAGATACTCCAAGAAACACTCTATAGGATCCTCTGAAAAAAATAGTGATTCATTAGGCACTAGCAAATTTCGATCGTCGCCCTCAAAAATGACATTTCACGATGAATGTGGTGGAGCATCTTAGCACGATGGATTCTACTTCAAGATAGAGCTCACACTGCTAAGAAATGGCTATCGGGTAGATAAATCGACTTGCACGCCGTAAATATGGTTTTTACCATGACTTATTAAGACACATTAATAACTTAAATAAATAAAACAAACAATCACATTCAGCTCAATCATAATTAATCGAAAACAACCATTGAGGGGAATATTAGGAAGTATAAAATAATTATTTATTTAGTAAAACAAAATTTTGATAACAATTAAAATCAATATAACCACTTCTTCCCATGTCGGATAATACTCGATATTGGCCCCTGCCAGAGACCCCATTCTCGTTTCACCCCCTACTAGAAGAGCCCCTTACTGTCCCCCCCCCCCCCCCCCCGACCGAAGTCGCCATTCCCATTTTCACCCTGCTTGATGTCCCCTTTTTGATTGCCCTATGCTCGACTCAGTCGTGCAACCTCTTCTCTAACTGGTTACATGAGACGTCCGAGGAGGCTATGTGATAGTTGTATCAAATTGACATTGAGCACTATGGGAAGATCTATCTGCAAAAATTGTGGTGGTTATGGGAGTGTTTTAGTGCTGAGTGGAGAGCACAAGTACTAGTTGTAATGCCCGGGTCCAAACCACCCAATTCCGAACCTGGATCCAATCGGACTTGGTTCTGCATGACTTGGTAAAATTCCTATTAAAGTCTAGCGAGCTTGGATTGATCCACAGATTATGGATCGGGTCCCATTCGGGGGAAATTGGCCAAAGTTGATAGCATTGTACCTCATTTTGATGAAAAGTCCGCAAAACAATCTAGGAAGCAAACGATTATAAAGACCATCACTAGCTCTATCTTGATGAACCGAAATCTATGGAATTGATCGTTCATCGATCAGTGGTTTTTTGACAGGTTTTAATCACACAATTTAATGAGAAAATCGGAACTCTTATTCTCTCGATTCTGGGATCATCCAATGTTAGAAAAATATGACTATTGGACTCGTACTTAGTCATTTTAAGATGATCAAAATGGATCGTTACACATTAGAATTGGGTATCTAGGTGGTAGTTGCGATAGTTTGAGTGTTTCATTAATGATAGAAATGAAATAAAAAATAATAAAAAAACACACACCCCCCTCAGTGCCTACCCCTCATTTCCCCCTCCACTTACGCAAACCCTCGGCCAACCGCGCGTCCACTCCTCGCCATTGCCTAGCCATTCCTCCTCCTCTCTCACGCTTTGGCATATGCACGATAGCAGACTGATGTCGACTTCAAAGAATAAGAAGAATTATTAAATCCTCAATACACCTTATGTCTTCGACAAAGCTAACACGATAGAATAGGGAGAATTATTATATCATGGTTACCTCTCAAGGGTAACTCATTGATGAATCCATGATTCAATAACTTTTCTTGTGCATTTTGTCTTAAAATCTTAACAAATATATGTAAATATGCATTAAATATCATTTCTTATCAAAACATCATTCCTGAATAATAACACAATTTTATACAAACATGTAAATAAATAAGAGAATAAAAAGAAAGAAAATGACAAGAGATGCATATTGTAAATATATATATATATAATATATGACTAAAATTATATATATAATTGAAAGATATATTTGTATAATCTAACCCCTGAGGCCAAGTCAACATGGATTTGTCGACAAATAAGAAGGAAGAAAAAAACAAAAAGAGTTAATTTTGCACATAGAATATTATTCCTTATTTATCCATTATTTACCAAAACTTTATTGATTTTTCATTAATTCATTTTGTACATATTTTTCACCAATATCTTATCTTAGGTATTCCTAAAAATGTATATATAAATATAAAAATCATAAACCTATATATATATATGCCAAGAAATCTAACTTTTATATTGTCAATATCTCGACTTCTGAACCTCGTAATTTCTTCATACGAACTCTAATTTCCCTCTACTCACCTTTAAAGTTCAAAAAATAATATTCTCTAATTAATGAAGGAGTTCATTGAAATCGGAGTCTATTTACAAAAAGTCAGTTTTGAGACCTAATGACAACTAGGTTTTTTAGGATATTTATTTTATTTTGAACACACTATTATAGTGTAATTGATTTTTTTATTTTTAGTTATTTTCTTAATCTTGTAATTTATCTATAAATTATTTCAGAATTTAAAACCCTTATTTAATATTTTAAATAATTCTAAATGATTTTGAATTTTGGATAACACGTATGTATTTATTATTCTAAATAAATTAATTTATAAAAATCCAGAAAAATCCATACAACTCATATATATATTATTCTATTAATTAATAAAATATAAAAATAAAACATTATTTATTAAATTGCTGAATTAAAAAATACCATAGCTATTTATTAAGTATACTATATATTTATTAATATTATATTTATATTTCATACAATATACATTATTTATCAAAATAAATTACACCATAATTTAGCTAAATTAATTATACATTTTCTATATCTTTTTAAAATAAGGTTACCTCTTATTTAATCTCTATTTGTTAATATATTTAATCTTCTGGCCACTCTGGTGCTCATACGTGTCAAAACCACATGCCTTCTTCCCTAAGACATATTCTATTGTTGATCTGATTTATCCATATTGTTCACATAACTAACATCATACACGTCGATCATTAGATTTGATTCTAACCTTCTTCAATCGACTAATATAATCATCCAAACTACTCCATTCACATCCAACTCTCCCTAACCAGAAATGATCTAGCCTTTTATCCAACTTCCAAGGCTTGAATCTCTTCCTACTTAGGTGACAACTCCGATTGAGGTAGCCTGCATGGAAGGATGGTGGTCGGAGGAGCGTTCCAAGGTCTCGTCCGGCCTTGCATCACCGCCAGCACATGCGTTCAGCTACTGTGAACCGAGCCATCGAGCAAAGACCTTGAGGGTCTGAAACCCTCATCTCCCAGGTACTTCAGTTCATTCATTCCTATTATTCTTTGATTTTCTTGCCTCTATTAGTCGCTTAATTACATCATCAACCACATTAATCATCATTCTTCAATCCTCAAACAAGATCCTCATCCAATTTTAATCAAATCCTCATCCAATTTTCAATTTGATATTCCTTTATTCATGGAACCAATTTATATCTGCAAAACCTCATATTTTTTAGACGATTTCATTATGAAATCAAGCAACAATATTTCATTTGCAGGTTGATATTATCATCTGGAGCATTAATCATTATATGGAGTCTCTTTTCTTCTTCACTGATTGAATCAAACAAGCAGCAACCTCGTTCCAAGTCAACAAACCCTAACTGCCACAATTGCTTCCGAATTTACCGCCGCCTTCGTAATCTTCACCTGTCGTGGGCGAGCTCAAAGGGGGAGGAGCCCCCTTCTGGCCCTACAGGAGTCGCCGGAGGTCACCATCGACTACTAGTGCCGGAGATCGCCAGAGCAAATCGAAGAGCACCGCTGCCCTCTAGAGAATAAGGGGAAGAACAACAGAAAAAATCAAGACAAAGGTTGTTGACACGTAGACGTATCGAGTGGTCCAGATCCAAAGCCACGTTCTGGACCATTGATCAGCCAATCGATGAAAAATTTTCGTATAAGACCTCACAGATATCCAAAATTCATTTCCGCTAATAGAGTTTTCCCTATTTAGATTTAGGTCCCGCATGGAGACCTAAGCGTAAGGATTCTAGAACTTTTCTTACAATTAGGTCCCTAATCAGGGACCTAATTGAAAGAAAGCTCATTTCTTTTATACATTGAACATTATATTCCTTGAACTTTTGTGGACCATTGGACATTATTCTTAGCATATTATTCGTCTACATTTTATTTAGCATTGAAATTTGAAGAGATATTATATATTTTAGTTTGGATTTTATTCTTCAATATTTGAGTCATTTCGATTTCTTTTTGAGTTCTTTTTTGAACCTATTGCTCGAGAGATTCACCTATTATATAGTATCACTATATTTTTACTATCCTCCCTATATACTATATTGTAGATCAATTGTTTGAAAAATATCCCTTTTGAAAAATAAAATAAAAAATGAAAATTGAAAATCAAATAAAAATAACAAAATTTAAAACCGAACAAAAAGAGTTTCTCGAGGAAGAAAAGAATTAGAAAAAAAATCACAAAATATTTTTCACTCTAAAAATCTGAGCACATTTTTTGCCTCCTTGTTTTCGATCCAAGAGCACTTTCTAGTTAAAAAATTAGTGAAACACCAAAATTAGGAGAGAAGCTGCTTTTGTCCGGTTTCTCTCTCTTTCTCTCTCTCTCTCTCACGATTTTGGTGTCTTTTGTTTGCTATATCAGATCTGATTCGGCGATTGCTACAACTGACTCTATTTTACCACTGATCGAATCCAGATATCAAAATGGCATAGTTGCTAGGGAGGCACAGCTGCGGTTGATTTTTCGTGCTTTACTTTTGTGATTTTTTCTTCCCTTCTTCTTGATTTTCTCGGGTTTCTCGATTTCTCTCGATTTTGGAGTGTTGTCTTTTTCTCTTCGTTTGTTTCTTTCTTGAATTTTCTCTCCCATTTTCTTTTGATTTCTCTGCAAGTTTTTATTATTTTATTTTTCTTTTATTTTCCTTGGTTTTCTCAGTTTGAGTTTTCTCATTTTTATCGACTTTTGTCTATTTTTCTTCTTGATTTTCAAGTATCTTTTTATCTTTTGATTTTTCTCCTTTTCTTTATTGTTTTTATTTTCTTTTTCTATTTGTACTAACATGTGTTGCAGGGTCTATAGGAGTAGCCACCTTCTTAGGAAGCTAATTCAGTTGTAATTACAGAGACAAGCTCAGTCTTCTACGAGAAGGTTGCAGAGGAGGAATGCGAGTAGGTGTAGACAGTCTGGTTGTATTTCTTTAGAGACACTATTTTTCGTTTTATTTTGATCAAGGCCTTTTCTCGTTTTTTGTTTTTGGTGAGAGAGAGGAAGGGGCATATGCTCGTTTTTATTTTTGTAGAAAGGGTTCCACTAGGGACATCCCTACTTAAAGACGAACTTTGACCTACTTCTTTTCGAGGTCTATTTCACCAAGTGCCACTGCACTTGGGGGATTTCACAACAATGTTTGATTTTTCCTATATTTTTCTTTATTTCACGTGATTTCTTGGAAACCTAGGGTTGTAGGAGTGATTGATTAGACGAGTAAAGTAGATCCCACTACCTTAATCCAAACTTAGGTGTAATTAACTAATTTAAAAATTAATATGTTCTTATGCAAGAGCTATTGATATTAGAGTACGATTTTTATGATTTTTTCATGCATTAGCATAGGTTTAAATTTCTTTGCAGATTATCCTGCATGTAGAGTGCCGGAGATATGTACGTCTTCTTTCTTTGCATACATCATTTTGATAATTGGATTCGACCAGCAGTCAAAAAGAGTCAATTGTAGCATTTGTTGAATCAGATCGGATATATCAAACAAAAGACACCAAAATTAGGAGAGAGATAGAAAGAGAGAGAAACTGGGCAAAAGCGGCTTTTCTCCTAATTTAGGCGTTTCACTAATTTTATAACCAAGCAAGTGCTTTTGGGTCGAATACAAGGAGGCAGAAAGATGCGCTCAGATTCTTAGAGTGAAAATAATTTTGTGATTTTTTTTCTAATTCTTTTCTTCCTCGAGAAACTATTTTTGTTCATTTTTTATTTTGTTTTTTATCTAATTTCCAATTTTCAATTTTTATTTTATTTTTCAAAAGGAATATTTTTCAAACAATTTATCTATAATATAGAAAATAGAGAGGATAGTAAAAGTGTAGTGATACTATATAGTGGATGAATAGCTCGAGCAACTAGCTCGAAAAAGAGCTCAAAATAAATCAAAATGACTCGAATATCAAAGAATAAAATCCCAACAAAAAGCTATAAAATCTCTTCGAAGTTCGATGCAAAATAAATGTAGAAGAATAATATGCTAAGAATAATGTCCAATGGTCCACCAAAGTTCAAGGAGGATAATGTTCAATGTATAAAAGAAATACAGTAAAAGAAATGAACTTTCTTTCAATAAGGTCCCTAGTCAGGGACCTAATTGTAAAAAAGTTACGTAATCCTTACACTTAGGTCCCCACATAGGGACCTAAATGTAAATATGGAAGACTCTAATGGCAGAAATGAATTCTGGATGCGGGGGATTATATGAAATTTTTCCACCGATTGACTTATCAATGGTCTGGATTAGAATGTGGCTTTGGATCTGGACCACTCGATGCGTCCAAATGTCAACATCCTGGGTCTCAAGTTCTTCCATCATTCTTTCCCTTTTTCCTTCAGTGGGTGGCGACGCTCTTCGATTCTCTCTGGTAATCTCCAGCTATGGTAGTCGATGGTGACCTCTAGTGATTCTTATAGGGCCAGAAGGGGCTCCTCCCCCTTCGAGCTCGCCAATGGTGAGTGAAGATTACGAAGGTGGGGGCGAAGGCATCAACGGATGTAGAAGGAATGGCAAAAACTAGGGTTTGTTAACCTAGAAAGAGTTCACTAGAGTAGAACGCACATGCTGGCGGTGATGCAAGGTCATCTGAGACCTTGGAACACTCCTCCGACTATCATCCTTCCACAAGAGCAACTTCAATCATACATGTCACATCTGAAAGAAGAGATTAAAGCCTTGGAAGTTGGTTCGATGGCCTGATTGTTTCTGGTTTGGGAGAGTTGGGTACAAATGGAGTATTTTGGATGATTATATAGAGGTCGATCGAAGATGGTTTGAATCAAATCTTATGGCCGGTGTGTATGATGTTAGTTATGTGAATAATATGGACAGATCAGATCATCGAAGGAAAGTGAAAGGAAGTGGGGAAAATTCGTGATCAGGTTGTTCAAACAAACAATGGAATGGGATTCTTGGGAAAGAAGGTCTATGGTGTTGACATATTGATGAATCTTCGATTTATTACATTAGTAAGTCAATATCACACAGGTACACAAACTTAAACACATATTTTATGCCATGAAATAAATCAAGATAAGTGCATTATCCGCATCTTGCATTAGATATATCATGACTCTCATTAGCAATCTACATTAACCATTTCTCCCTCTTCCAACATCTAGTAATAGTTTCAAGATGTATCGATTTTTCAAATTATTTATCGTATATTCCTTCCTTTTCCAGATGTTCATTTATATTCTTAGCAACCTCTCTGTGTTTCTAGTCTTCAAGTACTTTTAGCATTCCCTTGAAGCTTAACTCTCAATTAATATTTTAGCAATTATTATATGGTCAACTTGCACCATGAGTTGAAATTAATTGGAATAGCTAACGTTGGCAAAAAATGGTTGTACCATATTTTATTGTTATTTTAATAATGATATTAAATGGAAATGATGAAAGGGGGCAACGTTAGTGGGGAACTAAAAAAGAGGTCACTAATGCATTAATGCAAAAAGGCATGATATGCCTTGATGAAGAGATGCCAATATGAAAAGATGTCAAATTAGTTGGTGTTTTTATCAAGAGGTGCAATGCCAATATCAAGAGATGCCAAATTAGTTGGTGCTTATATCAAGAGGTGCAATACAAATATGAAGAGATGCTTACATTAAATTTGAGAAGATGCATCCCTTGGTGGGAATGACTACACAAATGTGTATAAAAGGAAGGGGAGGCAAAGTAGAAGCCATCCAACAATTGGTTTCTAACACTTCTCTCGTTTCTAGTCTCTAGCATTCCTCCTACTCATAATCACCCATTCATTCTTATAATTCATCTTAATTGTTGACGAGAGAACCAAAGTGGTTTTGTCAACTTGTGCATTCAGATTCCCAGTGAATCCAACTCCTGAGGATCCATCCCGAGTACCGCTAAAAATCATCCAACACCATAGACGTCTGCCAACCATCATTTTCTTGGACCCTCTGCGAATTTGACTCTAGTGGCTTCCTCCCGAGATATCGCCCATCATATTTTATCTTGCTTTTATTTTGTTATTTTATATTTTTATATCCATCTTATTTTGTTATCTTCTCTTTCATACAGTTATTCGTCAAGACTATCGCGACGATCCATATTTAACGATTATTATCCTCGACTCTTGGAGATCTGGGATGTAACACAAGGTTCGATCTCAATCCGCAGTTGTAATCGCATCCAACTCACCTTGCCAGGATATCTAAATTCGCGAAGAGTTAATGCATACAAGTCTAATTGAAGGTTGCTGCATAGAAGGGGAGTGATCGGCACTTGCCGACCTACACTATTGTCTCCAACTTTCATTTCAATTTTTGTTATTCAAACAATTTGCAACAAACTCATCAATTTATAACAGTATTTTTACTTGCAAAATAAAGTGCAGAATCTTCATGTCCCTGTGGATTCGACCCTGACCTACCCTATACTTTGCCTTGTGCATAATATAGCTAAGTCCAGTAATTTATTTGTTTGAAGAGTGTTTTTTTGGTTCTCAATGACTATCTGACATAAAAATCGGATACTTAAACCCTCGAAAATATGCTCCAACACATATGTCAACACCATAGTGGGCAGAAGATTAAATACATTAATAAATAGATATCAAATAATAGATAACCTTATTTTAAAAGGGTATAAAAATAAAAATGTAAATAATTAATTTAGCTAAATTATGGTGTAGTTTATTTTAATAAATAATATACATTTTATGAAATATAAATATAATATTAATATATAGTATACCTAATAAATAGTTCTTGTATTTCTAATTAAATAATTTAATAAATAACGTATTATTTTATAGTTTATTAATTAATAGAATAATAAATATGAGTTGTTAATTTTTTCTAGATTTTTATAAATTAATTTATATAGAATAATAAATACATGCATGTTATCCACAGTTCAAAATCATCTATAATTTAGGGTTTTGTAATTGCTTATAATATTAAAGAAGGGTTTTAAATCCTGAAATAATTTACAGATAAATTACAAAATCAATAAAATAATTATAAAATTATAAAATCAATGATACTGTAAATAGAGTGTTCAAAATAAAATAAAGCCAAGAAATCCAATTGTCATTAGGTCCCAAAATCGTCTTTTTGCAAACAGACTCTGATTAGTGAACTCACCTTCATTAATTAGATAATATTATTTTATAAACTTTAAAGATAATTAGAGTGAAATTGGAGTTTGTATGAATAACTTATGAGGTTCACAAGTTGAGAAAATGATAATTTAAAAGTTGGATTTCTTTGCATATATATTGGTTGAGATTTTTTATGATTTGTATATTTATATATACATTTTTAGGAATACATAAGAGAAGAGTTTGGTGAAAAATATATAGAAAGGAGTTAGTTAAAAATCATTGAAGTTTTGATAAATAATAGATAAATAAGGATTAATATTCTATGTGCACAATTAACTCTTTTTGTTATTTTCTTCCTTATATCCTCCTACTTTCTTGTTTGTCGACCAATCCACGTTGACTTGGTCTAAGGGATTAGGTTATATAAATATATCGTTCAGTTATATTTATAGTTAATTTAGTCATATTCTACATATATACATATTTACAGTGTGCCTCTTTTTATTTTCTTTTTTTATTCTTTTATTTATTTACATGTTTTTGATGCATAAAATTGCATTTTTATTCATGAATGATGTTCTGATAAGAAATGATATTTAATACATGTTTACATGTATTTGTTAAGGATTTTAAGACAAAATGCACAAGAAAAGTTAATGTGTCATGGATTCATCACCAGCACACGATGAGTCTCCTACTACACATCCACATTCATATCATTACCAACAACAAGAATAATCTTTTGTTACACCTCAGAGATCTCCTTAGACATACACTTCATAGCCGCAACACATTTCTAGGTAGGAGAGAGCAGAGAGACAGGGATAGACTACTGAGACAGAGTTATCTGCACAGTCCCTGGCACTGGACCAGATCATGTATATGTTGAGAACGCTTCAAGTAGCACATAGGACTGAGATGGAAAAATTTAACCATTGTCTAGATGAGTTAATCACGTCCAAGACCACTCTCCCAGCATAGCTTCTCCGAACAATAGGTGTCCACATCCAGATCAGGTAGACACCACTACAAGTATGGATACTTTTCCTGAATTTTTATTTAACTTCATCCATATCAGGAGCGGTAGACATCTATTAGCACTTGATCTAGAGGAGGAGATGGCACATGATGATGTGGAGTGAGAGCCCATCCATGATGATGATTATATACATTCTGATGTCGAGGAGGACCACCACGAGGATCATGATGTCCAGGATGATGAAATACATGGGAGTGATGTAGAAATAGTTCATATGGACATGGACGATTAAGATTTTGATACCACGCCAAGCCATACAGACATTTCTGATGATTCTACTTCTTTCCCTATATTTGAGAGTTTTGTACATACTTCTTAGACTCTCGATGTACATATTGATTCCTTTTGTGATGATTTGAATAAAGAAAAGAAATTTGTTGTTTATCAGATTTTTCCTTTTCCAGAAAGAAAAGACCAAAACAAATGTTGTTATTCTAGAGACTGAGCAATTACTTAAAGTTCACATCTTTTTGAAAATTCCATTACATGATGCCTTTGACTATTTTCCTACACTCAAGCAGCAATTGAGGAACAAATATGCAACACACAGGAAAAGAAAATCACGAGTTGAGAAATATTTTTTGACCAAGGTTACTTCATGTGCTATTCAGAACAAGGTACCCAAGAAAAAGAGAGATTCAGGTGCGCACTATGTCAGATGTGAGATTTCAGATGCAGCATTCGATTGCACTCTCTTAGATAATGGTTCCTCAATTAAATTTATACCATCCTCTCTACTCGATAAACTCGAGTTAGGTCCTCTTTATAGATCATGAGTGTTTCTTCAGTTTGCATATCAATCAATGAAGAGACCTAGAGGCATGTTGAGGAACAATATCGTGACCGTACATGGCTTGCAGTTTCTAATGGACTTTACTGTCTTAGACATGATGTGTCATACACAGTTACACCTTACTCCAATCATTCTTGAGAGGTCTTTCTTGCAGATTACGAAGGCCCTCTTTGATTCTGATTCTGGGAGAGTATCATTTTGCACAGACAACAGAGATGTACACATTGGGATGGCAAGAGGATATAGTAGTCCCAAATATGTGTTGTCATTCACTTCAGAGAACACCATTCTTGCATATGATTATCAACACACAGATGAGACATGGTCTCTTTATCTTGAGACTGTTTATTTTGATACCCATATCCTAAAAGAGTATGGGGTTGATCATATAATACCTAGTTCTTTAGATGAATGCTTACATATAGATACAGATTTCGCATCAGGATCATATGAGCAGTTAGTTGCAGTAGATATCTCATTTCTACAGATTGAGAGTTCTTATATTCCAGCACGAGAGTCAGTTAATTACATTTCAGAGATCATACGATTTATTCAGCTTACATGTGGTGTGATGGACACATATATAGATACCTTCTTTAATCTGACTCCAGAGACAACTACTACAGTAGAGAGACATATGCCACGTACAACGTTCACTTACAGAGGCAACTCTATTTAGCTAGCCAAGGATCAGTACACACTTGCATAACAAGTGATTCTGTACGACCCAGGTTGAGGTGATCTACTATGTACAAGACTCATGTCTACTATTCCACTTCATTTTGTCATGTATAGAGACCTGTGAGCGATTAGATCCCAACCATCCCCATTTTTTGCTCATCTTTATACTTAGGATACCAAATCCTAAGTATAGGGGGGACTGATTGTCCGTTGATTTTAGGTTTTGATTTTTCTTCTTTTTACTTTTCTTTTAATTTTCCTTTCTTTTACAAAAATCTTCTTTTTCTTTCTTTCTTTCGTTTGTATATTCCTTGCCCTCAGTCACCTCATTTTCATTTTCCGTTATACTTATGATGATTAGATTGTAAGTTAGGGGGTGATTGACTTCTATTCTTTTATTATTTTCACCCACTTTTACTTAGATGAGTTATCTCCTCCTTTTTCTCTGTTCTTGCGATGAGGGCATAGTACAAGCTAAGTATACGGAGTTCGTATATATTGTTATAAACTTTTGTCTATAACTCGTACTTTTATGTATTTTCTATATGTATAAAATTCATAAAAAAATGGGTAAGGGTTAATTTTATTTAAAATCTGTTTATCATTTATTTATAAAATCCTTTTTAATAAGTAAAATTTATGTGAAATTTCTATTTAAAACTCTTATTTAGAATTAGTATTTAAATTATAGATAATACTTGTTTAAATCCTATTTATTGAAATATGTGTAAATAACTTAAATTTAAAATCCTTGTATATAAAACTTGTAAAATACATTATTTATTTAATCCAAAATAAAATATTGGTAATTTATCTTGTAAATGTGCTTGTTTAAAAAAATTGAAAATCTATAAAAAAAATACATAGTCCTAAAATTCATAAAAAATGCAAAATCTTTAAAATCCGCAAAAATGAATAAAATTTAGTAAAATGTACTTCATAAAAATATGGTTGCATTTGCATTAGCATTTTTCAAAATAAGTTTGATTTCTTGAACTAAAGATTGGGGATAGTCTAATGGATAGAGCTTGCTTATGGCCTTTGACATTAATTGTAAAGATCCTAGATAGAAACTAGAATTTAGACTCTTTAGGTCTTTGACTTAAATCTTTGGGTTCCATGAGACCATGTTAGGACTTCAACTTAAACTTGCCTAAGTAGAACACTTGGTGTCATTCGTTTAAGTCTTCAACAGTGGACCAATTTTGGACACATGCACTTTGCACTTAGCTTCACTTGCATGGGGTTGCAAAGGGCATTTCATTTTAGTGGTGCATTTTCATCCTTGTCTATTGGTGCGGACATCTAAAGAAGAGAGTTATGGGGTTGAAATAAAGCTTCGGATGAGGGAAGGATCTGCTGGCTCAATTTTTCCAAGACCCCCAAAAATGGATGGAACAAAAGATGCTATATCCGTTAGGGCACAAAAAATTGATGCAGTGCATGCAACACTACAAACTCTACCAAAAAGAAGCCAATCACCAAAAACAAATATGACCACAATGGTCCACGCTTCCAAAAATCATGCACATCTTAGTGGAGACTTGGCTATACCCCTGAGCTTCACAAGGACATGTGACTACATTGGTCACACTCTAGTTCTTTTCTCATTCTTCTACCTTCTCTCTCTATTCGATTGAAGACACTACACGACTTGATCTTTGAAGGAAATACCCCCCTCCTTGAGGAAAGAGTAGCTTGACGAGGAACAATGGGAGTGTACTATTGGGATGGTTGGTTTCTTTGCTTCTTTATGCGGGAAGAGCTAAAACAATTCACACCATACAATTGAATTCAAGGTTGAAAGAGTTAGCGATATAGATAAGTGGATCTGAGTTGGTTGTTGAGGTGAACTTGAATAAGGATTTGTGGAGGACTGTTGAGAATAAAATCCTAATCCTAGTTAAGGCTCTGACGAAATATTCTTTAAGGTCAGAGCAAGCTATGTCCTTTGTTTGTTCTCATGAATTGGTTTAGGAAAACAAATTCATTCTAACTTTCTTTCTTTTTCCCTTATTTTTTAAATAACTATTTTCTAAGGGATTAGCAAAGTTTAAGTATAGTGGAAAGATGAATCCATGAGTCACTAACACTTCTATCATATTTTTCTTAAAATCCTTAACAAATACATGTAAATATGTATTAATTTTAGCTTCTTATAAAAATACCATTCATGAATTAAATTGCACTTTTATGCATGAAAAATATGTAAATAAATAAAAGAATAAAAAGAAAGAAAAGAAAAAGAAGGAAGACTACAAATGACTAATTAAATATAAATATAGCTGAAAGATATATTTATATGACCTATCCCTGAGACCAAGCCAGCATGGATTGGTCAACAAATAATAAAGTAGGGGGAGATATGGAAGAAAACAACAAAAATAACTTCAATGTACATCACACATTAATTCCTATTTATTCATTAATTACCAAAACCTCAATATTTTTTAATAATTCATTTATATATATTTTTTACCAAACTCTTTTTCTATGTATTTAAAAAATGTATAAAAATATATAAATTGTAAAAAATCTAACCTATATGTATGCAAAGAAATCTGGTTTACAAATTATCAAATTGCCAACTTCCGGACCTCATAACTTCATACGAAATCCATTTTTACTCTATACACCTTTAAAGTTCATAAAATAATATTCTCTAATTATTGAAGGTGATTTCACAATTTTGGGACCTGATGACAATCGGGGTTTGGGTTTTTTTTTATTTTGTACATTTATATAACTTTTGATTTTACAATTTTTAATTATTTTCTTGATCTTTTAGTTTATCTATAAAGAAAATCATAATTTAAAACCTTTAATTAATATTTTAAATAATTCAATCAACCTAAAATAAAGATGATTTTGAACTGTAGAATACATATTTATATTTATTAATAGAAATAAATTAATTTTTTTAAAATTCCTAAAAAATCATACATCTTCTATTGATTATTATAATAACTAAAAAAATTAAAAATAATATATTTTTTATTAAAATATTGAATTAAAAATAAATAACCTATTTGTTAAGTATATTATACATATATTTATTAATAGTATATTTATATCTCATAAAATATACATTATTTATAGAAATAAATTATACCATAAATTCGATAAATTAAGTATCTATATTTCTTGTTTTTATACCTATTTAAAATAAGGCCATTTATTATTTATTATCTGATTTAGAATGAATTTTATTTAGCCATTTATTATTTATTATCTAATTTATAACTAATTTTGTTTTAGGATTAATATGGTCATCACATTCATCTTCAACCTCTAAGAATATGTTGGCGTCTATTCTAACCAGCCAAGTTCACAGATTTTTCCACACTCGATCTTTCTTGATTCATCCAACAACCATCATTCACGCAAGCCATCAGATCATCTCCATCCACATTCCATTGTTCCTATTTAATCGTCCTAAGTCCATCGTTCACAACGAACTTTTCCTAACCTACTCCAGTTCCAGAAAAAAGTGCCCAACAAACCATCTTCCTTGTCGAGCGTCGCCGACCTCCAGTTGTGAAAGAGCTTGGTGGTCGTCCCACGTGGAAGGAGGAAGGTAGGAGGAGAGTTCCAAGGCTTTCCTAGCCTTGCATCGCCATCTCGTGCAACGTCCAGCTCCGGGAAGACTGGCCAATTGAGCTACAAATCGAGGGTCATAAACCCTCTTCTTCCAAGGTATCTTGCCTTCATACATTTGATTTCATCGATTTTCATGTCGCATTCACCCACTTAATCACATACTTAGATCCCCTTAATCATCTTTTTAAACCTCAATAAAAAATACATTCTTAGTCGAGATTAATCCATCACAAATTTCTATTTTTGGAACCTAATATTTGGACCACAGACCTTTATATTTATGGACGACTCTTCGTGAATCGAGCATAAAATCTTCAATTGCAGGTTCAAGCAATCATCTAGAGTGCATCAATCTTCATCATCCATCATATGGAGCCTACCTTATTCGCCAATCGATCAATCGAGCTGCAACACAAACATATGGAGCACCAAACCCAAGCAGCAAAAGCATCATCTCTCTTCGCCTCCATATTTGATCAAGCCTCGCCACAGGAGAGCTCGAAGGGGGTAGGCGACCCCTTCTAGCCCTGCCAAAGGACTGCCGTATCCGTGAAGCCGTCGAAGATCGAGGAAGACCATAAGCGTTGATGCATGCCTTCAGATTTGGGGAAGAACAATATCAAGAACACGAACCATAGACAAGCGCCACATGTCCTCATTGGGCAATCCAGATCAACCACGCCCTTCTAATCACAACCATCAAAATGCGAACCGGTGGAAAAATATCAAAGAGACCCCTAATCAATGCCAGAATCCAGAAGCACACTAGCATATTTTTCAAATTACATTTAGGTCCTCTCATAGGGACCTAAGTATAATATCCAGAGCTTTTTCTTACAAATAGGTCTCTGACCAGGGACCGATTTGAAAGAACATTTTATTCTTTTTGTATTTTATTTATACACAGGGACATATTTGAAAGAACATTTTATTCTTTTTGTATTTTATTTGTACATTAAACTCTTGGACATTGTAGGATCATTTGGACAATTGTGTACATTATTTTGATATCATTCTTTGATGATTTTATTTTCGAGTCGAATTTCAAGGATTTTAATCATGATTTTATTAAGATTTTTATTCTTCAACTTTGGACTTTTTTTAGTTTAACTTTGTGTTGTTTTTTTCAAGCTCGTTGCTCCAGTCTTTTCATGGATCTACTCTACATAGTATCACTCTATATTTTCTATCTCATATTATCATATTGCAGATAAACTTTGAATTGAAAAATATCACTTAGAAAAATTAAATAAAAATTGTAAATTTAAAAATAAAATAAAAAATATAAAAATTAAAACCGCTAAAAAGATTTTCTCAAAGAAGAAAAGAAAAAAATCACAAAAATATTTTCTTCGCTCAAAAATCTAAGCTCGATTGTCTGCCTCCTTATGTTCGACCCAGGAACACTTGTCTGGTAAAATAAATAGTGAATAACAAATTTTACTAGATAGATGATTATTTCCACTTTCAATTTCTCTCTCTCCTATTTTGTTGTATTTTGTTTGATTAACTAGATCTCTCTCTGTGGTTCTCTACAATTGGCTCTTTCATTTTAATCGTGAGTCAGGTCCATCTTATAAGTCCTTCGCTAGGTCACCTCATGTGTGCGTCCATGTGAGGTGCTTTTGGGATATTTTGCAGGGGACCCCCTATAGTTTTTGGACATGTTATTAAATGCTTAGTACATATTTTGTATTTGGAATTTTAAATTGAAATATTGCATGTTTGGCCCTTAGATATTATTTATATGTTCTGAAATGCATGAAAAAATTATTTAAATAGCATATTGCTCCCTGTGTTGCAAATTAATTTATTTTATGTGTTTTTTTATTACTTTCGTTTATCCAAAAATTATAGCAAAACTTCACTAAGTATCAGGAACCATATTACATCACATATAATTTCCATTTGGCATTTTAAGTTATTTTACCATTTATTAGAAATCAAGACATGTTATTTTCACGTGTTTAGCTCTGAAAAATCCCTAAAATTTTGAATATTTATTCAAAAATTCCAAAAGTTGGATTAGTTGTATTCTAGTATATTCTAACATATATATATCACATAAAATAAATAATAAAAACTCTAAAAATCACACAACCATAAAAATTTTTTAAAAATTTGCAAAAAATTCTAGAAAAATCTAAATATAGTACTTTCTATTTTTGAATTTTCTCTACTCTATATAATACATATTAAATTTAGTTTAGGTTAATTTAGAATAGATATCTATTTTTAAAACCCTAAAAAAGTTTTTGGATTTAAGTTATTCACTATTTTGTGTATTTTTCAACTTTAAAAATCCGTAAAAAAATTTTAAAAAAATTATAAAAATTACCACAAATAGAGAAAACATTAAAAACCCAAAAATATTTTATTTTATTTATTTTGACTTTATTTGACTTATTATAAATTCTAAAAACACATTTTCTTTTTATATTATCTATATCTATATTATTATATATCTTATTTTGAAAGCTAAAAATAAATTAAAATTTTGTAAAATTAAAAATACAAAAATATACAACATTTAAAAAACATAAAAAAGTTAAATACAATTCAAAAATAATAAAAACATAAAAAGTTGAAAAGACATAAACACAAGAAAAGAAAAAAATCAAAAAATACTATTAATTAGTAATAATTAATAATAGTTTTCTCTGTCCTCGTTAGGCTTCCCTGATTTCGACACTGTACCATGCTTATACCGATAAACATTATTTGTAAAGTTATAGTAAATTTTGACTCACATACATTGGTTTACATTATTGTGGGTTCATTATTGATTGATTGAGGTTTGGTCACTGCAGTAATTGTTGGCATAGCTTATAAGGTTAGCAGAAGGTCCTCTCTGTCCATAAGTGTGTCACATTAGTTTTTAGTTAGCTAGATAATAAAGCCAAAACATTAATTAATTGTTAAATTGCACAAAACCAATCATACACTATGCATCCCTCCATATTGGGTGGTCTGTGGCCCAACACACCAGGAGGAGTGTGCAACACATTGGAAGACTTCATCACTTCTCAAGGATTATTTCTATTATTTGTTTCATAAAACTATTGAACTCACTTCTGGATGAGATATCATGGTCTAGTGGTCATGGATTTTGATGTGTGACAGTAGAAGAAAGTTTTTTTTGCAGGTACATCCCCAATAATGTTTATATTAAACACTTTGTAGGCACCATTTTAGGGTCATGTAGCTCCATATCTCCCTTGTAAACAAACCAAATATATTTAAATTATTGGTCAACATAATTGATTAAATATTTTACAAACAACTTATAGTTTTCATTCGTATCACGTACAAGTGGATGACGTAAGGTGTCTGTATAATATTGCATCTTCGTTGACATTCCTTAGTTTGGAGGTCTCGGACTAAGGAGGACCATAAGGATTTGGACCTTACTATAAGGTGACGCTTGCTTTCTTTCAATCAAGTAGTCAGGAGGGATAGTCTCCCTAGTCGTGCCTCGGCTACTTAAACTACCTATGCTCAGAAGAAATGCGCTATTCTCTTATTCGACAGACCAAAATCATATTTTTAATATATCATATGTTTCGGGTGTTGGACATGCGAGCCCACAGCGAGCCATTATGCAATAAATGTTATTGCAAAAATCATTCATTGATCTGAAATGAGGAATAAATAATTTGCATAATAGGTCCCTCTGTACTATTAGGATTATGTACCATGGCCATCTTAATAATCATACAGTTGTTGATTCAATAATTGAATCATAGAGGCGGGTGTTAGGATGAATATCTAAGGAGTTAGATTGAGGACTCATCAACACTGTCAAATGATTGTTAAGAGATGATCTCCAGCCTTAGTAGGAGATGGCAATCCTTTCCTCGTATAGGTTGATATCTGACCGACCTCTTGATGCAGGTCCTCTGCATAGGAATAGAGATTCGGAGGTGTCAGATTAGTTAAGTCAAAGGGTTGACTTAACGAGATCGAGATAACCAAAGTCCTACATCGTATGTTGTCGCGATATAGGCACACATCCTTTGACCGGAGACAAATGCATTGTTATATGTCTGAGTATGTACATTTGGCAGACCAATAGGTTGATGACCTAACCAAGGTCTATACACCGGCGAGCTGGTGTGCAGATAAAGGCATATGAGTAATATGATCTCTCAAAGGGATCATACAGGTTCACTTCTGAACCGGAAGACATGAGCTCACTCATGAGGTATTGGGAACGAACAAATTCCATGCATGGTCGTCGTGCTTTAGAAGCATGACACGAATTTGAAGGTATGATATGTGCTTTTGGAAAGCATATGATCAATACCAAATCCCAATGACGAAGATTGAGAAACTTGTTGATGAAACCCTGAAGATGACAGTATAGAATTGATCTTTATCTTCGGATTGATCACAGGTCTTCCAGTATGCAGGATGTACATGTATTAGGAATACCTGAGGGTGATGTGATCAATAATCGATTGTATAACCATGACGCTTCCATTCTGAGGGAGTGATGAGACAGGTATGGATTTTAGTGACTCCTCTCAGAAGCAATCTGATATTGGTCCAATTGTTGGACATTCATCTGAATGAGATTCAGATGCAATGAGAAGATTAGATTTGCAGCTTTGATTAGATCAAGCATCTCTAGGAGGTCCGGGAGATCTGGATTTGAGATGTGATCTCAATATCCAAGTCACTATACGTAGAACAATACAATCTCCATGTCCTTATCTCCAAGTATCTGCGGAGAATACGCATTGTTCTTGAAAGAGTTCAAGAATAATTCCAAAGTTGAATTATATCTAAGCATTGAGAAATGGATAATTAAATGTGATTTAATTATCATGAATAATGTGAATTCAATTCACATTATCTGAATGCATGAGAATGAGTATCCAATGTAATTAAATGTGATTTAATTAATGTAGATATGGATAATGTGGATAAAACTATCTAATTATCCATGTATATTATAAATACAATTTATAATATACATTACACAGAGACTTATGTGATTTATATTTGTTGATTAATTGTTAATGTGAATGGGATTCACATTGAATAATTAATTAAAAATATAATTACATTTGGTTTTGGGTTGTGAATGAGATTCGCAATTTTTCAATGGCATGATTGATATTTTCCAAAAGGATAATTTGGAATTATTTTTTTGTGAAAATTATTTTGACAAGAGTTATAGGAGATATCATGAGATAATGAGATCTCATGATATATTAAGGAGATTGACCAAGTCCTTCCTAACAAGAGAGGACGGCTACAACTCTCCTTGAGGAGTAGAGTAGCTGTCCCCCCTTTTTAGGAGAGGACCATGGTCTTCTCATTATCCTATCTCTAGTCAAATGTGATTTAATTTGAGATTAATTATATTGATTTATCAATGTTAATTAATTTGAATTAAATCACTTGTTGTTATGTTTTACCAACAACATCCTAGCCGTTGAAAGGAACACAAATCAATCCCATTCGTTGATTATGTGTTGTCCATGGATTGGGATCCATGGATTCCCAAAACCCTATATAAGAAGAGGCATGCCTTGTCCTTCGATATACATACTGACTTGACAAAGTCTCTCTATTCTCTCTCTCTCATTCTCGCGTGCCCTCTTCTCCTTCTCTCTTGGGTGGTCGTCCACCCTACTCCAAAAGGAAGAAGGCCCTCATCGTCAACCTGTGTTGCTTCGACACTCTCGGTGCTCCATCTTCTTTGGTGCTTCTTGCTCGTGAAGAAGATACACGATCTCGTGTGACGAGGTTAGGAGTTCCCTTGCTTGGACAACTACTTGGATTGTGAGGATCACGCGACTCATCCCCGCGCTCACAAGCGTCTTCTCCGAAGATCGGACTTGAGACAGGAGGTATCTTTTCATAGAGACTCGATCAACTATACTACAAGAGGTATTCCTTTATACTTAATGTGGTTTTAGATGAAACGATCCAAGAATCGTTCTTGGATCATATGGTTTCATCGCATGAAAATTTTTTAAATTCGGCTGCATAGAACAACTAGTCCAACTAATTATTCTTTGTCGTATTCGATACGATGCTCACGCTTCCGTGATGTGCTTAAGGATTATTCCATATCCTTCATCAAGATCAGTTGATTATGCCTGATGCGTGTGCTGGTTAAGGTTGACACTCTGTCCACCCCTATCTCTAAAGGGGCTTATGTGACTGGTCGTTGTCACATGTCATAGTTTATATCCAAGAAAAATTCCACTACCCCATACTCTTCAATATACCATATCAATCATAATCTACTCTCAATATTGTCATGGTGATAGTTTTAAAAGATACTTTTTAATGATTGATTTTTGGGGTATACTGAAGGGGTACTAGCCGGGTAATGCTGCCAAATTTACCTCAGATATAAACTAGCATGTAACAACAATCACCGTGTAGTATGTTCGAATCCTTATGGATGTGTTCAAGTGACAACTTAAAGAAATTATTTCTCCTCTCATCTCCCAGAGATAGTATAATAGGTTTAGGTCAGTGAAGAGTTAGGATTAAGTTTTCTTGGTCTATTATTTGAAAATTAGGCCTACGATAAATCTTCTCCTCTCATCAGACCTCATATATCATTATAATCAGGTTATAATGACTACCGATAGGGAGTGGATGCATATGCGTGCAAATGATGGTCGTGTTTTAGAGACTTTCCAAAGAGGCATTCAAGAATTCGCGGAATTCATTACACCCATGGTTCTAGTGTTGTGGATTCAAATGGTACCATTTTATGTCCTTATCAAAAGTATCATCTACTCAAATAAAAGTCTACAGATTAAGTTCAGTTATACATTTATAAGAGTGGTTTTATTGAGGATTATCATATTTGATGGTGACACAAAGAGCTCATTGATAATACAAGCAATGAAATAAATGATGTGAAGAGCATCGATCTATTTGTATAAATGATTATGGATGTTGCTGGTCTAGAGTTTAACCCTGAATGTCCTGGTAAAGAGGAACCACATGGTGAGTAAGAAGAATTCTATGAGCTCTTAAAATGGGCAGATGAGTCTTTATGGTCAGTTTGTAAGACATTAAAAACTCTCAATAATTTTAGAGCTTTTAACTATGAAGATGGAGTACAATATGATCGATAGGAATTTTGATATTATGCTCGTAATTCTGATGAAAATATTACCCGAAAATGTTGAATTACCTATAATTATTATAGAATCAAGAAAATGATGCAGAAGATAGGATTAGCAAAAGTGAAAATAGTCTTATATAAGTCATCATATATTATATTATTCCGAACATGAGCATTTGGCACATTGTCTAGAATGTGATGAATCAAGATTTCGGGACTCAACTAAAAATGGAAACAAAAATCCTAAGAAAATTTTACTTCCCTTTCCATGGACAATGAAATTGAAGCGATTATATTATTGTAAGGAAACAACTAAAGATATATTATGGCATATAGAGTATAGTCGTAAAGAGTATATGGAGCATCTGTTAGAGTTAGATTGTTGGAAAAATTGATGTTCACTTTACACGTATTTTTAGATAAAAGAAAAACTACATTATCAATTTATGTAAAAATAGAGTTAAGCCACATGATAGAAGTAAAGATTACTCTTGCTGGCCAGTAATGACAACACCTTACAATCTACCTCCTTATTTGTCTAACAAGAGATATTTTTATCTTGTAACTGTTGGTAGCAGGACCTACCCATCTGAGAAAATACATGATGGTATTTACATCCTCTTATATATGAGTTGGAGACTCTATGGATCGATAGGGTGGATACATACAATGTCAATACATGTCAGACATTCAATACAAAAGTTACTCTACTCTGGAAGATAAATTACTTCCTGGCTTATGGAAAGTTATGTGGATGAAATACATATGGACGAAAAGGATGTCCTTATTTTATGGAGAGTATAAAATATCTCTTCAACATGATCGAAAGCCATGTTTTTTTATTGCCATAGATGTTTTATTTAAAAGATCATCCATACCAGAGACAGAAACAAGAATATAAGAGCAATACAGTTGAATTATCATATTCTTCAATAGTTAAGATCGATGAAATGATATTATCATATTTAGAGGAGTTTAAAATTTTTATTTTTAGAAATTGAGAAAATATTCAATCTCTACCTGATTTTAGTGATATTCATAATTGGACTTAGAAGAGTATATTTCATGAATTACCGTATTGGAGTAAGCTTCTCATACGGTACGATTTCGATTTATGCATATCGAAAAAAAATATTTTCGATAACATCTTTTATACAATTATGAATGTTACTGGTCATACAAAAGACACAATAAATTTCCATCATTATTTAAGAATCATTTGCAATTTTCATAGTTATATATAAGAGATTTTGATAATGGGATGGTTGAATTTCCAAATGTAAAGTATATGTTGGACAAAAATCAAGTGAAAAATATTGAAAGGGCCAGTAAATTGAAATTTCCAAAAGGATACACATCCAATCTTTAAAATCTAGTCGATTTGGAAAAGTTTTTTTTAAAGGAATGAAGAGTCACGACTGTCATGTATTTATGGAAATATGATTTCCAATAATACTTAGAGGGTTATTACCAAAATTATCATTGATGCTCTTTTAGATATTAGCATATTCTTTCAGATTATATGTTCCTCACACATTCATCAAAAGGAGATATAATATTTTGAATTGAAATATTCCTATAATTATGTGTAATATTGAGAAAATATTTTCTCCAATATTTTTTGATTTGATGGAGCATATGATGATCCATCTGCCATACGAGGTCAAAGTTGGCATGACGTTAGTTACCGATGTATGTATTCATTTGAAAGGTAATTGTTCACAATATTTTGCTACTTTGATATATTTAGATGTCTAAAATGCACAAGTTGTGATACTCAGGTTCATGGTCTTCCTCAAAGAAAAGTGTGAAACAAAAGCATAGTCGAGGGATGCATAAGTTCTCAATTTACATATGAAAAAGTAGCAACATTTTATGCTAGATACTTCTTGGATGATGTCGAGATTATCCACAATAGAATGACTATGAACGAGAAAATTTATTCTGACGAAGAACCTCATATTTGTGTCATCCATCAATCAGCTCAGTCAATACGAAAGGTTAAGGAATGTTTATTGTCAAAAGAAAAGAAAGATACTGTTGAATGATACATATTGCACAATTTTGGGAAATAACATCATATGTCAAGTACGTCACTATCTTAAATATTTATTTAAAAAAGTAATTAGTTATTTCTTCTCATATTTGATGTAATGCATTTATTTTAGAGAATTTAGAAAGAAAACTGTTGGAGGGAACCTGACATATGGAGAAGATCAGGTTGTGAGCATATATCAAACTAAATTTTCGGATTGGCTCAAGAACAAAACAAAGTAATTTGATGATAATTAGACAAGTTCTATGATTTAGAAAACTTTTCAGAAGGTCATGTGTATAAGGTTTGATCATACAATTGCTACTAGGAAAAATGGTTGTTTGTTCCACACCATATATTCCAGTAGAAACTTATCCACTTGAAATTACAAAGTAATAGTTTGTGGATCATGTTACGGGGAAGATAATTTGAACTATTATGGAATTTTGAAGGAATTTATAGAAGTGGAATATAGTATTCCAAGTCTAAACAAAGTTGTTATTTTTTATAAGATTGGTATGATCCAAAAGAATGCATAGTGATTGATAGGAGGAATAACTTCATTGATATTATGCAAAGAAAATATATACAAAAATTTGAACCATTCATTCTTGCTTCACAAGTGGATCACATTTTTTTATTTTCTATAAATATCAAGAAAAAGAATATTTGTAAAAATTTTCACAGTTGTCAAGATAAATTCTCAAAATTTCAACATGGATTTGAGTATGCATCCATGTACCCGACCCTACTTATAGTGGGATAAGGCTTCTCCGTTTTTTATCAAGATAAATTCTCAAAGTTATGTAACTAAAGAAGATGCTCCTACAGAAGATGTTTGAGTTGTAGCTTTTATACCTAATTACTAGCGCAATAATATACCAGAAGTAGTTCTAATTATTGACTCTATTCACTTAGCAGATGATGAGGTGATACTTTATTATTTAACAGAAGATGTGGAAATAACAAACAAAAAATCAGACAACTTCATTTTTAATGAAACTAGTTAGTATTCACCAAAATTGAATAATGAAGATTAACAATTAAGATTTGGTATAGTAGAATAACTTCTCATATTCCATCATAATATTTAAAATTATAATTAACTTTGTATATTACAATTTAATGTGGTAGCACACACGGAGCTCACAAGTCCACTCATCCGTTGAGCTCACAGTCTCCATCTTCTAGTAGGAAACCGATCTCACCTATTTTTTCAGGACCTCCTTATGAGGAGGCCCGTCAGATCATGGCCTACTACTAGTTTCTTAGTTATCGTCCTTATCCATTATACAGAGGTGTATACATCAATCCCTCTTCTTCAACTGTCTCAAGTCCTTCCTTACCATGATTCCTGCATGTCTGACCATGTATTTAACATCCCCTTCTTTTGCATGTCTGAGCGTCGATGTACATTTACCGACATAGGGTGAATAGACTTCGGAGTCCCACCCACTTAGAGATTTCTGTAGATGGGAGGTAAATATCATTTGTAATTTTTAATTAGATTTTTCTTAACTAATCTCTTATTACAAAATCTAATTTATAAACTATTTGGGAATTTTCTGCGTAGCAACACTATAGCTAAGGAGATAAGAAATATTATCAAGATGCATTTGACTAGCACACAATTTTGGTGGTGTCGCATTCCCTCGACCAATATAGAGAGATTGTTCGATATAGTCCAAGTAAGAATTGTACTTTAAAGAACAATATGACAATTTTATAGTTTCTTTAGTTAATTTATTATTAATATTTTCAGGATGGGTACGTTTTGCAATTAATTTGGGGAAAGAGCCTTATCATCGAGCCTTTATCCGTTAATGGAGAAGAGAATGAGTGGCATTTTCTTTAACGCAAGGAGTGACTTGAATATAAAGAAGGGTCATGAGGAGATGGACTTCGAGGAGATGAAGAAATACCCACCCACAAGGTGCACAATGGAAAGGTAATGTCCTTATTTTCATTACGAAAAGTATAGAAATGTGTATTTTTTTCATAATCTTATATTCATATTATATTTGTTGTAGGTGGGTTTGTTTTTGCGATGCCTTCATTTTTTATGTTAAGTTTTGAAGGAGATAGATGATGGAAAAGGCAAAATGCCAAAGATAGAAAATTAGGTTGATCGGTGATTCAAAAAGTCACAATCAGAATAAAGCAGAGTTGGTATTTTCAATGAACTTAGTCCTCTATTTGTATCTTTAACTTGTGGTAAATATAAATTTTTCCTAATAAATTAACTTTATTTTTCAGACTGTTAAATTGGAAAAGAGCCATCTATTTAGGAGTGATGGACTAGGATCCACATGAGTGAGAAGGAGGGAGTCTTAATGGTCCACTCTTTAGGTGGCAGAAATAATGGTTAGTATTTTATAATAATGCAAGTTAAAATCTATGTTAAAATATGTGATATAATTATCTTCTTCTTGTGTTTCAGGACTGATATTTGGCTCTTAATGCAGAGAAATGGGACGGGACTCTTGAGACAGATCAACAATCCTTTGCTAAAGCTATTTACAAATAGGTATATTAAACATTTCTATATTTGATTGATTTTTTAATTATATCTAAATTTTTACAATCAAAACCATTGTAGGTATTGGAAAAGAGGGATATTATCGCCAACAGGAAACATGCGCTTAGTGGTCTTCCTCCATACTATGTGGAGGAACACCTTCATTCATATCTTCTTATGGCCAGCCATCATATTCACAACCCCAGTCATCGCAGCAACCAACTCCTATGGAGTCTCAGATATCGATGATGGTAGAGAAGGTGACAAAGCCGCATGATGATTTCACAAGTTATATGTAAGAATTATATTTCTACCATGCAATAGATCCATAATTGTTTAATTTCACATAATTCTCTTATATATTGTTTACTTATATGTCCCAAAGGCTTACATCGCAGTATAAGGAGATTGAATCTAATGAGGATGAGGAGACTAACCCAGAAGAAGTAGCACCCATGTGTGTAAGGTTTAGGGAGAAGGAAAAGGGGAAAAAGAAATCAAAGCAAAGTTTGCTTTCAAAGATATTTAGATTCAAAAAGAAATGAATCTCACTCTATGGTTGATTACTTGTAGAATTTGGCATGTTTTTACATTTGTAGAAACTTTTATTTTTGTTTCATATAGATTATGTTTTTAAATATATATGAATTATTAGAAAATCTATATTCTTAAGAACAAGTTCTAGTTCTCTTATAGCATTCCATTATATTAGTTATACTAGCTATATCTATGATGTGGATTCAAAGTAGATTTTACAAGTATCACAAGATGTGGGGTAGATGGCATATTACTGGTATGAATTTTAACTCTAAAAATACTTACAATGGTTCCGAAGAAGTTTTAAAGGTTTGATGGGGCATCAAAACCTCGCCATATGTTTATATGTTTTTCCTGGTAGATAGTTTAAGCAAGCACGCGTGCTCGCCGAGTGCACTGTAAGTGCTCACCAGCCTTTACATGAGTAAGGCCTTAGACGATCACAAAATGCATACCTACAATGTGGGAGGGCACTTTACGATCAAATGTGCCCGCTCGCTTGACCTTGTATCTAGGCGATCAACGAACATGATCCGAATGAGAACATGCACTCATCATATTGTTCACATCAATCACGCCTTTTCTTGTAGTAAAATATGCAACAAGGCCATTAGCAAAACTTAAGTCACAAATAATTCCCGCCAGACACCTACTCTCCTTTTTTGATCTCACCATAACTACTCAATTCCACTTAGTCGCTCCTTTTCCTTCTGATTTCATCAAATCCACTTCATCCTTGCATGTAACCTTTTTCTTTCTCCATGTTATTTATTTTTGACACCTCTCTTCATTCCTATACTTCATCGCCTACATTTTTCTCTCGTAGCACTATTAGGGTACTAACTCATGACACATGAAAGGAAGTATGTAGATGGTTGATGGAGGAATCTTGTTCTACGAATAGAGTTTAGGAGCTTGCACAAGAGGTACACCTCTCCTGACAAGAAGCAAATATTGTGATCACATGTAAAGGTATAGCACGTCAATGCCCTTAAGGTCATATATCTTATGCCTACTAAGTGGCGTAAAGTGGAAGTTCATTGTGTTAGATTTGATGGGATTTCATTAGGGCTTGTGTGATGTCAACATTGAACGAGGCATTCTTCTTATACAATATCCTCACTCTCTCCTCAAGGTTTCATATGGGACCAATTTTGTTATTGATGTCCATCACAAAAGCAAGATATTTTTTGGATGAAAATCGCAATTAAGGACCTTGGGGATAAGGAACTTGTGTGAGGGGGTGCTGCAAGAATGGGGTGGTAGGTGAAGCCAAACATCCTTTAAGAGAATTTGACAAGGGTTAAGGATGAAATTGTTGGAGTTGTAAGTCATTGGTGTCCCATTAAATGCAATAAAATTGTGTTCTCATGCCTATATGAAATGAATGTTTGTGAATGAACTTAAATTAAAGGTCCCTTTTTATAATTAGATATATGTACCATGACCATATGGATTACCATAAATTAACATGTTATATTTAATAATGATCTCCAATCTGAGAAAAAGATGTCAATCTTACTCTAAAGATTGATTTCCGACCAACATCAAGGCGTAGATCCTCTACATAGGAATAATCATCCAGAGGTGTCAGAACAATCAACTCAAAGAGTTGTCTTGATGAGTTTCAGATAAACTAAGACATGAATCGTAATTGTCACAATCAGGCACACATCCTTTAACCAGAGATAGATATACATCTACAAGATCATTAGGTTGAAGACCTAACAAAGGTCCATATACCGATGAGCTGGTGTGCATAGGAGGAAATATGAGAAGTATGATATCTAAAAGGAATTGTACATGTTCATACTTGATGCACCGGGAGACAAAGCTCACTCATGAGATATTTTGAGGTCATATAAATTCCATGCGTTGTAATCTTATTTATTAAATAATACATGAAATTGATATATTAATAAATACTTTTGGAAAGTATATGATTAGTATTATTGCCCAATTATCGATTGAGAAATCTAGTGATATGTCTCGAAGGAAATAGACAAACTAGGGTTTGAACTTTAGGTTTATCGAAGTAAGTATGAAGGATGATGGAGTACTGGGAATACTCTGGGTTAAATCTATAGATCATATACCATGACACTTCCATTATGAGGGAGTGATGAAACCATATAGATTTTAGTGACTCCACTTCATGGCCTAATGATATGAGAATTAACAGGATTAAGTCTCATTCTTTAGATTCAATTCTAATTTTAATGTCCAAATGTTGGAAAGAGAAATGGATGGAAATGGAGGTGAACTCACTTCTTGAACACATTTCTAACCTCCAAAAAGTTTAGACAATGATTATAAATGAAGTTGGATGTTCAATTCATCATTGTTGAGCTCAGAGAGAGTGTAATGCATTTCGTTGAGCTCCCATAGAGTGTGAATCATTTCATCTCAAACTCAAGATTTGTAAGTGATGCATTTTGTCAAAGTGGTCTAAACCTTGAAATAGGATAGTTCTTCAAATTTCAAGTCACTATACACAGATAGTATAATCTCCTCGACATTATCTTCAAGTATCTGCGACTATAGCTCACGAGTCCTAATTAGATTATAACTCATACTGTGTGATGTCAAAATTAAGACAATAATTGATATTGTCATATTTATATTTCTGCAAGGGTATTTTTCTGAATATGATTCACAAATATTATTCATTTATAATATGAATAATGATTCACAATAATTAGTATTTATACGAATTTGATTCATATAATGGTTTGAAGGCATTTATGTGAATATGCTTCATATTGTGAATTAAATGTAAATTAGATTGAGATTTTTCTTTAGGTTTATGAATAAGATTCATATGTTATGAGGATGTTCTTATAAATTCCTAATAATGATATTCATAATTATAATATCATGATAATAATGGAATAAATAACAATAAATAATAGGGCAAGGGGGACGTCCATGCTTGTAGAACCCTTGGATGTCCACCCTATGAGTCCTGATAGGATTAGCTCTCCTATTTTCTATTTATTTGTTCATTTATTTTAGATGGAAATTAAAGGAGAAAATTGAAGTCCTATTTCTTGAAGCACAAGGATTTGATCCTTTCCTTTGATTTACCATCCAAGGGACAAGAGAGAGGACATCTACAAAAAGTAGTACTTCTCATAGATACCCCCCCCCCCTCTTATACGAGAGAGGGCATAACCTCTCTCCCAA
Source organism: Ottelia alismoides (assembly GCA_037367405.1). NCBI lineage: Eukaryota > Viridiplantae > Streptophyta > Magnoliopsida > Alismatales > Hydrocharitaceae > Ottelia > Ottelia alismoides. Next base: position 65,108 of record JAZKJV010003061.1, on the reverse strand, counting down.
GGACATCATCAACTCCATTGTACATTGCTCCAAGAGTTGCCTTGAAAGGAAGAGAGAAAAGGGATACCAAGACTCTTTCCATGGCCATCTACATCTACTCTCCAAGATCCCCTTCGCCATCCACCATATTACCTCTCTCCATCTCTTGGTTGGCTTGCTCCATCGCAAGAGAAGGTCATCATCTTCGTGGTGCTTCTTGTATGTGAAGAAAGACGTGATCTTATATGAAAATTTTAGGAGATTGAGATCATATTTATCTCTATTTTGCTTGGACAATTCGATAGAGAAGTTGACATACTTGTTCGCGGGATTCTACATGAATGATCATTACGCCTGTGAGAGAAGTGTCAGTATATCAGACTTGATTCGGGAGGTCTCTTCTCTTAAAGACTCATGCTTGAAAGGTTACCCTAATACTCTTTTCATTATACGAAGCTTTTATGAAATTGGTTTCTTAATCATCTAATTTCGCATTACATAATTTTTTGTTATGTGTGTACCAGAGTTCATACAATGAACTCTACTTGTTTGCAAAATTGTTTTCTATTTTTCCCTTTTATGTGATGCAAAGTTAATAAATTCCTTCAACAATTGTGCAGGATCTTGATAGTGAGGACGTGACATCTCGAGCAGTGCTGGATGCACATGAGGTTCTTGAGGGAGATGATGTTGGAAATTTTTGGCATTGGAGGGCAAGTTGATCTCCTTGAGATACATACGAGAAAGGCAACAAGGAGGCGAGTGAGTGTTATGGTTGAATTAGACCCCTAATCAAAAAGGTGGTCTAGGATTTGGGGTTGTTATAACGCAGGAGGAGAAGAGGAGCTACATAGTCGGGTACACAATGGTCTATGGGTTTAGCTAACTTGATGTCTATGTAGAGGGGGAGGCCATGGAAACATACATCCCTTCATCATGATTGGATATTGATGACCGGCCAAGCGACAGAGGTAAAGGTACAGAAATAGGTCGTTGCGACCTCGATCACTCGGCTAAGTCAATCAAGAAAAATCGAACCACTCAATACAAATCAAATCAATCAGAACAAAGCAAGCGGTCCTGCTATATGTTTAACCTGGTATAGCACCCAGGGTCGAACTCGAGGAGCACGGGTTGGCCGAAGGCCTACGAAGTAGTAAAAACAAATCAAATAAAAGACAACATATTTTTAGTGGTTTTTAATTGTTTTTATATTTTTTTGGATTTTTAATATGTAAAGAAAATAAAGGAAACACAAATAAGCACACTTTAACAATTTATTTAATGCAACAAAAACCAAGCAAAAGTTGAAACAAAAATATTTTTATGTGTTTTATATATTTTTTATGTTTTTGGTGAATTTTTGGGATTTTTCTGATATTTATTTTAATTTCTAAAAATCAAACAGTAACAAAAATGCAAGGTACTGTCCAGCTAGGCCCAAAAGCCCTAGATAAAATATCTAAGGGCCTCAAAAGGGCCTGGAGGTATTTTTCCTGTAAACTAGGTAAAACAAGGAAAATTTGAGTACCAAAATTATTGTTTTTGGGTTTTTAGATTATTTAATAGAATTTTTATGAGTTTTTCGGTGTTTTTAAGTTTTTAAGATTTTTAAGCAATGAAAAATAGCCAAAATTGGCTAGAAAATCAAGGAACACAAAACAAACAGTACCAAATTTTTGTAGAATTTTTAGAGGTGTTTTTATATTTTTTGTGATTTTTAAACCTAGACAGTAACAAAAATGTTGGTTTTTGAATTTTTAAAAATAACAAACGAAATCAAAAATGTCCTCAAAAATTCACAAAAATCCTACACCATGGCAGGAGCCATGTGTCAAATTTTTGTCGAATTTGGAGGTGATTTGATATTTTATTCAAAAATGACAAGAGGGTACAGTGCACAGGGACTGGAATGCAAATACCCAAAGTTCTGGGGGTCCAGGTGCAATTAACCCAGCAAAACACGCGCGAGGCACGTGCCTGGGGCACTCAGGGACCTATATGTAATAAAAATAAGGTCCGGGGACCTATTGGTAACACGTACCAAAAGTCCGAGGGCCTCAGTTGCAATTTACCCACAAATAAACGCACATGCGGAATAAAACCATTCACAGGGGCATGAATGCAAATACTAAAAAGATTTCATTCATTTCAGAATAGCCAGAACAACAAGGGCATACACTGCAAATATCCCAAAAATACACGTGACGAAGCACGTGGCTCACACAGACAGGGGTATAAGTGCAAATAAAATAAGCTCGAGGTCCTCTATGCAATTTACCCTAAAACTACACAACGTATCTAAACATTTACAGGACTAATACGAAATAAACTAAAGATAAGGGCCTAAGGGTAATTTACCCTTTATTAAGCAGAGCTGATGGATAGCCGCCACGTGGCGATCGGACGGTCCAGGATGGGGCGGCTCGCGACGCTGCTGCTGCTCTGCTCGATCCAACGGTCCAGGCCAGGACACGTGTGGATCCAACGGCCTGGATCTGGCGCCTCAGATCTGACGACAAAAAGCAGCTCCAGCCACCAACGGTCAGGATGGCACCTGGAGCGAGAGGCTAATCCGACGGCTCTCGAGGGTGCTGGATGAACTGACGGCCGGCGAACTTCGCCGGCCTCGTGAAAGTGCCTCCGGCCTCCTCTGTTGCGCCTGAAGATCGGAGGAGCTCCGGCGTGAAGATGCGCAGCTGATGACGTCCTCGGATGCCCCAGCCGAGCTCGGATGAGCTCCGACGAGGGTGGCGGAGCTGAAGCTCCTGTCTGAATGTCGAGAGGCCTCATATGGCCTCCACTGGTCCTGCAAAACGGTTCAGAAGCTTCGCGGGTCGAGGGCAAAGTGCCTCGACCCAGTTAGGCGACGTGGGGGTGGTCTGTGCGTCGGTGCGGGCAAACCTCGGCGATGCGACGACGAAGGGGTTCGAACCCCAGCTCCTGTGCGAGCTGGGTTGAACGGAAGGGCGGAGAAGGTGCGTGGAAGGAAGGCGGAGGTGTTGGTGGATTCCGATGGTCGAACGGGAAAGGGAGGCGGTCGGAATCAGCGGAAATCGATGGCGGCGCGATTTGGGGCTAATCGGAAATTAGACTAAATAGGGGAGCTACGGGACTACCTGGATGGATGAACAGACTGGGCTGGAGCTGGGGAAGCTCCCGGTCGTAGCCTCGAGGGACGTCTGGGCCCGAGGCTCGGAGCTCGCACCAGTGGCGGAGCTACGGCGGAGCTATTCGCCGGATCAGTGGTATCCGGCCCCTCTCCTCGCTGCGACAGCACCTGGAGCGAGTTGTCACTCACGCTCGAGCACTGGAGGTCACGGGGGATGGAGCGAATGAGCCAAAGATGGAAATGAAGGTGGCGGAGCTCGAGCTATATATGTGTGCAGGTCCGGCTAGAAGAGGTCGGGTAGGGTATCCTGGAGCGCGGATCTCGAGGTGGAGGCTCCGGCGAGGGTCTCGGATGTATCAAGAAGGAATCGGACCCTGGGTTTAGGCGAGGGTGAATCGGGTTTAGGCGCTAAAATAGGGGGAAGTCGGGTCGGGCGCCTAACCCGTGGGAAGTGGTCCTGGGGGGGGGGGGCAGTTGACCTGGCGGTCAACAATCCCCAGGGCCAATGGGTGAAGGCCACGTGTAAAAGATTTAGAAATTCAATAAAAAATAACAAATGGCCGAATTAGGAAAAAGTCAAAACATGAAATATTTTTCTTTTAATTTTTTCTATTTTTTGTGATTTTTAATTAATTTTTGGAAATAAAAATAAGGTATTTACAATATATAGCTATATATAGGTATATATACAATATGTAGGTTTTTAATTTTTGATTTTTAATTATTATTTTTGTACAATTTTATCCTTATTTTATATTTTATTTATTTATAGAATAAAATAAGGAATAAAAGGGTGTTTTTATTTTATTTTTATTATTTATCTACATAGGTAAAATAAATAGATATATACAACTATATACAAGGTATATGTACAATGTATTTTGTATTTTTAATTTTGTGATTTTTATTTGATTTTGTTTTGATTCTTTTTATTTTATTTACAATATATATAACCTAGAATATTTACAAAAAGTTTTGAAAATAACTTTATTTATTTACAAGGTTAAATAAATATATAAAGGCATGGTCTATGTACATGATGAAGGGGTCTTTTTAAGCTTTTTTATTTTTAACTTTTTATTTTGTTTTTATCTTTTATAAATATATACAAGTATTTACAAGCATATTTTTGGGTGAGGAAACATTTTTATTTTATTTACATAAATATATACACATGAGCCCCTATCTCCCTCTACTTGGCTTTCATGCGGTCAGGCCCATGCTGAGCCCTACCTTGGGTTAGGTTGCTCAATATTTATTCTAAATATTTCCCTCTTTTTCTTTTTAATCTTTATTCTTTTATTTTTGCACAAAAACATGCTAATTATAGAATTTTACACAATGCATGCTTTTGCTAATTATTCCTATTTACACATATCTACATGCATTTGCAAAGGTTTTTGTAGCTAAAATACAGGAATAAAGAGTGATGAATGGGTATTCATCAGATATGGTGCTTGAATACTCACTATTTGTAAAGAAGGTGAAGTAAACATGGAGAGGCGGGAATAGTGTTTTAAGGTAGTGGTATGTGTTACCACTAATCTCGAGTAGTATGAAGTCCATCCCTCTCTCCGTGCCATGAACAACAACCCCCCTCTTGAACTCCATCCTATGCTACAAGAATTGTAAGAGCTACCCCCTCCTCCCCTTTGTTGAGAGTTCCACATGCTCTAGCAACTTCTCCCTTTGCTAAGGCTTTTGCTCTTTGCCTCTTGATATGAGCTCTGCATATGTGAGATTCATGAGCCCCGTCCTTCCATAAAAAACACTGCTTCTTGTTATGAATTTTGAGAGAGCAAGAGGTTCTTTATGGAGAAAGAAAGATGAAGATACTGGGTGAAAAAATGTCATTTTAAGGGATTTTAACACTAGTATCCCTTTAAGTTATCACAGTAATGCTAGCGTTCCTACCTTATTTGCAAGTACTCTTGTACTCCTAAGAAAAATACCAAATAATAATAGTTCCTTATTCGCAATTACTCTGCTCCCCAATCCTACTCCACTCGCCCCTTCCTAACAACCTCCTCCTCCCCCATCACCACTATGCACCCTTTTCCTCCACTCATGCTATCCACCTCGTACTACCCGTAAATCCCTTGCACACCCCCTCCAAGTTCTCCTTCTACAAGGCTCCACCCTTGGTTTCCATGTTCGAGCAGCATGAGGACCTCACTTGCAAGATGAAATAGGATGGTGGAGGTACGCTAGAACATCAAAGGAGGTGGATGCATTGCATGTGGAAGTAAGATGCCAAAGGTGATGTTTGCAAGGTGTCGAAGAGCATGTCAACATTGTCAATGAGGAGGTGATCAAGAGAGAGAGAGAGAGAGAGAGAGAGAGAGAGAGAGAGAGAGGTTGATGGTGAATGAAACAGTGTTGTTTTGGGCATTATCGTCTCGCTTTTTTGCATCGGGTGGTGAAACATTTTGGTGAATCTATGAAGTGGTACATATGATCAAGAACTATATGTTCCCACTTGCAGATATAATGGAAGAACCTACAGTTTATTTGCTAAAAATATGATATGTGTTAGAGAATCTAGAGTACTATTTTGCCATGAGTGACACATAGATAAGATTGTTGGAAGTGGAGGTAATGATCAGACTTTACTCTATTACAAGGATTTCAATGAAGGTGGAAGATCGATTCAATACCTCTGCTAAAGTTACATTTATTATTTCCCATCCTTTAAAACCAATAATCATATACAAAATGGTAGTTGGCAACCTTGATCCTCGACAGGATCAAGGGCCTAGCTGTCTTTACTTTGGCTTAGCACCCTCCAGGAAGTTAGTCAGATACTTGTAGTCAATAGACGAAGCCTCCGTCTATCTTTTGACTTCTATTAAGGAGAAAGAGTGAGAATTAAGGGAGAGAATATGAACAATGAATCTCCGGATAAGATATCTAATATGAGGTATATGATATTATCAGTGACAATCAAATGAGCACCTCATCAAGGAGATAGATGGTCGTGTTTGGCCTCTTGCGATGCGATAACAACGTTAGGGAGGGAGGTAACGATGGAGAGGTCGAAGTCAAGGTTGTGAAGGTTGGGGCAGATGAGAACAATTACGATGAGGGACGCAATGGAGGAGAGAAGCATGCTATTGAGAATGCGGGGGCACATGTATAGTCGATTGTTTCTTAACTAGACTTTCATTTGACTATCATAAACTGATTTATCTTATAGACGTCCAAACCAACATAGGAGTACGACTGTTAACAACACAAGGATAAAAGAGCACGAATATAATTGCAAAAAAGGTAAAGTAACAATCGTTATTGTGAAAACTCACATGGGCACGAGCGTAGAGATCATTTATTCTTTTTCAAAGTATAGTAAGATTTGTTTTATATTTTTTTATATTTTTATTAAATATTGGTTCTTAAAGTGGAAAAGACAAAGATATGCAAGGAGGCTTACCATAAGTTGTAACGGATTGGTTTATTTTAAGAAAAAAATATATAATCTGATTTAATCACCAATTAAATGAGGAGATAATCACTAAAGTCTCTATAAAATTCCACCAATATATCAACATTAGTTATTAAAATTATCCTATTGTTTCCTAAATTATCCTAATAATTAATTTGAAAAAAAATCTCTTATTTGAGTGCCATTAAAAGGCCATGACACCCCACATTCCTTCCAATTGTCTTTACGTGAGAAAACAATTGGAGAGAGAGAAAGGAGAGAGAGAGAGAAAGAGAGAGGCCGGTGGCAACATCGTCGGTGTCGTTTGCAAATCCGGCAACAACATCCTCATCGGCATCGAAGTTTTGATCCAGCGAATCGGAGGAGCATAGACGTGGTCAACGATGATTCGGATAGGTGGAATTGCGGCATCATTGTCGACGGATTTCGCGTGCGAGCGAGGTATGTGCCGAATACATAGGATCGTTAAGTGATGTATGTGTCAAACCCTTAAGATATCACATTTGTGTCAAATCGTTAGTAACGTCATAGAATTGTCACAACATTAATTTCATGAATACCTTTTTTCTACGAATCTGACTAAAGGAGAAGGATTTTCAGAACCCTGAAAATATGCCTCTGCATGTTCCTTCTAAAGAATTATCATGACAATATTTAAGGTTTAGATAAATTAATTTACTTTACACACTAGTGCACATCAACATTTTGTTTATTATGTATCAATCCCTAGAATTCACGTACACTTAGAGTTGATGTCCGGATAACTATCTGCATGCCTATGTGCTTTAGATGATGCACAATCTCACATTTGATACACGTTCTTGTTCAAAATTTTAAGATGTATGTCCTTTATGTAAGTAATAAACATGCACGTTACATGGGTATTTTGATGCATCTAATCTTCGTGGTGCGGGATTTCTAGAGATTTTGGAAATTTACATTGGTTTTTCAAATATTATGTAGGAATACACACGATATGGTGGAGAAGAATTTAAATGTAAACACCCTCCTATTTTCAAAGAGAATAACTCTTTTGATCTACTTAATATAATTTATCTTCATAATCCACGTATGTCGGGATTGGAAAAAAACAGAAATCCATTATATTTCTATATATAGCTTACGTTTGTTACACATATAATTCTCGTGATCATGTGCGGGTTTTCTGCATAGAAACATAATCTAATGTGACAAGTGATGCGAGTCAACTTAATTACTTCTACCGTTTAAGGTTGATGGCTTATGAAATTATCGTGATTATGTAATTTCACAAAAACACGAATGTTAATTAGATACGTAGATGATTTTCTTAATGGGCAAGTTTGGTAGATTGATTATAATCAGTAACGTTGATGGATCACTTACGATATCTATTGGTGTTTTAAATATTTTTGTTTTTTATTAACTGAAGTTAATAAGTAATTAAATATTGGCAATAAGATCTTGGCATCGACTCGAACTAAGGGGTCGTAATGGCCTAAAGGGCCAATGTCTACCGGGGGCGTGAGGCAAAAGATAAGTCCTCTACAGTTGTAGCTACACTGTCATGTTATGTATTGTTATGGATCGCTTATGCCAGCAGTAATGCATCAAAGCCATCAAAGCTGCCTAAGAATTAACAATCAAGACAACTCTAAACATGGAAATAGTCAAGGGCATGTGTGCAAATTATGTTAAATGGGTATACATGTAATTTATGTTAAGACTATGAGCATATGTGCAATTATGTTAATGACTTGGGCATACGTGCTATGTTAAGGATACGGGCATATGTAGAATGTAAGTTAATATTAAGGGCATACGTGCAATCTAAGATAATGATAAGGGTACATGTGCAATTTGCATTAATATTATGGGCATACATATAAATATGGTCAAACTTACGGATATATGTGTAAGTATGTTTTGTGATGCATGGTTATGAAGGGAATTTCGTTATATGCATTAAATAAGTTGATTTATGATTCTTATGATAATGGCTTTTGTGACTTGATTTCTACGCTAGCCGGCTTGACCCTAACTCGGCACATACTGAGCGTTAGGATCATAACATGATTGTTAATTTTTTTCAGGAGAATGTGAGGATTAAATAATTAACATTTCAAAGGAGACTTCACCGTCTTCAAGAAGTATAATCGGTACGGGACTATTGTTGGATCAGTTTGGACGGACATCTTTATACCCACTGGAATAAGGAAATCGTGGATATGATTTCATTTAGTTTATTTATCTTTTTCTTTTAATTAAGGAACTCTTGGAGTTTTGACCTTATTATTATTATGGAAAAGTTTTTTTAGTTAGTTCTTTAATGCTCTTTTATGCTATGAGTTATGGTATAAGTAACGATCCCAGGATTGTCCACTTTATTCTCGCCTCTGCATCATTCTCGGATGATCGGATTCGTTACAAGTGGTATCAGAGCAGGAGTTCCTCTGAGCATAAGATATCCGACCAAATCAAACTTAGATCCACTAGTTTTAAAAAATATAGGCTTTTGACCATAAATTTCACATTTGGTCATTATAGATGGCCCCTCGTCGTGGGAATGAGATGAACGGAGATCGTGACTCTTCATCAACCCATGACATGACTATGGACATGCATCGACAAATGTTGGAATCGATGAATATGATGACTCAGCAGCAAAGGTTTCAAGGATATGGTTCTAGTGGATTGACCCTGAAGACTTCCATACAGCATGACCCACCTATCTTCAAGGGAGAATCCGAGCCAGATAAAGCTGAGCATTGGTTGAGGGAGATGGAATTGGCATTCGAGGCAACTGATTATCGTGAGGAAAAGAAAGTGATATTTGGTACCTATCATCTACGGGACAATGTGAAAGAATGGTGGACTTCTTGCAAAAGAATACATTTTTTTGATGCAACTACCATTCATTGGAAAGACTTTGTGGAGCGTTTCACGGATCGTTACATCCCTCGGCACGCTCAAGATGCAAAGAGACTGGAATTTATTGAGCTCCGACAAGGGAGTTTATCAGTTGAACAATATGCCTCCAAATTCCAAGAGCTGGAGAAGTACGGAAAAGGGATATGCGCAAATGAAAGACATCGTGCTAAGAAATTCGTGGAAGGCTTGAATTCTGGCTTTTGCATGAAGGTGCTCACTTGAGATCCTCGGACTTTTTTGGATGCAGTTTTAGAGGCTGTAGAGATTGACTCAGCATATAAGAGGATCCAGCTGCAACAAGGCGGTGGGAAACATCCCCATTCTGTTGGCAACAAGAAGGGAAAGTTTGATAAGGAACGAGGAAAGAAGCCACGAATAGAAAATGCTGTAAGATAAGCTGATGTATCCTTTATGCCCTCACTGTGACAAAAGGCACACTAGAGAGTGCTATAAGCTTACAAGAGCTTGCCTGACATGCAGACAAAATGGTCAATTCATAAGAGATTGTCCAAAGAAGGAACAGAACTCTGGAGATCAAAAGAAGCATCAAAGGATAGGTGTTCGCTCTACCTTCAGGAGAGGAGGAAGATGGACACGCCATAGTGGAAGGTACTCTTTCTATTGCAGATCATTTGAGCTATGTTTTATTTGATTCCGGTGCATCGCATTCTTTCATCTCTCATCGGTTCGCCAACAAGTTGAATTTTGAGGTTATTGAACTTCCATGTACACTTAGTGTGACTCCACCGATGGGTGAACACTCCACTTTGGGCACCTATTTGACCGATGTACATATCCTAGTTGAAGGACACAATCTACCAGCCAACTTGATATTACTGCAGATGAATGACTTTGATGTCATTCGAGGTATGGGTTGTCTTTGGGAGCACTATGCAGCTATATATTATAGACAAAAGAAAGTGATTTTTAATAAACCATATATGGCAGGACTTGTCATTCGTGGAGATGGAAAGAGGAGTTAGATGATTATCTCGGCTCTAAGCGCACAACGATTGATAGCTATTGGGTGCACAACTTATTTGGATAGTATAATAAGCACAAAATCCTCTATGGTACAACTTGAGGATTTAAATGTTGTGCGAGATTTTCCTGATGTTTTTCCAGACGACCTTCCGATTCTTCCGCCTAGAAGAGAAATTGACTTCACTATTGATGTACTACTGGATACTGCACCCATATCTAAAGCACCATACAGAATGGCTCCTGCTGAGTTGGATGAGCTGAAAAGAAATTGTAAGAATAATTAGATAAGAGGTTTTTGAGACCAAGTGTTTTTCCTTGGGGTGCTCCTATATTATTCGTAAAAAAGAAGGACAGGTCCCTTATGCTCTGCATTGATTACAGAGCACTGAATAAAGTCACCATCAAAAATAAGTACCCCCTACCTCACATTGATGATATGTTCGACCAATTGCAGCAAGCAACGGTCTTCTCCAAGATTGATCTTCGGTTTGGTTACCATCAACTCAGGATTAAGGATGAAGATATATCAAAGATAACATTCAGGACAAGATATGACACTATAAATTCTTAGTGATTCCTTTGTCCTCACAAATACGTTTGCTGCATTTATGGAGTTAATGGTATTCCGAGAATACCTGGACAAGTTTGTGATTGTCTTTGTGGATGATATTTTGGTTTATTCACCAGATATCGAACAACACCGAGTGCATCTTCGATTAGTTCTTGAGACATTGCAGCAATACCAGCTTTATGCTAAATTTATTAAATGTAACTTTTGGCTTCATGAAGTTGCATTCCTTGGTCATGTTGTATCCAAGAAGGGTATTTCTGTGGATCCCGCTAAGGTGGAGACTGTTTTAAATTGGAATTAGCCCAAGAATGTCTCTGAAATCTGTAGTTTTCTAGGACTGGCAGGATATTACAGGAGATTCATACAGAATTTTTCCAGGATCTCCCTACCTCTGACCCGATTGTTGAGAAAGGACGTAAAGTTTGAATAGTCTCAAAAGTGCGAGCAAAGCTTTCAAGAGTTAAAACAAAGATTAACGACTGCTCTTGTGCTCACGCTACCATCGGGTAGTGGTGGATTTGTGGTTTACACAGATGCATCAGGCTCTGGTTTGGGATGTGTCCTCATGCAACATGGAAAAGTTGTGGCTTACGCATCCCGGCAGTTGAAGGAAGCTGAAAGAAATTATCTGACGCATGATCTAGAGCTCGCAGCAGTAGTTTTTGCACTAAAAATTTGGCGTCATTATTTATATGGAGAGAAATTTGAGATATTTACTGATCATAAAAGCCTCAAGTATATCTTCTCTAAGAAGGAACTGAATATGAGATAAAGACGATGGTTGGAGTTTTTGTCAAACTATGATCTTTTCATTGATTACCATCCAGGAAAAGCAAATGCAGTTGCTGACGCTCTAAGCAGGAAATATGAAGGGAAGCTCGCAAGTATGAAATTGCAATGGCAGCTAATGAAACATTTAGAGGAATGGAACCCTTTTATTGAAAGAAAGACTAGAGTTCTTATGGCTGGAATGAAGATCCACATATCATTGGTAGAGAAAGTTATCTTGGCTCAAAAGGATGATAATGGCCTTCACAAATTGATAATTGCTTCTAAAAAAGAAGGATCTGATTTCTAAATCAGGGTAGATGGAGCATTGAGATTCTGTAATAGACTTTGGGTTCCTGATAATAGTGAATTAAAGCAAGAAATTCTTAAAGAGGCTCACAGGTCCATGTATACCATTCATCCTGACACTATAAAAATGTACAAAAACTTACAACGGAATTTTTGGTGGCCTAAGATGAAAAAGGACATTACAAAATTTGTGTCGGTGTGTCCTATTTGTCAACAAGTAAAGATTGAGCACCAGAAGCCTGCAGGTCCTCTACAATCACTAGAGATCCCCGAATAGAAATGGGAGCATATCACTATAGATTTTGTCAGCGGGTTGTCAAAGATAAAGAAGGGTCGTTTTGACACTATTTGGGTGATTGTTGATCGCTTAATGACGTCAGCACATTTCTTACCCATCAGATTGGATCAATATACATAGAGCCTTGCTCAATTGTATGTGAATGAGATAGTGAAATTGCATGGTATTCCGTTATCGATCGTGTCAGACAGAGACACGAGATATACCTCTCGATTATGGAAAAGCATGCAGGACGCTTTAGGTACAAGTTTGAAGTTCAGTACATCATTTCATCCTCAGATCGATGGACAATCTGAAAGAACAATCCAGACATTAGAAGACATGTTGAGAGCTTGTGCCCTAGACTTTGCTGAAAATTGGGATAGACATTTACCTTTGGTTGAATTTGTCTATAATAATAGCAATCATGATAGCATTAAGATGGCCCCTTTTGAAGCATATACGGCCGACCTTTTAGATTCCCTTTGTGTTGAAGCGATGTCGGGAAAAAATATATATTGAGACCTGAGTTAGTCCAAGCTTGTACGAAGGGTGTGGAGGTAATTTGGAAGAGAATTTTAGCTGATCAGAGTAGACAAAAGTCTTATGCTGATCGTTGAAGGCGGGAATTGAATTTTGTGGTAGGTATCCATGTGTTCTTAAAGATTTCTCCTACCAAGGGAATAGTGCGATTTGGCAAAAAGGAAAAATTGAGTCCTATATATGTGGGACCTTTTGATATAATAAAGAAAGTGGGAGAAGTAGCATATCAGGTTGTTCTTCCATCTCATTATTCCAAGTCCATGATGTTTTTCATGTATCAATGTTAAGGAAGTATAATCCTGCCATCGTATATGATCGAGCATGAAGTTTCGGATATTCAACCGAATCTGATGTATGAAGAAAGACCAGTACGTATCGTTGACCGTATGGAGCATCGGTTGCGTCGTCGTATAGTTCCGATGGTCAAATTGCTTTGGCAACACCATCAGATGGAAGAAGTGACTTGGGAGTTAGAGGACGAAATGTGCCAACATTATCCATATCTTTTTGGTAAGTTTCTTTTTACAGTATAAATTTCGATGATAAAATTTCTTTAAGGAGGATAGATTGTAACGGATTGGTTTAAGAAAAAATATATAATGAGATTTAGTCACCAATTAAATGAGGAGATAATCACTAATGCCTCTAGAAAATTCCACCAATATATCAACATCAGTTATTCCAAAATTATCCTATTGTTTCCTAAATTATCCTAGTAATTAATTTGGAAAATAATCTCTTATTTTGAGTGTCATTAAAAGGCAATGACACTCCAAATTCCTTTCAATTACCTTTATGTGAGAAAAAAATTGGAGAGAGAGAGAGAAAAGAGAGAGAGAGGCCGGTGGCGACGTCGTCGGCGTCGTTTGCAAATCCGACAATAACATCCTTCTTCACCGGCATCGAAGTTTTGACCCGGCAAATCGGAGGAGCATCGACGTGGTCAATGACGATTCGGATAGACGGAATTACGGTACCATTGTCGATGGATTTCGCGCGCGAGCGAGGTATGTGTCAAACACATAGGATCGTTAAGTGATGTATGTGTCGAATCCTTAGGTCCCGTTCGGCAAGAGGGGTAACCCTGAACCCACCACTTCTCTTTTCTATGCGGGCCCCACTTTTATTTTTTAAAAAAAATTAAATAAATCAATACTCTATCATCAATTCCATCAAAAAAATAATATATTATTGACGAGCGCGGATTCTAGCCCTTTTTTATGTGGTCTGATTAGACTAGTGCGTTGCAGTCGGATAGATCCGCGATCGGTCAAAAATAACCGCACAATCGAATAAATCGTCGAATGAATTAAAATGCGGTTTTATGTTTATTTAGCCTGGGCAAGCCCCAGGGTCGACTCAAGGAGGCAAAGGAACAACTCGGGATCAAATTAGATGTATTAGATTACGGTTTTCCAAACGGGGTATTTTTTTATGCAATAAAATGGCAAATGCAATGATGAATTGGATTAAGTTGTTAAGAAAATAACTGACTTAGCCAAATTAATATTTGATATCTAATTGATTCAAATCGACCAAGTTATATTTTTCCTAAGAACCTAATCTAATACTGAATGCAAATGTATTTTTTTGGAATTTTTTTGGTTAAAAATGCACAAATGAAAAATGCAAACTTTTTCAGGGTTTTTATACAATTTTTCATGCAAATGATATGCAAAAATTATGAAAAATTTACTGAAAGTTAAATATGATGAAATGAAGTTATACTAATATTTTTGGAATTTTCTGACACTTTATGGTTTTTTTATGATTTTTTTACTAAAAACAGAGCGACTATGAGTATTTAATTCCTAATAAATCCACGAAATCAAATTACCCAGAAATTGATTTATCTCAAAATGATATTTCAATGATGAATCCAGGAGAGTTGAAATTTCTCAAAAAAGTTATTCGTGGAATTATTTAAAAATCAATTACACAAATAGCTCTAAAACTTATTTTATGCAAACGACAATTCCAAATTGAACGAAACTTGGACTGATATTAAAGCACACTTAAAGGCATCATTGACAATTTTTTCACAATTTTTAGAGCAATAAAAAGGCCTGTGCTAATTTCAGAGTATAAATGGGTAAAATATCACTTAATTTCGATCTTTGATTTTTAGTAAATAATCAAAGGCTCAAAAAAATATAAATAAATAGCTGAAAGATAAAGAATTAGTTGTGCTACAACATGTTATTTTTTTGATTAAAAATTGATGCAAAATAACAGTCCAAATTAACAATCAAAGCCAGGGGTCTCTTTGCAATATAAAAATGAAAGATGAATGAACTGAAATATAAACAGGGACTCTTTTGCAATTACGCAAACTTAAAAGGACAAAGATGCAGTTTTCACAATAAAATAAAATAAAAACTTTTCCACCTTCTTTTCCTTGTACTGTTAGGGTTCGAGGCACTTTGGAGGCGGCTAGGGATTGCGGCCGTCGAGCTGGGCGGAGGACGCGGGCGGCGGCCACGCTTGGCGGCGCTGGTGGAGAGGAGGGGCCGATGGAGCGGGGCGACCGCCGCGGCTGGATGATGTTGGCAGACGGCGAACGGCCACGCACGGCCGTGAAGGGCGGGGCGGACGGAAGCGCCCTCCGTGCGCGGCGGGAATGGTGAGGCGCGGCGGTGCGCCTGTAGGGGCGGTGGAGCGGAACAACGACTTGGCTCGCGGTGGTGCGCGGCCAGTAGGAGGGACCGCCGGCGGCGCGCGCGGCCTGGAGGGGCGGAGGCAGTAGCTGTGCACGCGGGCGTGCGTGCTGTGCCACAGAGAGAGCCGGCTACCGCCGGCTGCGCGAGGCGACGGCGGGTTTCTGTCGTGGTGGCGCAAGCTCGATAGGCGCGGGAGAAGTCGGGAGCAGACGGCGGTGACGGCGAGCGGAGGACAGTCAGACTCCTGCGCGCAGCCGTGATGGAGGGACGGCGGGCGCGGAGGGGCTCGCTGGCCAGAGGTGGAGCGGGCGGCCGGCGAGCAGGTTGGGCGGAGCCGTCGGCCGGCGGAGGCTGCAGTGGCTGGCGGCGTTGGGCGCGACGCGTGGTGCGCTGGAGGAGGGCAGCGCGCTCGCAGCCGCGGGTCGGTGGTCGCTGGATGGAGCACCTGGCGGCGCAGCTGGGCTGGAGTGCTCCCGCGGAGATCGTCGATCGGCCTTGAAGCGCGGCCGCGCTGGCGGAGGGAGTGGCCTGGAGGTTGAGCCATGGAGGGTGTCCACGGCAGGAACCTGTTCTCCATTTTTTTTATTATTTTTTTTGTATTTTGATTTGCAAATTTTTTTGTATTTTCTTTAACAGGGGATAAAGTGTAGAGATGAAATGATGGTGATTGTGATGGTGGTGGTATATGATGATGTTGTGTGAAAATATTTTGGTGAGGTGATGGTGATCAACAAGAAGAAAATTTTGTTAGATAAAAAAATGACAAGATGAAGTTTAGGGTACTTACCTGTGATTCGCCGAAAATGGAGCCGCGTCGTGCGGCTTCCGTCGTCGCCTCGAGGAGATGGCGGTTACTCCGAAGCTTGGTAGCCTCACGAGTGGGGCTACTACGGCGAGAGATCACCGGATCGCACCTGAGAAAAATCTCGAGGAGGTTGTTGCTCAACCGTGAAAAAGCCGCAGCTGTCACCTGAAACTTCAAGGGGGCTCGCTCCTCTCTTATCGAAAGAACGGTGGATGAGGAAAAATGAAGGAGATGATGGTGAATAAAAAGAGGAGGAGGGAGTTGGAAAAGAGATGGAGAGAGTGGAGAGAATGGTGGAAGAAGTGGGGAAGATGGTGGCTTGGAGTGGGGGAAAAGAAAGAAGTGGTAAAAAAATTAAATAAATAATTAATAAATTAATATAAGTAGGCTACTTAAAATAATTAAAATAATATAATAATAATTATAATAAATCCGAAAATAATAAAAAAAATCCGAAATTAATAAAATAATAGGGTCGCTCCTAGAAAAATCAAAAATTAAATGTAAACAAAAATCAAAAAGAAATAATAAAAGGGATTAAATCAAAAAGTGGTCAACACGAAAGTTGCTCGTCTCGACGAGATCTACAACTTTCGTGAAGGGCCGAAAATCAAACGAGATCATCTGTAAAAAATGTATTTTTGGGTGGTACCTTATAGATATAAAATACCGCATTTTATCTTTTGTAATTTTTTGTCATTTTTAATTAAGAGAAAAATCAAAATAAAAATAGAGAAAATATGAGAGGAATATTTACAACTTAATCTAATTTTTTTGGATTTTTAATAATTAAGAAAATAAAAAGATAAAATATAGGGGTAAAATGGTCAATTTGTACAATATACAAAAGGGGCCCAAAACCCAAGTTTTGCATACGAGCTCCGATTTTAATGAAATTGGTCTTGTTTCGAAGGTCTCTGAATGTATATTACTTTAAAAGTGAGTAGACCTAATTCGGAGGTCGTATGAGAGAGATATGTACGTTTTAAGGTCTAAGGTCTTCAAACTTGGGTTGGGGTTTTATTGGGTGATTTTACAAGTTAGTATTTTTTTGACATTTTTCTTTAATTAGTGTTAGTAATATATACACTATGGAGTTGATTTTATTGGATTCGGAGTTAGTATAAAATATATACAAATAGGCTATTTATCTAATATACAGGTGGATATTTACAAGTGAAATTGGCTTCTTATTTATGCAATTATGAATGCTAAAATGCAGATGTTATCCTTGCATGCATGAATGCTAATTTTACAATAAAAAGGGAAATATGCATCTATTTACTCGGGAACAAGACTCTATTTTCAACTTTTAGAGTGATGAATCATAGATTCATCAACCCCCTATACTTAAACCTTGCTCGTCCCCGAGTAACTAAAATGAAATGCAAGAGTGAAATGAGATTGGGTTCCATACCAAGGTCATGAATAAAAGTTGAAAATGGAGCTTGACTCGACCTTTGGATTAATTGTGTGGCGGAACCTTATTGGGACCTGAACTTAAGACCTAACAGACTTCAAGTTCCACAAGTCTTCTATTCAAGACTCCTCGATAGTCAGGTCAGAACAAATCCTCAAACGCAAATTTCTGATGACTATGATTCTTACTTGTACTGTGTAAGTGAAATGTAACTCTTCACATCAGAAATGGCTCAGAACCAGCCTCCTCTAACAAGGTAACTCAATAACCCGGTCCAGTAACTCTTTCCTCGAGGAGCGGGGTATTCCCTTCTAAGTTCAAGTGCGACCAACTCAAGAGGAGGGGGTAGAGAAAAGAATGGACGGTAGCCAGTGTAGCCACCTATCCCGGGATGCCTGACTAGTGTAGCCAAGTCATCCAGCTGTATTTTCTTTGCTAATATACATACTCCGACAGGTATTATTTTTTTTCACTTGGACCTGTCTGATTTTTTTGGAGTTCTTGCATTTTTTCCTTTTTTTCCTTTTTTTCTTTTTTTTGGAACTATATACAAGGTGCAGCGTGTACATCAGGAGTTTTTCCTCTTGAGCCAGTAGACTATCCCTCTTTTGAAGCATTATTGCAACCCACAGCTTCCCGTCCTTAGATGTCAACACCACCAGACTAGGTTGAGATGCACTACCCTCCCTAAAGGAGGACGGATGTTTCCACCCGTGTGCTACTCCAAGGTAAAGGATTCTACTTCCTCACCACCTCCTCAATGAAGAGCTACGTGCATTGTGCTTGTCCAAGTTAGGTCATTATCTAAAAAAATCCTGCGTATGCACGAGATATTCTACTTAGACTAATCAAGATGACATGTGAACATAGACTTGCGGACTCAAAGAATTAAGTCACTTGACCTGAGAAATCTTAACTCCAGTTCCTATAAGGTTCCTCTGAAATTAGGTGGATTAAGGTCAAATCAAGTCCATCCTCAATATCTACTCATAACTTGGTTCAGAACCCACTAGCTTTTCACTTTGCATATGCAAGATATGCAGATGATGTGCAAATGGCATGCTATGTAGATGAATGAAATGCAAGACTCTTTTTTTCTTTTTTTTTTCTTTTTTTTTGCAAGGATGATATGCAAGAGTAAATAAGAAGCCTTTTTGTTTTATTTTTCGGGTATACAACAATTTTTACAAGCTATACATAGTATACAATTTTTTTGGTATACATCCTATTTTACAACAAATTTTACAAAAGTATGTTTTACAAGAATTTTACAACTTTTTATACAAGTAGTATATAAAATTTTAATTTATTTAATTTTTTTTAATTTTTACAAAAGGTTTACAAGTATTATACAAGTATATAAAAAAAAATTCGATTTTTACCCACCCATAATTATTGTAAAATATATACAAAAATACGCGAAAATACGCGAAAGTACGAGCTATGGGTAAAGTATATATGTAATATATACACGCCCCCCTATACTTAGCGTGTGCTATGTCCTCAGAGCACGAAAGCGACTAAAAAGACATAGCTCGGGCTAAGCGTAGGAGAGCTAAAATAACAAAAAATGTATAGAAGTCGTCCCGCCCCCCTATACTTAGGCTCTGGCAGCCTAAGTGTAGAAGAAGATCAAAAATGGGGCGGACGAGGTTAAGAGGGGAAATGGATGAGTATAGACATGGCGGGCATCGGTCCCCCCTATACTTAGGCTCTGGTCAGCCTAAGTATAAGACAGGAAGGAGTATGAGAACCGATGTGATCTGAAGTATGCACAATGAATAGATACGGGTCACTCTCCCCCTATACTTAGGATCTGGTTATCCTAAGTATCGTCATGAGATGATATGGAACCGAGGCAGGTGATTCGAATCACTGGGGAGGGAGGGAGAGAATGTATGTACAAGAAAGAGTTAGAATATACAAGGATTAAGAAGGTTTGTGATGAACCTTCTTGCGGACGCGAGGAGGTGGATAATATACATATGTGTCGCTGTCAGAATCGTCCTCAGATGAATAATAGTGAGGTGTAGGGATCGTCCAACGAGGGTCGACACACAGCTGCTTGCTTAGATACGGCTTAAGAACAGCCGAACTGAGCTCACTCATATAAATCACCTTGTCCGGACCCGATGAGGATTCCTCTGAAGCTTCCTTCTCCGGAGTGGTGAAGGAGACCTTCTTAGTCGATTTTCTAAAACCTGAATCATTGAGAGGGAGATGAGAGCGACGCGCCTTGAGAGGTTCGGGGGAACACCTCGAGGAATCAATTCTCAACTTCCTCTCACTAGATAACCGACTAGAAGAGGGAGCAACCGTGCTTTTAGTTGGAGTCAATTTTATCTGGGTTGTTTCCTTACAAGGTCCGGGTCGTGGTGTGGTGCTGACTATGGGTTCCTCATCAGACGAGTCACCATAAAGATTGTAATATTCCTGAAGGGTCAGCACGCGTCTCGGGAAGGAGCTAGTGGTCTCAGTTGGCTTGGCATTATTGGGCTCTTGTGTCGGATCATTGAAATGATCAAGGCAATCCTCAAATATTGTGTCCGACTCAATGATAGCTTCCGGTCGTGAGTCCTCCTTAGAAGCTGTCACGGTGGTGGTGCAAGCAGTTGATGAAGTGGAGGTGTGGGGAGTCTCTGATCCAACGGTCGTCCGGACAATCGGTTTCTCAGGTGTAGCAGAGAGGTGGGACTCATCTACCTCTTGATGGTCATGACTGTCAGCGGATGTGCGGGTCACCTTAGAGTAAAGTTTATCAAAGAATGGATGAGGTCGAAGCGCTCCCAATGCTGAAAAATCGATTTCCCGAGTCTCACAATCTATAGTCGCCTTAGCCAAGGCTAAGAACGGCTTCCCGAGAATAATCAGAGACTGGGAAAACTCTCCTCGGTGCTCGATGTCAATGATCGTGAAGTCCACCTGGAGTAGAGCACCTTGGAAAGTAACGATGACTGAAATATTTCCTCTCGACCGTTTGATGGATCGGTCAGCCAGTTGAACGATCTCTCTCGACTTCCTAAGTGGCCTGAGTTTGATCTTGTCAAACACAGAGGTCGGGAGGATATTTATCGGTGAGTCATCATCGATTCTTGCATGGGTAAAGATGGTGTCTTTGATTTCACATTCAACTCGGGGCAACCGCTTCACTCTGCGGCTCTTGGTCTTTCTCCCCATCACCAAGGAGGTGGCCATAGACACTATGTGTCTTTCAGTCCTTGTCCTCTTATTGCCCGACCTCTTGGGCATCAATTTACTTCTCACAAATCGTTTGAGGTCGGGAAAGTGATCTATGGCCTTTATTAAGGGAAGTTTGAAAATCAGTTCTTCATCAAGTGCTTCCCTTAGGGCAGGATCCAATTTTTTTAAGTCATTTTCATTTTCAATTTTTATGTGGTTTTTTGGTTTTTCAATTTTTTTGGTATTTGGGATAGATGAATGATCGGACTCTGGATTGGAGGGCATGTGGTTAGTAGAAGAGGGAGATAGAATGGACTCCATCTATACAGACGGTGTGGGTTCCCTAATGTTTGCTTGGCTTTCAACCTCAAAATTACTCATATCCTTTTCCACTTTCATTCCCAAGCTGGCAGAAATTGAGTTCAATATTTCCATGACATTTCTCAAGTTGTTACCAAATGATTCATTTTTCTCAATAAGTCTGGAAATGTCATCCTCCACAAAATTCTCATGACAAATCATGGGAGAGTTCTGCTCAAGTGGAGGATACTGCTGAGATATTGGGGTCTCATACTCAACATACCTAGACTCTAGCATGTAATTCCGGGTCGAGTATGGACCATCTAGATGGCAAATATTAGTCGGAGCCTCATATGATGAAGTCAATGAACGAGGGAGTAGTAAGTCTAGATTATTAGTCCACTCCTGTGAATGTATAGGCTCTCCGAATGAAGGCTGGTTAATGGAGGCTTGATCACTAAAGTCAATCAAGTCTGGCAAATCATGATATTCAGACCCCTCAATTCGGGTTGTTTGATCGATCAAATGATGCCCTAAGGTCAAGTCGGGAGGTGTATATGTAAATTGTTGTATGGTCCCTACTTGAGGTGAGAATGAAGTAAACGGGGGCATATAATTCTGCCAATCATCTGTCTCAGCAGTGGCTTGCTCTGCATTCGATTCTTTAATTCCTGCAAGCTCGCGAGAATAGGTACAATCAGCCCAAGATGGAAGTGGATCCGGAATGTCAGAATATGGAGTAGGTGAGAGATGCGAAGAAGTGGAGAAGTCAGACGGAGTTCTGACTTCATGATCGGGTTGAGGAGGAGCCGACCACGGGTAAGGGTCTCCCGTGGATGGCGGAGGATACATGGAAGAAGAGGAAGGTGGAGATGAACGGTATATGGTCGAGGAGGAGTGACCAAAGGTCACGGGGTATGGGGACCAATATCCTGACATATTGGAGAGGAAAGGAAGAAGATTGATGTAGAAAACGTGTAATTACACAGGATAACGCACACGGACAGACATAAAGACAAACGCAAGAGCAAAACCCCGAGTTCACACTGAACACGGTGAAGGACCCGAAACCGAGTCCAATTAATCTTGTAAATTTTAAGTGTGGTTTTCAAGCAAGATAGCAAGGATTACGCGGCCTAAAGGGAAGTCGGCTCAGAGCCAGATGCGTCTTCCCTGTTTAACCTGTCGCCTAAAATACCGCCGCTCCTTCCTTTCTTCGCTCTTATCCCAAGTCGATGGATTCAATGACCACACCCCTATCTACCTGCAAGCAGGCGGAGGCTGACAAGGCCGGAACTTCACCCCTGGGGGTTACTGGCAGCTTGTCGCAGAGTACCGCAATTTCGCCCCTATCTACCTGAGACCGGCGGAGGCTACTTGGTACTAGTCAATGAATCTGAAATTATTCGACTTGTGATATTTGCTAGGATCAGTCAGAACGTGATATGGAAGGCGGGGATTTGGGCTCTGCCTTAAGGTGTTCACACACACTCAAGTACCCTCACTCAGCCTGAAAACAAGGTCGGGGTTACTCTCCCGCAAACAAGGGTTAATTTTAGTTATTTTTTTTGGGTCCAATTCAATTAGCAGCCTTGATTTTAGAGATTAGTTATCACTGATATTAATCCACACAAGCAATCACGTCTACCGTCCAGTCCCAATTCCTTTATCCTAGGTTAGAAAATCGAGAGAGAGAATCGGAAAAAGCCGATGCGATCGAGAAAACGATGATGAATGCTTGGGTAAGAAGACTTACAGTGCCTCCAGCTCTCTACAATGCAGGATGCAGTACTGAATTGAAATTTTACACTATATGCAAATGCAAATGAGAAAAGCCGCTCCTAGACAGGCAGTTCTATTATCGAGTGAAGAACAGATTATTTTTGGCTAAGTTCTGCGGTCTAAGTGCGTCTTTTAAGTGCAATGCGTGGTCCTAAAAGTTACGAGCACAAGCAAATCCTAAATTGGCTCGAGGAGCCGCTAGTGCAAGCTAAGTTACAATTCACCCACACAGCACATGGGGACACAGTTTCACTATATTTACATGCGCGAGAACCCAAACGGGAACCGCTGGAAATAATGCGGACACTTTTTACAAGTTAAAAAAATGAAGAATCCTTCTGGCGTCTCAACAGCCGACTTGATCCACGAACCGTCGGCCTCCGATGCACTTCGAGATGCGTCGACTTCAAGAAAGCCGCTCCAAGTCCACCGAGCCCTCGCACAAAAAGATATAAAAATGTCAGATAAAGAGAGAGAAAAAAATAAAGAGAAAAGAAAATAATTGGAAAAAATGGTATAATTACAATGTGGTTCGGGGATCAGACTACCCGATTAAATGGAAAATGCAAATCTAAATGTCTAAAGTGATCCTAAGTCGTTTGCCTCCCCGGCAACGGCGCCATTTGACGAGCGCGGATTCTAGCCCTTTTTTATGTGGTCTGATTAGACTAGTGCGTTGCAGTTGGATAGATCCGCGATCGGTCAAAAATAACCGCACAATCGAATAAATCGTTGAATGAATTAAAATGCGGTTTTATGTTTATTTAGCCTGGGCAAGCCCCAGGGTCGACTCAAGGAGGCAAAGGAACAACTCGGGATCAAATTAGATGTATTAGATTACGGTTTTCCAAACGGGGTATTTTTTTATGCAATAAAATGGCAAATGCAATGATGAATTGGATTAAGTTGTTAAGAAAATAACTGACTTAGCCAAATTAATATTTGATATCTAATTGATTCAAATCGACCAAGTTATATTTTTCCTAAGAACCTAATCCAATACTGAATACAAATGTATTTTTTTGGAATTTTTTTTGGTTAAAAATGCACAAATGAAAAATGCAAACTTTTTCAGGGTTTTTATGCAATTTTTCATGCAAATGATATGCAAAAATTATGAAAAATTTACTGAAAGTTAAATATGACGAAATGAAGTTACACTAATATTTTTGGAATTTTCTGACACTTTATGATTTTTTTATGATTTTTTTACTAAAAACGGAGCGACTATGAGTATTTAATTCCTAATAAATCCACGAAATCAAATTACCCAGAAATTGATTTATCTCAAAATGATATTTTAATGATGAATCCAGGAGAGTTGAAATTTCTCAAAAATGTTATTCGTGGAATTATTTAAAAATCAATTACACAAATAGCTCTAGAATTTATTTTATGCAAACGACAATTCCAAATTGAACGAAACTTGGATTGATATTAAAGCACACTTAAAGGCATCATTGACAATTTTTTCACAATTTTTAGAGCAATAAAAAGGCATGTGCTAATTTCAGAGTATAAATGGGTAAAATATCACTTAATTTCGATCTCTGATTTTTAATAAATAATCAAAGGCTCAAAAAAATATAAATAAATAGCTGAAAGATAAAGAATTAGTTGTGCTACAACATGCTATTTTTTTGATTAAAAATTGATGCAAAATAACAGTCCAAATTAACAATCAAAGCCAGTGGTATCTTTGCGATACAAAAATGAAAGATGAATGAACTGAAATATAAACAGGTACTCTTTTGCAATTACGCAAACTTAAAAGGACAAAGATGCAATTTTCACAATAAAATAAAATAAAAACTTTTCCACCTTCTTTTCCTTGTACTGTTAGGGTTCGAGGCACTTTGGAGGCGGCTAGGGATTGCGGCCGTCGAGCTGGGCGGAGGACGCGGGCGGCGGCCACGCTTGGCGGCGCTGGCAGAGAGGAGGGGCCGATGGAGCGGGGCGACCGCCGCGGCTGGATGATGTTGGCAGACGGCGAACGGCCACGTACGGTCGTGAAGGGCGGGGCGGACGGAAGCGCCCTCCGTGCGCGGCAGGAATGGTGAGGCGCGGCGGCGCGCCTGGAGGGGCGGTGGAGCAAAACGACGGCTTGGCTCGCGGTGGTGCGCGGCCAGTAGGAGGGACCGCGCGGCAGCGCGCGCGGCCTGGAGGGGCGGAGACAGTAGCTGTGCACGCGGGCGTGCGTGCTGTGCCATGGAGGGAGCCGGCTACCGGCGGCTGCGCGAGGCGATGGCGGGTTGCTGTCGTGGTGGCGCAAGCTCGATAGGCGCGGGAGAAGTCGGGAGCAGACGGCGGTGACGGCGAGTGGAGGACAGTCAGACGCCTGCGCGCGGCCGTGATGGAGGGACGGCGGGCGCGGAGGGGCTCGCTGGCCAGAGGCGGAGCGGGCGGCCGGCGAGCAGGTTGGGCGGAGCCGTCGGCCGGCGGAGGCTGCAGTGGCTGGCGGCGTTGGGCGCGACGCGTGGTGCGCTGGAGGAGGGCGGCGCGCTCGCAGCCGCGGGTCGGTGGTCGCTGGATGGAGCACCTGGCGGCGCAGCTGGGCTGGAGTGCTCCCGCGGAGATCATCGGTCGGCCTTGAAGCGCGGCCGTGCTGGCGGAGGGAGTGGCCTGGAGGTTGAGCCGTGGAGGGTGTCCACGGCAGGAACCTGTTCTCCAATTTTTTTTATTATTTTTTTTGTATTTTGATTTGCAAATTTTTTTGTATTTTCTTTAACAGGGGATAAAGTGTAGAGATGAAATGATGGTGATTGTGATGGTGGTGGTATATGATGATGGTGTGTGAAAATATTTTGGTGAGGTGATGGTGATCAACAAGAAGAAAATTTTGTTAGATAAAAAACTGACAAGATGAAGTTTAGGGTACTTACCTGTGATTCGCCGAAAATGGAGCCGCGTCGTGCGGCTTCCGTCGTCGCCTCGAGGAGATGGCGGTTGCTCCGAAGCTTGGTAGCCTCACGAGTGGGGCTACTACGGCGAGAGATCGCCGGATCGCACATGAGAAAAATCTCGAGGAGGTTGTTGCTCAACCGTGAAAAAGCCGCAGCTGTCACCTGAAACTTCAAGGGGGCTCGCTCCTCTCTTATCGAAAGAACGGTGGATGAGGAAAAATGAAGGAGATGATGGTGAATAAAAAGAGGAGGAGGGAGTTGGAAAAGAGATGGAGAGAGTGGAGAGAATGGTGGAAGAAGTGGGGAAGATGGTGGCTTGGAGTGGGGAAAAAGAAAGAAGTGGTAAAAAAATTAAATAAATAATTAATAAAATAATATAAGTAGGCTACTTAAAATAATTAAAATAATATAATAATAATAATAAATCCGAAAATAATAAAAAATCCGAAATTAATAAAATAATAGGGTGACATGTGGCGGCTCCAGGAGCTGCCACATGTCGCTCCTAGAAAAATCAAAAATTAAATGTAAACAAAAATCAAAAAGAAATAATAAAAGGGATTAAATCAAAAAGTGGTCAACACAAAAGTTGCTCGTCTCGACGAGATCTACAACTTTCGTGAAGGGCCTAAAATCAAACGAGATCATCTGTAAAAAATGTATTTTTGGGTGGTACCTTATAGATATAAAATACCGCATTTTATCTTTTGTAATTTTTTTTGTCATTTTTAATTAAGAGAAAAATCAAAATAAAAATAGAGAAAATATGAGAGGAATATTTACAACTTAATCTAATTTTTTGGATTTTTAATAATTAAGAAAATAAAAAGATAAAATATAGGGGTAAAATGGTCAATTTGTACAATATACAAAAGGGGCCCAAAACCCAAGTTTTGCATACGAGCTCCGATTTTAATGAAATTGGTCTTGTTTCGAAGGTCTCTGAATGTATATTACTTTAAAAGTGAGTAGACCTAATTCGGAGGTCGTATGAGAGAGATATGTACGTTTTAAGGTCTAAGGTCTTCAAACTTGGGTTGGGGTTTTATTGGGTGATTTTACAAGTTAGTATTTTTTTGACATTTTTCTTTAATTAGTGTTAGTAATATATACACTATGGAGTTGATTTTATTGGATTCGGAGTTAGTATAAAATATATACAAATAGGCTATTTTATCTAATATACAGGTGGATATTTACAAGTGAAATTGACTTCTTATTTATGCAATTATGAATGCTAAAATGCAGATGTTATCCTTGCATGCATGAATGCTAATTTTACAATAAAAAGGAAAATATGCATCTATTTACTCGGGAACAAGACTCTATTTTCAACTTTTAGAGTGATGAATCACAGATTCATCAATTATACCATCATATCATATAAAAATTATAGCTACTCCACTTGTACTCACTTTTTCAAACTTCAATACAATCACATCACAATAACTACTCACTTTTTCAAACTTCAATACAATCATATCACAACAAACCCACTTCTAACCCACCCAGTTTAACCCTCTATCTAAACACCAAAAACCCAAAAACATGTTACCCTCTACCAGTTTAACACATCATAACCCGTGTACCAAACACACCCTTAAGATATCACGTTTGTGTCAAATCGTTAGTAACGCCACAGAATTGTCACAACATCAATTTCATGAATACCTTTTTCTATGAATCTGGCTAATGGAGAAGGATTTTCAGAACCTTGAAAATATGCCTCTGCATGTTCCTTCAAAAGAATTATCGTGACAATATTTAAAGTTTAGATAAATTAATTTACTTTACTCACTCGTGCACATCAACATTTTATTTATTATGTATCAATCCCTAGAATTCATGTACGCTTGGAGTTGATGTCCGGATAACTATCTGATGCCTATGTGCTTTAGATGATGCACAATCTCACATTTGATACACGTGCTTGTTCAAAATTTTAAGATGTACGTCCTTTATGTAAGTAATACACATGCACGTTGCATGGGTATTTTGATGCATCTAATCTTCGTGGTGCGGGATTTCTAAAGATTCAGCAAATTAACATTGGTTTTTCGAATGTTACGTAGGAATACACATGGTATCGTGGAGAAGAATTTAAATGTAAAGGGTGATAATAATATATACGTATTTTATAAACACCCTCTTATTTTCAAAGAGAATAACTCTTTTGGTCTACTTAATATAACTAATCTTCATAATCCACGTACGTTGGGATTGGAAAAAAACAGAAATCCAGTATTCTTCTATATATAGCTTACGTTTGCTGCACATATAATTCTCGTGATCATGTACGGGTTTTCTACATAGAAACATAATCTAATGTGAGAAGTGATACGAGTCAACTTAATTGCTTCTACCGTTTAAGGTTGTTGGCTTATGAAATTATCGTGATTATGTAATTTCACAAAAACACGAATATTAATTAGATACATAGATGATTTTCTTAATGGACAAGTTTGGTAGATTGATTATAATCACTAACGTTGATGGATCACTTACGACTTCTATTGGTGTTTTAAATATTTCCGTTTGTTATTAACTGAAGTTAATAAGTAATTAAAGATTGGCAATAAGATGTTGGCATCTACTCGAACTAAGGGGTCGTAAGGGCCTAAAGGGCCAACGCCTACCGGAGGCATGAGGCAAAAGATAAGTCCTCTACAGTTGTAGCTACACTGTCATGTTATGTATTGTTATGGATCGTTTGTGCAGACGGTAATGCATCAAAACCATCAAAGCCGTCTAAGAATTAACAATCAAGACAACTCTAAACCTGGAAAATGTCAAGGGCATGTGTGCAAATTATGTTAAATGGGTATACATGCAATTTATGTTAAGACTATGGGCATGTGCGTAATTATATTAATGATGTGAGCATACGTGCAAAATATATTAAGGATATGGGCATATGTGCATTGTAAGTTAATATTAAGGGCATATGTGCAATATAAGATAATGTTAAGGGTATATGTGCAATTTGCGTTAATATTATGGACATACATACAAATATGATAAAACTTACGAGTATATGCACAAGTATGTTATGTGATGCAGGGTTATGGAAGGAATTTAGTTATATGCATTAAATAAGTTGATTATGATTTTTATGATAATGGCTTTTGTGACTTGATTTCTACGCTAGCCGGCTTGACCCTAACTCGGCACATACTGAGCGTTAGGCTCATAACATGTATTGTTAAATTTTTTCAGGAGAACGTGAGGATTAAATCATTAACGTTTCAAAAGAGACTTCACCGTCTTCAAGAAGTAGAATCGGTACGGGACTATTGTTGGATCAGTTTGTTAGGACATCTTTATACCCACTGGAATAAGGAAATTGTGGATACGATTTCATTTAGTTTATTTATCTTTTTCTTTTAATTAAGGAACTCTTGGAATTGTGACATTATTATTATTATGGAAAAGTTTTTTTAGTTAGTTCTTTACTGCTCTTTTATGCTATTATTGATACTATAAGTAACGATCCCGAGATTGTCTTCTTTATTCTCGCTTCTGCATTATTCTTGAATGAGTTCGTTATATAAGGGTAAAGGATAAGCGTAAATACATAGATCTAAAAAAATGCAAAGGTATAATTAAATAGAAAATTAATTAAATAAAAACAAGAGTGAAAGCGGTTGGACCGCACAGGTCAAGGACTTCCCGTGTGGGCCCGTCCTCGAGTTGAGAGTCACGGAAGTGGGTGGAGGAGCCTCACTGTCATGGAAGAGCACGTGATCGGCAACGATGATAAGGAATACGGTAGACAATGTTGTGGCGAGGTCCATTGCATCACCACGCAGAAACGCAACAGATGTTGATAGATGTTAGTTGGGAAGACGATAGTTAGCTCTATCTATCTCCCATTACTGCATTTAATGTTGTGCCCACTCGCTGCGAGAAGTCGTACCTCGCCCGTACATGTTCCTCGCAACGTACGTTCAAAAGGAAAGAGATGAATAATTTATTAGTAACTAGTAGATATATCGTCGTATTTTTTTAAATATATGTTGGGGATATTTCAGTAGCATGTGTATTTTCCGAGTTGAGGAAAGCCGTTTTTTAAGAAAACACAACATTTTAATAGAATATGTATACAATTTATATTATAACTGCACGTTATAAATACAAAATCCTACACAAAACTGCACATTATAATACAAATATGAAAATTGCACATTATAATACAAAATATATACACATTCCACTAAAGTTTCGTGTGTTTTTTACAAAAAAAAGTGTGGCCTTCCTGAAGTCGGGAAGGACTGCGTCCTATTGGAAGGAAATCATGTGTGTATGTGTGTGATAGAGAGAGAGAGAATGGAGCATACTTCATGAAGTAGGTAACCTTATCTACTCCATGCATATTTTTCGTCAATTTTTTATTTTTTGAAAAGTATTTCCTTGTATTTTCATCATTATATGACACTAATATATCATTTCAATTTTGTCAGAAACAGAGACTCCCATGTCCTACATCTAGACAAGGTAATTTTAACGATCTTAGAATTGTCGTAATCAGCATGTTCTGAACGGAGGGCCTAGAACTTTTTATTTCTGACGAAATTGGAATGACATATTAGAGGGATATAGTTATGAAAATAAATTGTCGTATTTTTCAAAAAAATAAAAAAAAGTGACGGAAAATGGGCATGAAGGAGGTAAGGTTACCTAAGAAATTGAAAAAGCCACTACCAAATATGTAAATTGAAAATGGGCATGAAGGAGGTAAGGTTACCTATGAAATTGAAAAAGCCACTACCAAATATGTAAATTGTGTAAGGATTCTGTAAAAATAAAAACTACTCATTGTAAAATAATGATGATCATTTTGTTTTGTAAAATATAGCATATATATTGTAACTAATAATTATTGTCCAATATAATAATATTTTCATAAATATTTCCTAATATACATATTATGTTATTATTTATTATTAAATTTACGGAGTTAGAATTTGTAAAATAAATAGGAAAAATACCTAAAATAGTGTGGCTTTTCATGCATCCAGGAAAGGTCCACATCATTGGAAGTTTCTCATATATATATATATATATATATATATATATATATATATATATATATATATATATATGAGAAAAAGGAGCCTACACCGGTGAGTGCAGGTAACTACCTTCACCCGGCCTATTTTTTCATTATTTTTTGATTTTTTTGAAATGAAACCTTGGGAGAATTAGATCACTATATATCACCACTGTGTCATTCAAAATTCAACTTAATTCGAGATTCCTACATCTTCATCAAGACTACTAAATTTTAACGGACTCAGAATTGTTGAAAATGACCTCTTCTAGATGAACATGTTGGAAATGTTTGTTTTGAATGAAACTTGAAACACACATTCTACTCAACATATTAAGTAAATCCCCCCTATTTTTCAATCAAAAAAAGTAAAAAAATAATAGAAAATAGGTCGGGTGTAGGGAGTTACCTAGACCCTAGGGTGCACATCCTCCCACCCATTTTCCCATGTATTTTTTTTATTTTTCTAAAATAAAACATATTGGAATTTAGATCACAATATGTCACCATGGTGTACTTAAAAATTCGACTTAATTCAAGACTTCTATCACCTCCATCAAGATTGTCAAATTTTAGCGGTCTCAGAATTGCTGAAAATGACCCCCTCCAGATGGAGGGCATAGGAGTCTCTGTTTCTGACGAAATTGGAATGACATGTTAGAAGGATATGGTGATGAATATAATATTTTTATTTTCCAAAAAAAATAAAAAAATATGAGAAAAATAGATGTAGGAGTAGCATGTTGGCTACTCCCAGGGAGTAGCCTCATTTAACTCATATATATAGGGGACCTTTCAAATGAGGTTGGGCTTTTTTTGAAATTGTAAAGACCGTTGTAAATTTAGTAAAAACTCTGTAACAGTTTTGTAAAGTATAAACTGCACATTGTAAAAAAAATGAATTTTGTAAAATATAGTATCCAAATTTAAATTAACATTTCCATCCAATATAATAATATTTTCATAATTTTATTTCAATATATATGTTGTGTTAATATTTATTGTTATATGTATGAAACAAGAACTTGTAAAATATATTGGAAAGATGCCTAAATTGAGGGTGACTCACCATATATATGGTGAGACCTTGCCTCATTTGAAGTTTCTCCAATATATATATATATATATATATATATATATATATATATATATATATATATATATATATGGGTTAAATGGGGTTGCCCCTAGGGGGAGCTAACTTGGCTCCCCCCGCTCAATTTCGCCTGGTTTTTTTTATTTTTTTTTTGAAAATTTCATTCGTGGAATTTCATCACTATATCCCTATATTATATCATTAAAATTTCGTACGAAACAGAGACTCCTACGACCTCCATCCATACAGTCATTTTTTAATGGTAACAGAATTGCTAAAAACGACCCCGTCTGGATGGAGGCAGTAGGAATCTCTGTTTCGCACGAAATTTTAATGACATAATATAGAGATATATTAATGAAAATCCACGGAAGAAAATTTCAAAAAAATAAAAAAATCAGGCTGAATGGGGTGGGGGAGCTAAGTTAGCTCCCCCCATGGGGGAAGACCCATTTTACCCTATATATATATAGAGAGAGAGAGAGGGGGGGAGAGGGAGAGAGTAAAATGTGGCTGCTCCCTGAGAGCAGCCAACGGGCTGCTCTCACCCCATTTCCTCCCATTTTTTTATTTTTTTTGAAAAAAAAAATATGTATATTATTCATTATATCCCTCTAACATTCCTTTAAAATTTCATCAGAAACAAAGATTCATATGCCCTCCATCCAGAACAGGTCGATTATAGCAATTCTAAGACCGTTAAAATTACCTGTTCTGGATGGAGGGTATAGGAGTCTATGTTTCTGACAAAATTTTAATGGAATGTTAGAGGGATATAGTGATGAATATACATATTTTTATTTTCAAAAAAAAAAATAAAAATGGGGGAAGATGGGGGTGGGAGCAGCCCGTTGGCTTCTCCCAGGAGTAGGCGCAGTTTATTCATATATATATATATATATATATATATATATATGAGAAAAGGGTAACTATTCCATAGAGTAGGTAACTTACCTACTCCATTTTCTTCTTTTTCAAATTTTTTATTTTTTTGAAAAATGCTTTCATGGATTTTCATAATTATATCCCTCTAATTTGTCTTTCAAATTCCGTTAGAAACAGAGACTCCTACGGCCTCCATCTACACAGTCATTTTTTAACGATCACAGATTTGCTGTATTTTTCATGTTCTGGATGGAGGCCGTAGGAGTCTCTGTTTCCAACTAAATTTGAATGACATATTAGAGGGATATAATTATGCAAATCCATGAAAGCATTTTTCAAAAAAAATTAAAAAAATGAAAGAAAAAAGAAAGTGGTGTAGGTAAGTTACCTACTCCATGGAGTAGGATCCCCTTCCTCTATATATATATATATATATATATATATATATGGGGTTGATGTGGCTGCCCCGCCCCATTTTTTGGCAAATTTTTTTATTTTTTTGAAAAATATCGCCGTGTATATCCATCCCTATATCCCTTTAATATGCCATTCGAATTTCGTCATAAACAGAGACTCCTACGGCCTCCATCCAGACATGGTCGATTTAAAAAATCCCGCGACCGTTAAAAAAATGACGTCTGGATGGAGACCGTAGGAGTCTCTGTTTCTGACGAAATTCGAATGGCATATAGGAGGGATATAGGAATGAATATACATGGCGATATTTTTCCAAAAAATAAAAAAATTGCGAAAAATGGGCCCCTAGGGGGCAGCCCCATTTTTCCCAAGGATTTCTTTCAAATAGGACTTGGTCCTTCCATCCCTAAGGAAGGCCAGCCTCTTTTTTGTATAAAACATGATGACTTTAGTATAATACATATACAGTTTTGTATTATAGTGTGAAGTTTTAATGTTTTTATTATAATGCGCAGTTTTGTATGCAGCTTTGTATTTATAACGTGCACCTATTATACAAATTGTATACGTATTCTACTAAAGTGTTCGTGATTTATACAAAAAAGGGCTGGCCTTCCTGAACTCAGGAAGGACTGCGTCCTATTTGAAAGGGCCCCTATATTATATAGGGGGCCTTTCAAATGAGACATGGTCCTTCCATCTCTAAGGAAGGCCAACGATCTGGGTCATCGTTTTCAAATCCAACGGCACCTTCAATTTTGTTGTACAAAAGGGCATTTTGGTCATCAATTTTTACATTAATTATGCACTCTAATTAATATTCCGAAATACTAAATTTAGCTAGTTTTATTTTTGGTATTTTTCGCAATACCATATTTAAAAAATATCCAATTTTTGCTGGACGATATTATCCGGGGCGTATTTTTGTATCCTCGCGCATTTTTTTTGTAGAATTTAAGGTTCCTTTTGCAATGACTGCATGTTTTTTGTAGAATCCGTTGTTCATTCAAAAAGTCATCCGTTATTTGTAAATTTTGCATGGTTCTTTGTAAAATACAATTCATATTAGTAATTAATGTGTGGTTATTTGTAACGATTGTATGGTTCTTTGTATAATAAAATTTGTATAATTTTTGAAAAAAAATTGTGGTAGTCATTCACACTTAATTGATGCGAATATACATACCAAATTTGTATAATGCACATCCAAAATGTGTAATGCACATTAACATATA
This sequence comes from Ottelia alismoides, assembly GCA_037367405.1. Classification (NCBI taxonomy): domain Eukaryota; kingdom Viridiplantae; phylum Streptophyta; class Magnoliopsida; order Alismatales; family Hydrocharitaceae; genus Ottelia; species Ottelia alismoides. The sequence goes on along the minus strand of JAZKJV010003061.1, from coordinate 30,480 downwards.
CAAGATCTATAAAAAAAATATAATCTTCATTCGCAACCATTTGATTTGTAAAAATACATCATAAATTTGTATAATACATATCAAAATTGTATAATACAGACTAATATTGTATAGTACACATCAATATTGTATCAAACTGCGAATTGTTCTTCATCCAGGACTGGTTGTAGCATCGTGTACACTTATCGTTATCCGATCTACGTGTTGTCATCGTTGTTTGCATGAAGATTTTCCCGGAGAGCCGCAACATCATTCCCTGCAAATTACACGTGCCATCAACTTCTTCCTTCCCGATGAGACCACGTATGCTGACCCATCAGGAGGAGTTGATTGCTGTTCAGATGGAGCAGATTCTATTGATCGAAGACAACTGGATGTTGTTGCACTTTCTGTCTCAACTTCTTTGATTGACTCCATGTCAGGTAGTATCTTCCTGCCTGCTTAGTCCTTGCAAAATAAAATGCTGTTTTTATCTTATGTACGACCACCGTGTTAGAAAAGGACCCTGAATTAAGTTATCTTGTTGTTTCCCATCCAGTTTAAACTAATTTACATTTTGTTCATATGTCATAGATCATTCCGCCGAGGAACCAACTCATATCAACAGACTAGACTCGCTGACCGTCTACAACCAACAGCTGAATGGAAATCAATATACAAAGACAGAAACGATGATTCAAGGATTATTCGATCATGATCTTCATAGTCGGCGGTGAAGATGAAGATGGAGGCGGCGAGGAGGTTGACGATACCTGTGATGACGATGGAGACAAGATCTCCGATGTGCGCACGATAAAGACGAACGATGGCGGAGAGACGCACGAAGCCCGGCGTGATCCTCTTCCTCCCACGACGAAGACGACAGAGAGACGTGCAAAGCTCGACGTGATCCTCTTCCTCCCACCGTCGTCACCTCCTCTCATGCACCGCCGTCGTGTTTGTGAGATTAGGAAAGAGGTTATTGATATATTTTAGGTATACGTATGGGATTTTTGGAAAGATTTGTAAAAATACATAACAAATTTGTGTAATACATATCAAAAGTGTATAATACAGACAAATATTGTATAATACACATCAATATTGTATCAAACTACGAATCGTTCTTCATCTAGGACTGGTTGCAGTACCATGTACATGTATCGTCATCCGATCTACGTGTTGTCGTCATCGTTTGCATGAAGGTTTTATCGAAGAGCCGCAACATCATTCCCTGGAAACTACACTTGCATGAAGATCTTCTCAGTTCAGCATTTCGATTAGATCGAATCCTGACAGTTAAATTTCAATTTAAAAAAACCTACATATTCACAAATCGTAAGAGACATTTAATCAAATCACTCATCTGATATCCGACTGTTAAAACAATTCCGACGATTAGATTGCCATGAATGATTAACTGGAACATCCAAAACAACAAAGATGATCTTAAAGAACCCTAACAGAAGATCGAGCTAATTTTGCACGGTGACTGTACAAATTTTACTGAAATCTCGTTTTTTCCATTGAAATTTTGACGTGAAATTCACAGATTTTTGTCCTCCCAAATCATGTAGATACAACTTAATTCACATCATTTCCAAATAAACAGATCATTGGAGCAATTCCATGGTAAAAAATTCGCAAGAACCGTGAGTTTCCAGAATATTTTATTACCTAGCAACCTCAGCGCGACTCTCGGCCTGCTTGGCGATCTCCGAGAGCTCCCTCCAGCGCCACACGCAATCCATCCCTCCTCACTCAGTATCTCACAATTCTGATATGTACGTGAATGGCAAATTAGGAGAGAGAGAGGCAACATTAATGGAAAATTAGGAGAGAGTAATTAATGGGGAGATATTTTGGATGGTTACATGCTATATTTAGATAATGAATAATGACAAAAATGGGTTTTTGATTAATTAAAAAATATTATTAACATACCTTTTTTAATAACCGTCCGATTAATTACGAATGGATGAGATTGTTGGCCTTCCATAGAGATGGAAGGACCACGTCCCATTTGAAAGTTATCCTATATATATATATATATAGAGGGCTTATCTAATGGGCCCTGTGCCCATTTGAGATGAGATGAGCCCACTCATATTTTACCAATGTTTTCCATCATTTTGACTTCAATGCTTATTTATTTACTGTTGTTATATCATATTACTATTAGTAACTATTTTCTTATAAAGAAGATCTTAGATTCACAAGAAATGGTCATTAGTAAGAATAAAAATGAGACTAGTAATATAAATAATAATACAATCATTTTGTATGAATTTAAGGTTTTTTTTCATGAAAATAGTTACTACTAGTAAGAATAAGATATAACACTTGTAAACAAATACTTATTAAGCTCAAAAAAATATGAAATAATGGTAAAAAATGAGTGGGCTCATCTCATCTCAAATGAGCACAGGGCTCATTGGATAATTTCCCTACATATATATATATATATGATCTCCTTTCGATAGGACGCAATCCTTCCTGAGTTCAGGAAGACCCACCCTTTTGTAAAAAAACACGATGCCCTTAGTAGAATATGTATACAATTTGTACTATAGTGTGTGATGAATACCCATTCATCACTCTTTATTCTTATATTTTAGCTACAAAAACCTATGCAAATGCATGTAGATATGTGTAAATAGGAATAATTAGCAAAAGCATGCATGTTTGTACATACTTATAATTAGCATGTTTTTGTGCAAAAATAAAAGAATAAAGAAGAAAAAGAAAAAGAGGGAAATATTTAGAATAAATATTGAGCAACCTAACCCAAGGGAGGGCTCAGCATGAGCCTGACCGCATAAAAGCCAAAGTAGAGGGAGATAGGGGCTCATGTGTAAATATTTATGTAAATAAATAAAATTATATTTTCCTCACCCAAAAATATGCTTGTACATATTTGTATATATTTAGAGAATATTAAAAACAAAATAAAAATGTGAAAATCAAAAAGAACAAAGATATCCTTTCACCATGTACATAGACCATACACTTTTATTTATTCAACCTTATAAATAAATAAAATTATCTTCTAAAACTTTTTGTAAATATTCTATATTGTAAATAAATAAAATGAAAAGAATCAAAACAAAAATCAAATAAAAATAACAAAATTAAAATAACAAAAATATATTGTACATATGCCATGTTTATAGATGTATATAACTATTTATTCTACCTATGTATATAAATAATAAAAATAAAATAAAAATAGCCTTTTATTCCTCATTTTATCCTATAAATAAATAAAATATAAAATAGGAATAAAAATGTATAAAAATAACTAATTAAAAATCAAAATCAAAAACCCTATATTGTATATATACCTATATATAGCTATATATTGTAAATACCTTATTTTTATTTCCAAAAATTAATTAAAAATCACCAAAAAATAGAGAAAAATAAAATAAAAATATTTTGTGTTTCAAGTTTTTGCTAATTCCATCATTTTCTAGCCTAAAATAAATAAACAAAAAATAAAATACATGGCGGCTTCTGATTGGTCCACGGGGGTTTGTTGACCCCGGTCAACTTCCCCCGCGGACCTTCTTCTTTCGCGGGTCAGGCAACCGACCCGTTTTCTCGATCTTTTGCCCGCCTGACCCGACCGCCATCGACCCAAACCCCGGGCTCCGATTGCACTCCGATCATCCAGGATCCTCGCCCGGGGTGGGTTTGGTGGATCCGAACCGCATGCAGCTCGCCCGACCTCCTTCTTCTCGGATCACCCACCATACTTATAGTCATCACCGGCGACCTAATTCACGCCATCTTTGATCTTCCCCTCGGTGCCTGTGAGCTCCTCCATCATCCCTGAGTGACAGCCGTGGCCGGTGGAGTTGCAGCTAGGCCTGGGCAGCCGGAAATCACTGATCCGGTGGTAATAGCCGCCGTGCGCCGCCGCGAGCGCGCTGAGCCTCGGGGAGCTCGACGACCCCTTAAGGCAACGACCTGGAGCCTCATCAGCTCCAGCCCAGTCGAATGCGCCCATCAGGTAGATTCCGTAGCCAGTAGATTAGCGTAGCTTTAGGTTTTTAGATTTGCAGTAGCGTAGCTCCGCCACCTCCGCCAGCCATCTCCGTCCATTCCCTTGATCATCCGACACCGCCATCAGCTCCGCCAGACCCCTCTCCACCTTCTCCGACCTTTCACTCCCCCTGTCTCGCCCCGGAGCAGGGACTTGGCTCTCCTCCCTCCGCCGCTCGCCAGAGAGCTTCCATCTCACTGCACCAGCCACCTTCCGCCCGCTCTGACGGGTCGAGGCACTTTACCCTCGACCCAGCTTCTTTTCTGTGCAGGTCTCAAGGCAAATCGACCTCATCTGGAGGTCGGAACTTCTGGGCACAGCAGCTTCCGTTCCTCCACGTCGCCTGAGCTCTCTGGAGCTCCTCGCGTCCATCGGAGCAGCACATCGGGTGCGGAGCTTCACGAGGAAGCTTTCCCGCACTTCAGGAGCGGTAGACGAGGATCGACGTACACGCAGAGGGTCGGCGAAGCTCGCCGGCCGCCAGTTCTTCCAGGATCGTCGTCCACCGTCAGATCGGCCTCGAGCTCCAGTTCTCATCACGCCCGTCCATTCATCGGAGCAGCACTGACCATCAGATCTCCCTGGGGTCGATCATCACCGTTGAGCGGCGAGGTTAAGCCACGTGGTTGCACCTCGTCCATCCGATCCGAGCCCGGAGTCCTTCGCAGCCCCACAACGCACCAGAGCCGCTGGATCTGCCACGTGGGAGCATTACAGCCATCGGATCGATTCGAGGGTCCCCTTTGGTGTGCGGCGCGTCAACTCAACCGTTCGATCTGCCACGTGTCGCGCATCCGTCCCTCGACATTAATAAAAGGGTAATTTACTTAGGCCCCCCCTCGTAGTTTGTGTTTTTAATTCTAGTCCTGTAAATAGTTTAAGTCTTTTATTTATGTAGGGTAAATTGCACCTCGGACCTTGTGCTTGTTTTTATTTGCATTGATACCCCTGTGTATGTGAGCCCACGTGCTTCGTCACGTGTTTAGTTGGGTTATTTGCATCTCTTATCCTGTAGTTCTGGATGGTTATTGAATGAATATATACTTTCTGGTATTTGCATCTATACCCCTGTGAGCATTTTATTTGAACATGTGCGGATTTTAGTGGGTTATTTGCGCCCAAGCCCCTGGACTTTTTGGTACGAGTTACCAAAAGGTCCAAGAACTTGGTTTTTATTACCAGAAGGTCCCTGAGTGCCCCAGGCACGCGCCACGCGCGTGATTTGCTGGGCAAATTGCACCTGGACCCCCAGAGTTTCGGGTATTTGCACTTAAGTCCCTGTGCACAGTGCCCCCTTTTGATTTTGAATAAAATATCAAACCACCTCCAAATTCGATGAAAATTTGATACATGGCTCCTGCCATGTTGTAGGATTTTTGAGAATTTTTTAGGACATTTTTTATTTTATTTGGTATTTTTAAAAATTCAAAAACCTTCTTTTTAGCTACTGTCTAGGTTTAAAAATCCCAAAAAAATATAAAAACATCCCCAAAAATTCTAAAAAAAATTAGTTACTGTTCTTTGTGTGTTGTTTGATTTTTCTAGCCAATTTTGGCTATTTTTCATTGAGTAAAAACCCTAAAAATCTAAAAACACCTAAAAACTCATAAAAATTATAATAAATAATCTAAAAATCCAAAAACAACAATTTTGGTGCTCAATTTTCCTTATTTTATCTAGAATATAGGAAAAGTACCTCCAGAACCTGTTGAGATCCTTAGATATTTTATTTAAGGGTTTTGGTTCTGGCTGGACAGTACCCAGTCTTTTTCTTACTGTTTGATTTTTAGAAAATAAAATTCACATTAGAAAAATCTCAAAAATTAACCAAAAACACTTAAAAACTTAAAAAACATAAAAACCATTTTTCTTGAATTTTTGCTTGATTTTTGGTGTGTTAAATAAATTGATCAAGTGTGCTTGCTTTTACTTTCTTTTATTTTCTTCACCTATTAAAAATCCAAAAAAATATAAAAATTATTAAAAACCACTAAAAACATTTTCTTTTATTTTTATATTATTTTTACTACTTCGTAGGCCTCTGGCCAACCCGTGCTCCTTGTGTTCGACCCTGGGAGCTATACCAGGTTAATCCCATAGCTAGACCGCTCTCGTTTTTGTTTTGATTGATTTAACCTATTTTGAGTGGTTGATTTTTCTTGATATTCTCCGTCTGAGTGATTGAGGTCGCAACGACCACTTCCAGACCTTTACCTTGGTCGTTCAGTCGCGGGTTATCAGAATGGCGCCGTTGCCGGGGAGCACGGCTTAGTAGTATTTTTGTCTTTATTTTCGTTTTTATTTTCGCGGCTTTTCGTGGCTCTTCGGAGCTCGCGGCTCTTCGCGGCTTTTGTTTATAGTTTCTTTTTGTTTTATTTTGTTTTTATTTTCGTTTATTTTTATTTTTATTTTTGTTTTATTTTGTGTGATTGTTTTATTTCCATTTTTGCACATATACCCTCACTTGTATTTTCTTTTATTTTTCTCTATTATTTGATTATTCTTTCTGGACTGACCACTCTTCTCTGTTTCTTGCGAGGGCCTGAGGACCGCGGAGGCTACTTTCGAGGAGCCGGTGCAGCCGCGGCACTTGGAGGCGGCTTCTTTCTCTACGAAGCGGCAGGAGAGAGCGAGAGGAGAGAGTTGAGTGGGTGACGTATTAGGATAGATTTTTCATTTATTATCATTATTATTGTAATAATACAGGACACTCTTGGACTTTGTGGACTTGTGACCATAGCGGGTCTGTTTCGCCGAGCACCGGTGTGCTCAGGGGACCCATTAGGACTTGCGGTTTTTCGTGGCTTTTCTCGCAGATTTCTTTTTCTTTCTTACTGTCATTTGCCGGTTTTTCGCGGTTTTTGTCGAGCCCCTAGATTTAGGACTTTGTGGTGATTGTGACGTAATTGAGTAGGATCCACACACTTAATTGCATATCTGTTCCTATAGACCGTAATTGGACCTACTTAAAATAAATAATAAAAATAACTGACTCGCTAGCCTCCGTAGCCTACGTGCCGTAGCTCGTCCTGTAAAGCGCTTACTCCTACCCCCGATTTGTCGGGCAGGAGAGGGACGAGCCAAGACCGGACCCTTTGGCTTGGAGGTCGGTGACCGGTTAGACGGTTCTTCGCTAGAAGTTGCTCGTCTAGGACTCGGCTTTTTCCCGCTGCATCATTTAGCTTAGTTTTAATTCTGTCTTTATTTTATGCGCGGATCATTTTGCATGTAGAGAGCTGGAGCAAGGTACGCATTTCTGACTTTGCATGCATCATTGATTTATCGTGCATCGGCTTTTTCGTCTTCTCCCCCCTGTTTTTGACTTAATAATCAGGAGAACCGAAAAATTCGTTAGGCGTTTCTTTTTATTGAAAAATATCTAAAAACAAAAACAATAAAATCGGGACTGCTAATCATACTTGACCTAAAAGACACTTCACTGAAAATCTGTCTTGGGGAGAGTAACCCCCTCCTTGTCTGGTTTGGATGAGCGAGAGAGTGATCCGCACATTAGGATAGAGCCTCCGATCTTTTCTTGACTGATTACCGGCTTTCAGTACGGGACAGTCGGTTGAGAGAGATTTGGACACCTATTTACCTCACGTAATCGCTCTGATAGACTGGATGATCACCTAAAATAAAATTGACAAGATAATTGACCGATCTCTTCGGTCTTCAGCTCTGTGTGCGTAGGTGAATTGGGGGTTTGCTTGTTTATCTTGTTCGATTGCCAGATCCCTTCGATCCTTTCTCATCTTCCTTCTATTCCCCTCCCTCACCTCCCTTCATTCCACCTTCTTCTCCTTTCCCCCTGGATGATGGATCCCCCTCACTGTGAGCCGACTCTTACGGCTTCTTCTCCGTCCTCTGACCATCACTCCAGTCCACCTTCTAGGGAGGTCGGATCTCCGACCAACCCCCCGCTCCCTCCCTCCCTTTCATCTCATCACTCTGGGCATGCTGTGCTAGACGTCCGAGGATACCAGCTAGAGCAGATGCGAGGCCCGGACGATGCTGTTGCTGAGTTGAGAGCGCACTCTGTTGGTGACCAGAGAGAGCAGTGGAGATTAGCAGACATATCCTATTCCGGAGGGATGGAGGAGCAGATAGCACATGGAGCTCAGTCAGCTTCTACATTAGGACCATTCATCTTGGAGTTGGATTACATTCAGCGACTGCCGACATTTTCAGGAGAGGCGCACGAGGAGCCGTATCTTCACCTGTCAGCTTTCGAGGAGTTTTGTAGAGCGCAGAGATATTCAGACGTCACTGCAGAGGAGCTGATGAGCAGGACCTTCCCCTTCACGCTGCACGACAGAGCCATGAGGTGGCACCGACGATTGGGAAGGACATTCGAGACGTGGGGAGAGCTACGCCGAGAGTTTCTACAGAGATACTTCCCTCCACGTAGAGCAGAGTTTATGCGGTCTTTGATCATGGACTTTTCAGTTGACCCCCAGGAGCCATTGCACGAGGCATGGCCGAGGTTTCTTGACCTCTTGAGGAGATTTCCTGAGCACGGACTTCCACTTACAGACTTGATAGAGATCTCCATGCGGGGGATGACCGCAGAGCAGATAGCACTGTTGATTACCACATGTGGCGGTTCACACCGCAGTTCCGACATTCACTTCCTGGATACCATCTCGAGGTTACTGTCACAGAGATCTTCTTCGCGAGATGCCATGGTCGGGACAACACATGAGGACGATGCTGTACCAGTGCGGTGTGTCACTTTGCACGATGAGACAGTTTCTACACACCAGCCCGAGGATTTGGATGATGTCGCACCATTGACAGAGGAGATGACAACGATAGCAGAGGTTCGGACCCAGAGTCTACTTGAGTTCCCGTTGGCTTTCCAGTTGGAGTTCGAGTCAGCCCCAGAGTTCTCTGTTGACGAGTCTTGGATATCAGATCTTCTAATACTCCAGGAGCCGGAGGAGCCCCAGCTTTTGCAGCCATTGATTCAGACACTTCAGCATCCAGTCCCGGAGGAGTCAGTCTCCTTCCTGCAGAGACACTTCTCGGATGCAGTCAGTCACCAGGACTCAGCCCAGCAGCCACAGCTCGAGGAGGGACAGCACTTTGAGAGTACAGACACTGAGAGTCCCGTCTTCGAGCCTTTTGTCCTCCACTTTGTTGAGATAGATACACTTCCTGAGGACCAGCTGACAGCCAGCATAGCCGCAGAGCGAGGATCAGCTGCAGACACTTTTCCAGCTTCCGCGGTGTTGACTAGTACCTTCTCCGGCTTCCAGATTGCCGAGACTTACACTTCAGATGATGATGCAGCCTGGTGCACTGAGTGGATACTTGATAGTAGCGCAGATGCCCATATAGATCCTGATCCTCTTCTTCTCACTTCTGATCCTGCATCTCTCCCCGAGGGTTATCTGCGGGAGGATGCCACACTCGATGAGTACTCGGTTTCACCTACTGAGAGTGTTTCCGATCTGGCGGAACACGGAACCGAGTCTTTAGATCATTCTGATTCTGAGTCTTCTCACCTCGACGACCCTCGCGAGGATGAGCCCACTCTGGAGGTATTCGATGATTTGCCTGATCTTCTTCCATTCTATTCATCGGATATCAGTCTGTTTAGAGAGTCTCCTGATCTTGATTGTCCATACCTGATTGAGACACTGATTGACGTGGACGATTCTATTACTGATCCATCTTTCTCCACGTTCGATTTCTTCGGCTCCACACTCTCACTCCAGTCTGATCCAGAGCCGACGATTTCTTTTGTGCTACCGGATCCTGATCACTTCTTTCCATATCTTTGGCCGGTAGCAGACACCCGCCTGATTGCATACCTGGGTGTCTTACTTTATACTGTTGAGTTCGTCGTTGTTCTCACACCGAGACTGCGACGACAGTACGGCATTCGCCTTACCGATGCCGACCTGAACCTTGATACTGCATTATCCTAGCCTTTGCGCCCAGCTAGGGGCGTAAAATCTAGCGCTTGTTGAGAGGCACCTCAACATTGTACTCTTTTGTATATACGTGTTTCGTCTTATTTTGATCCTTCTTTCTTCCGTTCTTGTTTCCACCCCAGGTCTCGCTTAGGATTATCTTTGCTATACTTAGGATATTCCTCATCCTAAGTATAGGGGGGTGAAAACACCGGGTTGTTCTTCGTTCTGTTCCATCACTCCTGTTGTTGCCTATACCTAAGGTTCTTCACCTTAAGTATAGGGGGAGTGATGTCCTCCTTCTTATATATATTCGTCATTTTCTTCGTGTCTTGCTACCCCTGTTTTGCTGCCTATACTTAGGGATATCTTACCCTAAGTATAGGGGGGGTAGACCCTGTACATTCTCCACTCGGTTTTCCCTTCGTGTACAGCCTGCTATACTTAGGATTACTTGATCCTAAGTATAGGGGGAAGACCCGAGTCCTTCTTGACTTTTCATTTTCCTTTTGTATAGCCTTCCTTTTCACTTCCCTATACATAGCACGAGTTATGTCTTCTTCATCGCTCTTGACTCCGAGGACATCGTTCGAGCTAAGTATAGGGGGGTGTGTATATATTTCATATATACTTTAGCCATAACTCGTACGTTGTGTGAGTGTGTTAATAAATAAAAATGGCTAAAAACCACAAAAATTAAAAAATTTTTCATGTACATAATCTTCTTTTATTTGCACATGCATAGCTAGTGTACAAATTATTTTTGTAAAAATGATTTCAAAAATCTTTTGTGTGTAAAGCTTGTGTAACTATTTTTGTATCAAAATTATGTATATAGTACAAAATTTTTCCAAAATGTTTTGAAAATCAAAAGTTTGCAAAAATCTTGTGTAAATGTGTGTAAATATCTTTTTGCAAAACTTGCACTTCATGCATCATCATTCATGATTTCAAAACATTTTTCAAAAATTTTGCATGATTGTAAAATTTGTGTAAATATGCATCTTTTTGTACATATGTATATAGTTTTTCTGGATGATAGTTGACATTTAAACTAAGCCTGGAATCAAATTGAGAAATGGAGCTTGATTAAGATCTTAATCCACCTAATTTCTAAAAGGAACCTTATAGGGCTTAGGTTTAAGACTTTTCAAGTCCATGGTGACTTAATTCTTTGAGTCCACTAGGCTATGATCACATGTCATCTCAATGAGCCTAAGTAGAGCACTTAACAACAACACATGACTCATATAGATTATGGCTTTACTTGGACAACCGCACTATGCACCGAGCTCTCTACGGATGAGATGGTGAGGAGGCAGTCTTCCTTGGCTTGGGGTAGCATATGAGGGTAGTACTTCTAGGCGGAACCTCTCTTCTTCTTATAGTGAAGGAAGTGCGTCTCAACTTGGTCTGGTTGCCATGAAGTCTAACGACGGGAGTTGTGGGTTGCAATAAAGCTTCAAAAGAGGGATAGTCTACTGGCTCAAGAGGAAAAACTCCTTGTATGTATGCTGCACATGTACATGTTGTAGAGATGCACTCGAAAAAAAAATGTGAAAAAAAAGAGAAAAGAACTCCAAAAAAGTGGTGGGTCTGAGAGAAAATGATAATCCCACCGGAGTATGTATATAAGTGCAATAAGCAAAGCTTGGTTTCATGATCCACCTGTTGTAGCTTGCAGCAGGGAGACTTGGCTACACTGGTCAAGCTCCCAAGGGTACTTGGCTACACTGGCCTTGACCCATTCTCTTCTTCCCCCTCTTCTTGAGCCGGTTGTACTTGAACTTAGAAGGGAATACCCCGCTCCTCGAGGAAAGAGTGGCCAGATTGAGGTCATAGAGTTACCTTGTTGGGGAGGGTTGTCAAGTTGCCATTTCTGAGGTGGAGAGCTTAGACCTCACTTTCACAGGACAAGAAAAGATTCATGGTCTTCAGGGTTTGTGATTGATGACTTGTTCTGATCTGGAGCATTGAGGAGTCTTGGTTATAGATTGGTGGAACTTAGAGGCTGTTAGGTTTTAAGCTTAAGTCTAAATAAGGTTCCGACACATTAATAATCCAAAGATCTGATTGAGCTCCATAACTCAATTTAATGAAGGCAAGTTTAATAATCAACCTTGATCCATGTACATTCTCTTTTTCTTTTTCTTTCTTTCTTTTTCACTTCTTTTTCAAATAAGTGTTTGCTAAGGGACTAGCAAAGTATAGTATAGGGGGGTGATGAATACCCATTCATCACTCTTTATTCTTATATTTTAGCTACAAAAACCTATGCAAATGCATGTAGATATGTGTAAATAGGAATAATTAGCAAAAGCATGCATGTTTGTAAATACTTATAATTAGCATGTTTTTGTGCAAAAATAAAAGAATAAAGAAGAAAAAGAAAAAGAGGGAAATATTTAGAATAAATATTGAGCAACCTAACCCAAGGGAGGGCTCAGCATGAGCCTGACCGCATAAAAGCCAAAGTAGAGGGAGATAGGGGCTCATGTGTAAATATTTATGTAAATAAATAAAATTATATTTTCCTCACCCAAAAATATGCTTGTACATATTTGTATATATTTAGAGAATATTAAAAACAAAATAAAAATGTGAAAATCAAAAAGAACAAAGATATCCTTTCTCCATGTACATAGACCATACCCTTTTATTTATTCAACCTTATAAATAAATAAAATTATCTTCTAAAACTTTTTGTAAATATTCTATATTGTAAATAAATAAAATGAAAAGAATCAAAACAAAAATCAAATAAAAATAACAAAATTAAAATAACAAAAATATATTGTACATATGTCATGTTTATAGATGTATATAACTATTTATTCTACCTATGTATATAAATAATAAAAATAAAATAAAAATAGCCTTTTATTCCTCATTTTATCCTATAAATAAATAAAATATAAAATAGGAATAAAAATGTATAAAAATAACTAATTAAAAATCAAAATCAAAAACCCTATATTGTATATATACCTATATATAGCTATATATTGTAAATACCTTATTTTTATTTCCAAAAATTAATTAAAAATCACCAAAAAATAGAGAAAAATAAAATAAAAATATTTTGTGTTTTAAGTTTTTGCTAATTCCATCATTTTCTAGCCTAAAATAAATAAACAAAAAATAAAATACATGGCGGCTTCTGATTGGTCCACGGGGGTTTGTTGACCCCGGTCAACTTCCCCCGCGGACCTTCTTCTTTCGCGGGTCAGGCAACCGACCCGTTTTCTCGATCTTTTGCCCGCCTGACCCGACCGCCATCGACCCAAACCCCGGGCTCCGATTGCACTCCGATCATCCAGGATCCTCGCCCGGGGTGGGTTTGGTGGATCCGAACCGCATGCAGCTCGCCCGACCTCCTTCTTCTCGGATCACCCACCATACTTATAGTCGTCACCGGCGACCTAATTCACGCCATCTTTGATCTTCCCCTCGGTGCCTGTGAGCTCCTCCATCATCCCTGAGTGACAGCCGTGGCCGGTGGAGTTGCAGCGAGGCCTGGGCAGCCGGAAATCACTGATCCGGTGGTAATAGCCGCCGTGCGCCGCCGCGAGCGTGCTGAGCCTCGGGGAGCTCGACGACCCCTTGAGGCAACGACCTGGAGCCTCATCGGCTCCAGCCCAGTCGAATGCGCCCATCAGGTAGATTCCGTAGCCAGTAGATTAGCGTAGCTTTAGGTTTTTAGATTTGCAGTAGCGTAGCTCCGCCACCTCCGCCAGCCATCTCCGTCCATTCCCTTGATCATCCGACACCGCCATCAGCTCCGCCAGACCCCTCTCCACCTTCTCCGACCTTTCACTCCCCCTGTCTCGCCCCGGAGCAGGGACTTGGCTCTCCTCCCTCCGCCGCTCGCCGGAGAGCTTCCATCTCACTGCACCAGCCACCTTCCGCCCGCTCTGACGGGTCGAGGCACTTTACCCTCGACCCAGCTTCTTTTCTGTGCAGGTCTCAAGGCAAATCGACCTCATCTGGAGGTCGGAACTTCTGGGCACAGCAGCTTCCGTTCCTCCACGTCGCCTGAGCTCTCTGGAGCTCCTCGCGTCCATCGGAGCAGCACATCGGGTGCGGAGCTTCACGAGGAAGCTTTCCCGCACTTCAGGAGCGGTAGACGAGGAACGACGTACACGCAGAGGGTCGGCGAAGCTCGCCGGCCGCCAGTTCTTCCAAGATCGTCGTCCACCGTCAGATCGGCCTCGAGCTCCAGTTCTCATCACGCCCGTCCATTCATCGGAGCAGCACTGACCATCAGATCTCCCTGGGGTCGATCATCACCGTTGAGCGGCGAGGTTAAGCCACGTGGTTGCACCTCGTCCATCCGATCCGAGCCCGGAGTCCTTCGCAGCCCCACAACGCACCAGAGCCGCTGGATCTGCCACGTGGGAGCATTACAGCCATCGGATCGATTCGAGGGTCCCCTTTGGTGTGTGGCGCGTCAACTCAACCGTTCGATCTGCCACGTGTCGCGCATCCGTCCCTCGACATTAATAAAAGGGTAATTTACTTAGGCCCCCCCCTCGTAGTTTGTGTTTTTAATTCTAGTCCTGTAAATAGTTTAAGTCTTTTATTTACGTAGGGTAAATTGCACCTCGGACCTTGTGCTTGTTTTTATTTGCATTGATACCCCTGTGTATGTGAGCCCACGTGCTTCGTCACGTGTTTAGTTGGGTTATTTGCATCTCTTATCCTGTAGTTCTGGATGGTTATTGAATGAATATATACTTTCTGGTATTTGCATCTATACCCCTGTGAGCATTTTATTTGAATATGTGCGGATTTTAGTGGGTTATTTGCGCCCAAGCCCCTGGACTTTTTGGTACGAGTTACCAAAAGGTCCAAGAACTTGGTTTTTATTACCAGAAGGTCCCTGAGTGCCCCAGGCACGCGCCACGTGCGTGATTTGCTGGGCAAATTGCACCTGGACCCCCAGAGTTTCGGGTATTTGCACTTAAGTCCCTGTGCACAGTGCCCCTTTTTGATTTTTGAATAAAATATCAAACCACCTCCAAATTCGATGAAAATTTGACACATGGCTCGTGCCATGTTGTAGGATTTTTGAGAATTTTTGAGGACATTTTTGATTTTATTTGGTATTTTTAAAAATTCAAAAACCTTCTTTTTAGCTACTGTCTAGGTTTACAAATCCCAAAAAATATAAAAACATCCCCAAAAATTCTAAAAACATTAGTTACTGTTCTTTGTGTGTTGTTTGATTTTCTAGCCAATTTTGGCTATTTTTCATTGAGTAAAAACCCTAAACATCTAAAAACACCTAAAAACTCATAAAAATTATAATAAATAATCTAAAAATCCAAAAACAATAATTTTGGTGCTCAAATTTTCCTTATTTTATCTAGAATATAGGAAAATTACCTCCAGAACCTGTTGAGATCCTTAGATATTTTATTTAAGGGTTTTTGTTCTGGCTGGACAGTACCCAGTCTTTTTCTTACTGTTTGATTTTTAGAAAATAAAATTCACATTAGAAAAATCTCAAAAATTAACCAAAAACACTTAAAAACTTAAAAAACATAAAAACCATTTTTCTTGAATTTTTGCTTGATTTTTGGTGTGTTAAATAAATTGATCAAGTGTGCTTGCTTTTACTTTCTTTTATTTTCTTCACCTATTAAAAATCCAAAAAAATATAAAAATTATTAAAAACCACTAAAAACATTTTCTTTTATTTTTATATTATTTTTACTACTTCGTAGGCCTCTGGCCAACCCGTGCTCCTTGTGTTCGACCCTGGGAGCTATACCAGGTTAATCCCATAGCTAGACCGCTCTCGTTTTTGTTTTGATTGATTTGACCTATTTTGAGTGGTTGATTTTTCTTGATATTCTCCGTCTGAGTGATTGAGGTCGCAACGACCACTTCCAGACCTTTACCTTGGTCGTTCAGTCGCGGGTTATCAGTGTGCAATTTTAATGTTTGTATTATAATGTGAAATTTTGTATGCAGTTTTGTATTTATAAAGTGCAGCTATAATATGAATCGTATACGTATTCTACTAAAGTGTCCATATTTTATACAAAAAAGGACCGGCCTTCCTGAACTCATGAAGGACCTGCTATATATAAATATAAGGTATAAATATGGGTTAAATGAGTATGCTCCCACCTTTCTTTGTGTAATTTTTTTAAATTTTTGAAATTAAACCGGAGGGATTTACTTAGAATAATAAGTGGAATATGTGTTTCAAATTTCGTATAAAATAGACATTCCTAACACTTCCATCTGAAGGGGTTTAATTTCAGCCATTATGAAACCGCTAAAATTTGGCAGTCTTGATGAAGGGAATAGAAACCTCGAATTAAGTCGAATTTCGAATGACACTATGGTGACATATTGTGATCTAAATTCCACTAGGTTTCATTTTAGAAAAATAAAAAATTACAGGTAAAAAGGGTGGGAGCATACAAGTTACGTGCTCCAAGGGAGTATAATCCTTTTTCCCTATATATATGGGATTGATGGGGCTGCCCCCCATGTCATTTCCCGCAATTTTTTTAATTTTTTTATAAAATATCACCATGTATATCCATCCAATATACCAATCGAATTTCGTCAGAAACGGATACTCCTATGCCCTCCATCTTGAACAGATCGATCACATCAATGTTTAGACCGTTAAAATTACATGTTTTAGATAGAGGGCATACGAGTCTCTGTTTCTGATGAAATTCGAATGGCATATTGAAGGGATATATAGATGAATATACACTGTGATATTTTGCAAAAAAAAATTGCAGGAAAATGGCATGGGAGCGACCTCATTTTTTTCATATTTATATAGAGAGGGTGGGGAGCTTACACCGAGGAGCATGTAACTTTACATGCACCGGTACCACAAACGACCATTTTTTAAATGAAATCAGACAGGATTTACTCAGGATTATTAGTGGAATACGTGTTTCAAATCTCATGTAAAACAAATATTTCTAACATGTCCATCTGGAAGAAATAAATTCAACAATTCTGAGATCGTTAAAATTTTGCAGTCTTGATAGATAGGTTAGAAGTCTTGAATTAAGTTGAATTTTGAATAACATCAATGTGATATATGAGGATCTAAATCCCACATGTTTCATTTCAAAAAAATAAAAAATATGGACTATTATGGCACTAGTGCATATAAAGTTACATGCACCCTAAAACTCATATATATGGGTTATATGGGGCTGCCCTCGTCTCATTTTTCATCAAATTTTATTTTTTTAAAAAAATGAAGTCATGTATATTCATCCCTATATCACTCCTATATGTCACTCGAATTTCGTTAGAAACGGAGACTTCTATGCCCTCCATCTAGAACATGTACGATTATAGCAATTTTAATATCATTAAATTACATGTTCCAGATGGAAGGCATAGGAGTCTCTGTTTCGTATAAATCTGAAATGACATATTAGAGGGATATAGGGATGAATATACATAACTTTATTTTAAAAAAATAGAAAAAGTTAGAAAATGAGGTGGGGACAGCCATGTTGACTGCCCTAGGGTGCAGCCCTATTTTTCTTATATATATATATAGGGTAAAATGTGTATGCCCCCTAGGGGAGCTAACTTAGCTCCACCCGTCCTATTTTTTGCATATTTTTTTATTTTTTTAAAATAAAAAAACGTGTAGATTTGTTATTATATCCCTATATTATGCCGTTCAAATTTCATGAGAAACAGAGATTCCTATGACCTCCATCCAGACAGGGTCGATTTAAAAAATCTTGGGACCATTAAAAATGACTGTCTGGATGGAGGTCGTAGGAGTTTCTGTTTCACACGAATTTTTTATGACATAATATAGGGATATAGTGATGAATATTCACGGAAAAAAATCAAAAAAATAAAAAACGGAGAAAATGGGACGGGGGGCAGTCCCTTATATATATATATATATATATATATATATATGAGAAAAAAAAGTATCCTCCCTTGGTGTAGCTAACTTACATGCTCCCATCCTTTTTTCCACTGTATTTTTTATTTTAAATGAAACCTATTGGAATTTAGATCAAAATATGTCACAATGGTGTCATTAAAAATTCAACTTAATTCAAGACTTCTATCCCCTCCATCAAGACTGTCAAATTTTAACGGTCTCAGAATTGCTGAAATTGACCCCCTTCAGATTAAGGGCATACGAGTCTCTGTTTCTGATAAAATTGGAATGACATGTTAGAGGGATATAGTGATGAATATAGATATTTTCATTTTCCAAAAAAAATAAAAAAAATATGGAGAAAATAAGGGTGAGAGTAGCCAAATTCTACCCAACGATGATTAAACACGACCACAGATAGAATAATGAATTTGCATTAGACGAGACAGCATGATTAACGAGTCAAATTTACATCATAAATGCAGACACCCACATGCAGTGTATAATCATTAGGTATTCTAATCTAATTGTTACCTATATGAAATATAAGGTATAAAAAGATGGTGGTTTATTGTTATAACTTAATTACTTAATGTGTTGGTATTTCATCCAATGGCTCAAATTCCACGTGATTTTTACACTACGAATCTTAAAAAATTTGTAGATTACTTTCTCAATCTTGTATTCTTCGTAATTATCACCCAAACTCTGCAAGCATACTCTCTTTAATTGTAGAGTGTATCGTCAATTTGATCCATCTTACGTTATTTTACTTGAATTCATCTTGTGTTAATCACAAAACTAATGGAGAAATTTCCTCCCCTCTCTCCTTGTCCTCTCCCCACATTTTCTTCCTCTTCCCGCCCCTTCCAACCCACCCACACCCGTGACCTCTGCACGCCTCGCCGCGTTGATCGACCTCATATCCCGCAAGGCACCTCTGCCCTCCAGCCCTTTTATGCCCTCCGAGATGGCATCCGCCTCCTTAGTTAGACTATCGTCAGATATGAGAAGGCTCCCTCATGATGTGGAAGATGACACGAATGACGTCACGTCAGGATTGGACGCCCAGGAATCTGAAATTGATCTTGACTGAGAATGACCACTGCTGCTCAATGGGGTCAAAAATCATGCATTTGCCATAAGTAAGGTATTCTCCCCATGACAACATCTTCTTACCTGCATATGGGGGCCACGTCTGCTTGAAGTGGATGGCAGAGGTATCGTCCATGAGGGTGTGGAGCATGGTTACACTGATTCGGATCTCTTAACTTAGGGAATATAGTCACATGCAGTGTTGATGAATCCATGATTCATAAACATTTCTGACGTATTTTGTCTTAAAATCCTTAGCAAGTACGTCTAAATATGCATTAATAATCATTTTTTTATCAAAATCTCATTTATAAATAAAAGATTATTTTTATGCATTAAAAAATAAAAAAAATAAAAATAAAAATGAAGAAAAGAAAACAAGATATACTGTAAATATGCATATATTGTACAAGATGACTCATAAAGTATAAATATAGTTGTAAGATATATTTATATAACCTAACCCTCGAGATCAAGTCAGCATGACTTGATAGACAAACAATAAAGTGGGGGAGATAAGGAAAAAAATACAAAATTAACTAACAACGTACATAATACACTTATTCCAATTATTTATTATATATATACAATCTTCACATAATTTTAATTAATTCATACATACATTTTTTCTGATTTCTTCACTAATTATTTATAAAAATGTACAAAAAAATAAAAAAATTCAACTTGTAAGTATGCCAAGAAATCTAAGTTACGAATTGTCAATTTTCCAACTTCTAAAACCCATAACTTCGTTATACAAACTCCAATTTCACTTTACTCCCTTTAAAATTCATAAAATTAAATTCTCTAATTAGTGAAGGTGATTTCATCGAAAACGGAGTCTATTTGCAAAAAGTTGGTTTTTGTACCTAATGACAACTGGATTTCTAGGCTATTTATTTTATTCAATACATACTATTTATAGTACAGCATATTTAATACTTTTTAATTATTTTCTTGATCTTTTAGTTTATTTATAAAATGAAATCCTTACTTAATATTTTAAATAAATAAAAAACCTTAAAAATAGACAATATGTAAATTAAATTATTAATATCTATAAAAATTCACATGAACTTTAATTTATTATTATATTAATTAATAAAATATAAAAATAATATTTTATTTATTAAAATATTTAATTAAAAATGTAGATATTATTTATCAAGAACACAATATTATTTTATTTACATATCTTCTAATATACATTATTTACATATATATAATACATTATAATTTAGATAATTTAATTATAATCATTTTTCATTTTTAAACCTATTTAAAATAATGTTATTTATTATTTATAATATATTTAATAATGTATTTCAGCCTGGATTATGTGGTGCTGACAAGTGTCAACACCAAGATGCTTCTTCAACCTCAAGAACTCAGGTTGTTAGACTGTCGAACCACCTGACTTCACCTATTTATTCCACCATTGTATCTTCACCTAAATTAGATCTCTAAACTATCCATTCTCTTCTCAGAACAAACCTCTTACTCGCCAGCCCTTAGATTGATCGAAACCCTCTTCCTTCTTTTTTTATTTAAGACACTCAAAGTGGTGCCTTCAGACGCAACAACTTCCAGCTTCAGACAACCTGATTAAACCAACCTCTCCCCCCCCCCCACACGTACACATGCGCGTGCCTTCCAAACTCTTAATATCCATCTCTATTGGTGACAACACTGAGATGGATAGCTCGTAAGGAAGAGGTCATGTCGAGGAGGTGTTCCAAGGTGATATTACCTTGCATCGCGGCCATCGTCATCATCTCCCGTCAAAGCAAAGATCGAGGTCATAAACCTCCAACCCCATGTGACATTCGTCTCACCAATTTCTCGATTTTTTATTTCATTTTAGAGCATATAATTACCTATTTAGGAAGGCTAATCCTCCATCTTTCGATTAGCTCCAACACGCTTACCCAATTTGATCCAAATTTTGTGAAAGATTTGAGTTTGAAGTCACAATCCTTTTAACATCTTCTAGAGATAATAAATCATCATTTCAAGCTGATTCTTCTCGAATCGAGCCCAAACAATTTCTTGCAAGTTGTTTACAGACTGGAGTGAGTCATGTGGAGTATCCAGAATGACTTCTCGCTTTGATTCATGCAGTAGTTGGATTCATTTGCAATTAGGAACTCGTGAGAACTGGAACTCAAGCTTCAGATATGGGAGCCCTAGAAAGCTCTTGACCTCGGCCTTCTTCTTCAGGTTCACCTATCAGTAGGCAATCTCGAAGGGGGAGGAGCCCCCTTCTGTCCATACCTCTATCATCCACCATCGTCGTCACCTTCCATCTCCATCTAGAAGTCGCCATCATCGCCAACCTTCCCCAAATTTGGTGAAGAACTTGAAGAACAGGAGGAGCACAGGCGTGCGACATGTGGTGTCAACTGACGTCCCAGATCAGGTTGCGCCTACTAATCTCCATTGTACAAGCCTATGCGGAGTGAAATTTCATACTAAACCCAACCACATTTCGGAATTCGTACATGCCCCAAATGTTTTCACTATTTGCATTTAGGTCCCCGGCCGGGGACCTAACTACAAAAGAATTGTCCTTTTCTTAAATTTTAGTCTCTGACTAGGGATTGAACTACAGAACTTTATATTTTTCTTATTTTCACTTGTTGATAAGCATAAAAAACGAAAATTGCTAATGCATCTGACAAACCAGACACACTATCGATGAGACGACTACCCAAGTCCTGGCTGAATCAATAATCAACCCACACAATCAAATATCAATCAAAATGAGGAGCTAAACTTTATTATAAACCTAGATATAGCTGTATAGTGGAAGTACATATGAAGTATCAAACATAGGGAGCAAGGGGAATATACAACAAAAACTGCAAAAGACAATGTTTGTTTTGGTGTTTTTATGAAGACTTTTGTTTTTTAGTGGGTTTTTAATATTTATTTTTTAGGAATTTTGCATTTGTTTATTTTTATTTATTAATTTTTTTTATTTTTTTTATTTTTATATTTTTATATTTTTAATTTTCTTTTCAATTTGAGTATATATAATATATATAATATAAATGAGATAGATAAAAAATTATAAAATAAAGGGAAAATCAGGAAAATACCTTAAGTACGGTCTTTTTATTTTTTTTCAATGAAATTAAAAACACTTTTGGTATTTTTGATAATTATAATAATATTAATAATAATATAAGTAAATATATATATAGGCTACTGTATTTTTAAATGCAGTTATAAATACTCAAGAATCTCAAAATCAAATGTTTTTGCCTTTTTATATTTTCTCTATTTTATTTTTTTTCTCAAATTTTTGATATTTTTTTGTATTTTAAATGATTAAAAATAAGAAAATAGTGACTTGAATTAATAGGTTGAATTGTTTTGGATTTCAAAAATAGCTAAGTAGCTCAAAATTTTCCAAAAAAATTCAATATATAGTAAATATAATAAAGAAAATTTCGAAATAGAAAATGTGATTTTTGGTTTTTTAGTGACTTTTTATAATTTTAAGGTTTTTATATTTTTTATTTTTCTTTTGAATTTGTTTATGATTTTTGGTCTGTAGGTGCAAAATTAATAATAAGTAACCCCTAATTTCTTTAGAATATTTTTCAAAATATTTTTCTAATTTTTATGGATTTTTTAATACAAACATGGAATAAATGTAATGTTTTAGATTTTAAATATAGGAAATAATTTTAAATGACGTAGAAAAAATATATGGAGTGAAATATGAGATAAGGCATTTATATTAAATTTCTTGTAATTTTTAAATGCAAGATGGTATTTTTAATGTAAGGAATAAATAAAATAAAAATATAATACTAATATGGACTGAAATGCAAATAAAAATACAATTGAGAAAAAATATAAAGTCCAGGTGGCTTTGCGTAATTTTCCCATAAGTATTTAATTCATTCCATACTGGTAGGGGTATAAATGTAATTTATATAACACAGTAGGGCATATATGCAATTATTCTAAAAATTTTTGAACTAAAATATAAAAGTTCTAGACTAAATAATTACACAAAAGCAAAGAGGGGTCCTATTGAATCTCTATTTCAACACCTTTATTCTATCATTATGCCTTAAAAATCCTAGCTAATGCATGTAAATAACATCAATTTGTGCAAAAATTCACTATTTATTGCATTCATTATGTAAATAATATTGTTTTTAACTCCAAAATTATAGAATAAAGAAAAGAAAAGAAAAGAAAATAATACCAAAGGTATTTTATGACCTAAACCCTGAGACCTACGCATCTGGATGACTAGGTCGGCAATAATAAAGTAGGAGGATAATGGTAAAAAATACAATAAAAAACTCATTTATTAGTTCTTTATTTATTCATTTTTGGGACCCATTTTATGTTCTATTTTTTATACCTCAAATAAATAAACTTTGTAAATAAAAGTTGTAGAGAATAATATATAGAAAAATACAAAATTGAGTTTGTACAAAAATAATACACAGTATACTTTTTCTACTCTGAATAAGATTCTAAAATCTCAACTTCACATACTCATATCTTCCAAATAAAAACTCAAAATGTATCAAAATAACTTACTTTTAATAAGCTATTTAATGAAGATCGTTTCATATTTTTTGGAGTTAAAGTGTGAAAGTTAGGTTTTGGACCCCTATTATACAATATATCCGAATAAAATATTCATTTTATTCATTCCTTATTATTTGTATAATTTTATATTTTTATACTCTTGTGAATATTATTTATAAATTATGTACATATTAAAACCAAAATAAATCCACAAATAAAACATTAAAATAAGTATATAAAATACTTAGGTAAAATACATATACTTATCAATGTATATAAATAAAAGTGAATCTTATTCTTTTATCCTTAATTCATCTATATTTTATATTCTTGTAAATATTGTTTATATTCTATTAAAAATATAGAAATAAAATAAAATCAAAGAAAATACTCTAAAATAAATATTATATCTAAATACATAGACAAAATAACTGTATTTATGCCTAATACATATCTCTATGTGTTTAAGTGTATAAACTATATCATAAAAATATAAGAAAATTATATATAAAAACCTAAAAATAATTTATATATATAATAAGAGAATAAAATGATAAAATAAAATATACAATATAAAAAATAAAATAGCCAAAACATATATGAATATACCTATAAATATACTCTTAAAAATTAACTTATAATAAATAACACCAAAAAAATAAAAATCATATTAAAATACTACATAAAATAATAAACATTTTTTTATTTTACAATGGAAAAATTAATAAAATTATTTATTATATTTAATTAATTATTTTTTCATAAACCATGTTGTTTTGTCCTGTAGTGGTTGATCTGGGCCAATCAGGGCCCAGGGATTGTTGACCCTTGGTCAACTACCCCTAGCGCCTCTGTCGCCCGATAGACATGTCTCTTCCCGCGATTTATGCCCTTTTTCATGGGTGTTTCATCAATCCATTTCATTATTTCTTCACGCCTCGATCAACATCCATCATTAATGATTCACGGCCTTGCTCCAAATCCCTTGTACATAGCATGTCTTCTTCCCCAAGCGTCGGTCAATAAGGGTGCCCGTCATCCTTATAAATAAAACCTCCATCCTTCCCTTCAATTTTTTGTCATTGTTCCGAGCCTTAGAGCCCCTACATCTTGGTCTAGAGAGTATCCCTCTAACAGAGGAAGATCCCCTGAGGTCTGGAGCAGCTCGCGGAGGAGGAGCTGCACCCACAGTGGCTTGCCGACCGCCCTGCTCCCTTCCCTCTCCGGTCAGGTATAAGAATTATTTTCTTCACTTTTTAAGTAGTCATTAGATGTAGGTTTCATTTAATGTTCGTAGTTTAGGTTTTTATTGGTTGAACTAGTGTAAAAACCTCCTTCGTAATTCGTTGGAGCTGAGCTCCAGCTAACCCCTCCACGTGTGTTCAACCGTCTTCCGCCGCGCCTATCACCTCCACTTCGTCCCCTATCGCTTTTCCTTTATTTCGAGCCCCTACACTCACCCAGATCTTTCATGGATCTGGAGATCAGAGGCCCATCTCCATTGTCGCCTAAGGTCTCTCCGTCGCACTGCATTCCACTCCGTTCATCCCCCTAAAGCACCTCTGGTCCCTTCGCTCTTTCTTGTCTATGCTAACTGATAAACACAGATTATCGTAGGTCTAAAAAGTATGTCTCACACAAGGCGGAGATAACCGTAGTCGCTGCGGTGACCTACAATAAAATGTATTTAATCAACAATTAACCCACACTATAGATCAAAGAATTAGAAATAAATGTGGAGTTAAAATTTATTTTTAACTCTGCATTAAAAGATGTATAGCAAGCAAGTATGCAGAGAGTTCGAACACAGGGAGCAAACAGGGAAGATCAAATAAATGTGTGTGAGTGAATGTGAAGTGTGTCTACACTATGCAAGCAAATGAATTTTTGGTGGGTTTTTAATTTTTTAAATTTTTTTTTAATTTTTATCTTTGTATTTTGATTTTTAATTTTCTGATTTTTATATTTTATATTTTATATATTTTTTTCAATATTGGAAGATAAAGACAAAGGGTGATAAACTATTTATAAAAATATGCAAAAATAGTCAAAAATTCAGAAATAAAATCTTTTTCGTATTTTTATAATTTTTTTACTATTTTTGTGATTTTTGGGTATTTTTCAAAATGTTTTTGGTATTTTTAAATAGCAAAATAAAGCAAAACAGTGAATAAGCTACTGGATGGGGGTAAAATGGGAATTAAAAATAGCAAACACCACAAAATTTTTGCAAACTATTTTTAAAATAAAGATGATAAAAAAAGGAAACTACAGAACTTGAGTTTGTTATTTTTGGAGTTTTCTACAATTTTTGAGAATTTTTTGAAGTTTTTAAGTATTTTTGAATTTTTAAGGTTTTTCTTTTGAGAGTTTTAGTGATTTTTTGGATTGACACTAAAATAGTTAAAATAGACAGTAGGGAATTTTTTTGGAATTTTTCGAGGTACTTTAATATTTTTTTGGTATTTTCTAAGCTAGACAGTGCACAAAATGGTTATTTTTTATTTTTAATAAATCTTAAAATGTAATAAAATTAAAAACTAAAAATATGACGACAAAGTACAAGCCAACAGGAGCTTAAGTTTAATTTTTAAGAATTTTTGGAATTAAAATGATGCTCCAATTAAATCAAGCAAGTTCACAAAAATATCACAGCCCAGCAGGGGTATATATGCAATTATCAGAACATCCAGGGGCATACATGCAATTTTCGCACAAAAATAACACTAGATATTTAATTTCTAGAACCAATTACAAATACATAGACCCGCTGGGGTGTCGGCGCAAATTACCCACCAGGGTGCGTGACTTGCACGCGCCTAGCGAGGACCTAAGTGTAATATCTGAAACCTCTGGGGACTAGCATGCAATTTCTCCAAAAAGTTCACTTAATATAAAAATCCTTGGACTGAAACGAAATAGCAAAAGACCTGAGGGCCTCAATGCAAAATGCCCGCACCTCACGTGTACAGGTCACGTGAGGTGACGTGGCAGAGGACCTATATGTAAATACTAAAAGTCTAAGGGTCTATTTGCAAAAGTTGCAAAATATATAAACTATGAATAAAAGTTTTGGGACTAAAGCTAAATTGCAAAAAATGGCGAGGGTCGAAACGCAAAATACCCTCACTAGGCAGATCCAACGGCGAATGGACGCTGATGACGCGTGGCGGGCATCCAACGGTTGGTGGCGAGGCGCGATCTAGCGGCGTGGGTCGCGCCACTTATCCACGTGGCGGCTTCTTGGGGCGCGATGACGGTTCGCTCGTGGATGGCTGGGATTAGAAGGATCTCGGCTGATCTGACGGTTGCGGCTCTCGAAGATCCTACGGCTGCTGTGCGATCTGGGCCTCCTCCACGATCCGACGGTGAAGAGGCGATGACCAAGAATAGCGTCGGACGCCGGCGAGGGCGAGCTTCGCCGCGCTCGGTCTCCTTCCTCCGGTGGTGGCTTGGCTTCAAAATGGACGTGGAGGTTCCTGGAGGACTCCTCTTCCTTCTGGAGGCTTCAAAAGACCATGGCGAAGGTTGTGGCGCTCGCTGGCGGTGGGCGGAGCTGGGAGGCTTCGAGACCTCCGGCGAGCTTCCAAAATCGACTCCAGGCACGTGAGCATGCATTGACCTGCAAAAAGACTTAGGAGGTCCAGGGCAAACTGCCTGGACCTCTGGATGGGAGTGGCGAGGTGAGATGCGACTTGGCGTGGAATGGCCGGAGGTGCACTCCGACCAAGATGGTGATTTGAGCGATCTGGGCGACAAAACTTGAAATTTTTTTGGGGTTTCTGATCCTAACACTAACAGGAACTCAATGCAAAAGAGAAATAAACGTGAAGTGGCCCTCAATGGCCGGAACCAGAGGGAGAACGATACCTCGACCGCCGGAGTTGCGGGAGGTGGTGGAGGTGCCCTCGACCTCGTACGCCTTGGCTGAGGAGCTCGCGGTGGAGCTGTCACCTCCAGGAAGCTTCAGAGCACAAGAGAGGCGGAGAGGAGTGGACCAAGGGGACTCAAAATAGAATTCAAAGTTGGGGGCTTGTTATATTTGGTTTGACCCCTGACCAAGGTGCTCTAAAGATCGAGCCAGATCTGGTGAATCGACGGCTCTGTCCCCAAAAAACGCAAGGGCGTGATAGACCACAAATCGAGGGACAAAAGTCATGAAGTGCTCGATCTCAAAAAATGCAAGATGAAGGCTAGAAAAATCGACAAAGGTTGGGTCAAACCGAGGTCTGACAACGGCTACAGGGTCTAGGGCAGACAGTTGACCGAGGTCAACTGTGACTGCCCCCTGGTTGGTCCACGTGGACCAACCAGGAAAAAGACCCTGAAAAAGATTTATAAATTAAATAAAAAATCGAAAATGATTTTATTAAATTGTGGTTATAAAATAAAAATGTTTATTATTTTATGTAGTATTTTATTATGATTTTTAATTAATTTTATGAGGTATATTTTGAGGAGTTTACTTTTTAGCCCTATATATGTATATTACCTATGTATTTTAGTATTTTATTTTTATTCTGTGTATTTTAATTTTATTATTTTTGTTTCTTATTTTCTAAAATTATATAATACTTTTACATACACAAATATATTTTTATTTCATTTTTCTGATATGTTTTGTATATTTAATAAAATATAAATAGGTATTGTATAGGTATGGGTATAGGTAGTATACCTATGTGTCAAATATGTAAGTATTTTTTTAAGTTTTATTTAGGTTTTTATTCTAATTTTAATGTCCTTAATTATTATAAGTAATATTTACATCATTATAAAAATATAAAAGTATACAAATAATGAATAAATAATATATTGAATATTTTAATTAGTACAGCTATACAAGGTGGGTCCAAAACTCAACTTTCAAACCGTAGCTCCGCCAAATGCGAAACCACCACCATTAAATAGCTTATTTTATTCTATATACAATTAAAGGTGAGTTTGCTGCATTTGGAGTTTTCATTTGTGAGATACAGGTCTGGGAAGTTGGGATTCTGGATTTTTATTCAGACCATAACTTTTTATCTGTACATTATTTTTCAGTGAATTCAATTTTGTATTTTTCTTTATTAAATTATCTACAACTTTCATGTACAAAGTTTCTTTATTTGATGTATAAAAAGTGGAACCAAAAATAGGTCTTAAAATGAATAAAGAATGAATAAAGGGTATAGGTATTTATACTGTATTTTTGACCTTATCTCCTCCTACTTTATTCCTTGTCAACCTATTCATCAAGATGCCTAGGTCTCGGGGTTTTGGGTCATAAAATATTTACAATATTTTATTCTTTTTCTTTTCTTATATTTATTCTATAATTTTGGCTTTAATTACAGTATTTTATACACTAATTAGATGCGCATGCATGAATGCTAAGATGCTCTATTTAAGGCTATTTACAGGCATTTGCTAGGGTTTTTGGTGCCAAAATGATAGAATAAAGATGTTGAAATGTGGATTCATCATCCCCCTATACTTTACCTTTGCTAGTCCCTAGCAAACACTTATGCAATAAGTGTAAAAAGAAAAGAAAGAAAAGAAAAAGAAGAACTTGGATTTTATTTGATTATCAAACTCGTCTTCACAAAATCAAAGTTTGGAGCTTAAGTCAGACCTTTGGAATTTTAGTGTGGGCGGAACCTTAGTGAGAAATGAATTTGAAGTCCAACAGTCCCTGAGAATCCCAAAAGTATGTCCAAGTCTCCTCAATAGCCAGGTCAGAAATATCTCAATTCATACGCAAACCCTTACAACTATGAATCTGACTCGTACAGTGTAAGTGATGGTGGCTCTCCCCAACTAGAATGACAAAGAAACTGACTTCTCCAGTACGACATCCCAATGATTCCCCAATCCAGCAACTCCATCCTCGAGGAGCGGGGTATTCCCTTCTAAGTTCAAGGGGCAACCAGCTCAAGAGGAGGGGGTGAAGAGAGGAATGGACGGTAGCCAGTGTAGCTACCTATCCTGGGATGCAAGACCAGTGTAGTCAAGTCATCCTGCTGCAGGCTCACACGATATGACTTTGGAACTCAAGCTTGCTTATTGACTTTACAACATTTATACATACTTTGCAGGCTTTTTATTTTTGTGCATGCCAGAACATTTTTTTTTGAATACTATATACAACAGCGTTTACATAACGAGTTTTTCCTCTTGAGCCAGTAGACTATCCCTCTTTTGAAGCTTTATCGCAACCCACAGCCTCCTGTCTTTAGACTTCCTAATCACTGGACGGGTTGGGGTGCACTTCCCTCCCTAGAGGAGGACAAATGTTTCCACTTGTGTGCGTCTCACACCGGCAAATCCAATCCCCTCACCACTCCAACTGAGTTGAGCCATGTGAAAGGTGCAGATGTCCAAGTTAGGTCATTGTCAACAAGAATCGTGTGTGTGCTCCGAAATACTCTACTTAGGCAGTCAAGAATCCATTGAACCCAGTCTCGTGATCCTCAAAGAATTAAGTCAACTAGACCTGAAGTGCCTCAAACCCAGTTCCTATAAGGTTCATGTTATTAGGTAGATTTTAAGGTCCAATCAAGCTCCAATCTCCGGATTTTACTTAGACTTGTTCAACTATCAAACTCGATCCGAAAAATGCTCATGCTATGCAATGCCATGCATGAAATATTTTTGTGATGCAATTTTCAAGATTTTGAACTTTTTATGGAGTTTTGAAAAGATGATGATGATGCATATGCATTTTTTGTATTTTTCAAAAAGATTTTTCAAATGTTTTTGGATTTTAATTTTGCAAATGTTTTTGGGATTTTTGAAAACAAAAAGGTTTTGGCTGAAAACTAGGTTAAAATATTTACACGGGAGTGCTTCTTATATTTACAAGAAGTGGATTTTAAGAATTTACAAGGGTAGGTGATCAATTTTATAAGTATATATAATAAAGGATTTTAGGTGAGATGTAAATATTCCTCAAACTTATTTGACACAGATTTTTCAAACAATTTTTGAAAACA